>CM059623.1:15229204-15581704 GCA_030435675.1 Steinernema hermaphroditum
AGGAAGATAACGATTCTGCACAAGGTGCGTCGCCATTGGGTGTTTTCCAAATTTTAAAAATGTGATTTAGAACAGAAACCAGAGAAGGACGAAGATATTGAATCTGAAGAGCAAGAGAAAAAGTTGAAGGTCACAAATGATGATAAAGGTAACGTCGCCTCGTCGGATCTCTAGAACATTGATAGTAATTGCCTTTGTATTTAGACTCTTCTGACAGTGACAGCGACGATCCGGACAAAGAAACGATCAATTCGGTCGTGTTCATGAAGGTGGTTTTTGCATAATAACCCTGCCATTCCTTACGAACTTTTTCCTGTTTAGAAGGAAAAAACCGGTGAAGCATCAACCAGTGGTGACCGTGGCAGAAAACGAGCAGTTGACGAGGCTATCGAGACCGCTTCGAAACGCATGAAGATACAGGAGTATGTCGTTGAGATGTCCAACGCTTAATAGTTACTGTTATTTCAGGGAGATGCGAGCGCGCCAAGAGGCATCAGCTGTCGCTGCGGCTGCTGCTCGGGCTGCTCTAGCCGCTCCAGATGGCTTGAACGAAGAAACCGTCCGAAAGTATCTGCGCCGCAAGCCGCACACGACTAAGGAACTTCTCGCCAAAATCAAGACAAAGTGCCCACCGGATATGGACAAAGCCGATGTCGTAACTCACTTGGCGGCCATTTTGAAGAAGATCGAGCCTCATCAGTTCAAGCAGAGGCAGGGAAAGAAGGACGTGCTCTTCTTCACTCTGGCGAACAAGGCTGTATAGCTTTTTGTGGACTGTGTTGTTATCATTGTGCTTATTTGTGGAATAAACTTGTGCGTATTTAGATTTCTTCCATGCGCGGTTTGACTCTACCTTCTTGACAGGCACATTCACGGCAAATAACCTTTGGTTCGATGTTGGCAAACATCTCTTATCGTCGGAGCACATCACTCCACCGCAACAATGACCAGATTTTGGTCGCTTTGGTCACGTCGAAAAATGCGTTCAAACTCATTAAACAATCTGTGTACCTTGGTTTTGGACTTTGCCATCTTCCAACCAACCATACAAAGGAGTACGGTACGGCGATAAGAACCTGCATAAAAGCGAGCTTCCTCGAGCACCTCTTCACTGGAGTCATCTGAAGATGCTTCGTTCTCTCGCCCTCCTCCTCGTCCTCGTGGCCCTCGTCAACGCTGCCGGCTTCCAGCTCGGCAAGACCATCAAGGGTCACTTCACCTACTACACCGACCAGGGCTACGGCGCCTGCGGAACTCCGATCAACGCCGACAGTCAGCTCCTGGTCGCCGTCAGCTATACGTACTTCACTAGTTCGAACCCGAACAACGATCCTGGTGGGTTCGTCGTCCGGGTTACTGTAACAGAGACGTTTCAGTGTGCAAGAACATTTGCGTCGAAGTGGGCTACAAGGGAAAGAGCATCAAGGTGCCCGTCAAGGACAAGTGCCCCAGCTGTGCCGGCGACCACTTCGACCTGTCCAAGGCCGCCTTTAAGAAGCTCGAGCCCAATCTTGACGTTGGAAACGCCAAGGGAGCCACCTTCAAGTTTGTCAAGTGCTGAGCAAAGCCTCTTTTTACGAGCGTTTAATTTAAAATGAAATAAATTTTGAAGCAAATATTGAGATTCTGACTGGGGAAGGCACTCGTCACCCATGACATATTGCTGTAAGATATTTAGGGAAAACACAGTCCAAGGGTGACCTTTCGGAGACTCTTGTTATTGACAGCATCGATGAAATCGGACTAAAGTGTTGTTGGTCTCTACCGATCAATCCTAAAGCTCGCTGGATATCAGAATCGTGGCTTTTCCCGGTATATATTGCCGGGCCCAGGCTCGGTTCGGCTCAGTTGGCATCTCTGAGTCGTGGCTCGTACTTAGGAGAATCAGAAATCTGATAAATGTGATAACCTTTCTGAAAGGAGTGTTCGATTTGAATTGTTTGAGTATGGACGGTTGTTGAAACGATTCGTGTTTCAACGATGTTTCAAATCACAATTTAAGATGACTAGTACTATCGACCTTTAGTTTACAGTGCACATATTACAGTGCTCTTTGGTAATAACAGTCTTATAAGACGCTCATAAGTGCATCCGGTGTCACAGGTTCTTCGGTCTCTCGTAGTGATAAGACCCTTTATAAAACCGATCCCATGTGAGCATATCTCCAGTCCACTCGACATGTTTCGTCCTCTGAGCCTTTTGCTTCTTTTCGCCACCGTCGTCTACGGCGCCTCGAAGATCCCCTTCGGCAAGAAGATCACCAATGCCGAGTTCACTTATTACATCGACGGAGGTACCGGTGCCTGTGGAACACAGATCAACCCCAAAAGTGAGATGCTCGTCGCCGTTGGCAATGTCTACTGGGCTGGTCTTCCCAACCCCAACAACGATCCGAGTGAGCCTAGAACGTAGATTACTAAATTGATTTTTTTTTGCAGTTTGCAAGGGCGTCTGTGTGAAAGTGGAGTACAAAGGAAAGAGCATTACTGTACCAGTGAAGGACAAGTGCTGGGGCTGTGGAAGAAACAAGCTCGATCTGTCCGAGCCTGCGTTTAAGGCTCTTGAGAACCTCGGTGTTGGACGCGCCAAGGGCGCTTCCTTCACGTTCGTCAAGTGCTAATCTTTGTACTGTTTTGTGTAAAAATGTAAAAAGTATAAAGTCGAAGCTTATCTATAAGCATATCGTCAGAGAACCGTAGCAATGAACGCTGCTGTAAAATAACAGGGACGCAGAAAATGACCACAGTTGTCTATTCTGTTATAAAAATGTGTCCATTAACTCAACCAAGTCGCAAAATCAGCAAAAAATTTGGAACGCTTCACGAATTTGCGTGTCATCCTTGCGCAGGGGCCATG
Organism: Steinernema hermaphroditum; assembly: GCA_030435675.1. NCBI lineage: Eukaryota > Metazoa > Nematoda > Chromadorea > Rhabditida > Steinernematidae > Steinernema > Steinernema hermaphroditum. The sequence continues at coordinate 15,232,061 of CM059623.1, forward strand.
CTAATCTTCTCTGTATTGTTCCAATTTTAGTATATGTTCATGGAATGAACATTGTCATGACGAGGCGATGCGCTTTTATTAGACCCCGACAATTCCAACTATCTCGTCGCATCGGTGTGGAGAGAGTCGGACGAACAGAGAAATAGGGCGGGCAAGCGTTTGCCTTGAAAAGAAAACTCTACCAACTCCTTTGCTGTTGCTCCAGTAACAGTCCTCGAAAATGTAGCGAAGCGATCTTTGGTTTAAGACGTGACTACGGTTATCATTATCTTATATAGTCCACAAATCAAAAGAAACACGACGTTCTAAGAATGAAAACAACCGTAAAGTGCATCCGCTATTACAGTCGTAGCGATAAGGCCGGTTATAAAGCTGATTCGGCATAAACATATCTCCAGCCCACTCGACATGCTTCGTCGTCTGAGTCTTCTGCTTCTTTTCGACACCGTCGGCGCCTCGAAGATCCCCTTCGGCGAAAGGATAACAGATGCCGTCTATGCATCCCGCTTTCTGTAGTTTGCAAGGGCGTCTGTGTGAAAGTGGAGTACGGCAGCAAGAGCATCAGTGAAGGACAAGTGCTGGGGTTGTGGAAGAAACAAGCTCGATCTGTCCGAGCCTGCGTTTAAGGCTCTCGAGAAACTCGCTGTTGGACATGTTTACGGCGCTGTATTCACCCTTGTCAAGTGCTAATTTCTGCACTATCATGTAGTCGCTTTGCGTAAAAATGTAAAAAAAGTATAAAGTCTGAACTTATCTAGAAGTAAATCACCAGAGAACCGTAGGAATGTAAAACAACCGGAAGGCAGAAAATCGGCAAAAAATTTGGAACGCTTCACGAATTTGCGTGTCATCCTTGCGCAGGGGCCATGCTAATCTTCTCTGTATTGTTCCAATTTTAGTATATGTTCATGGAATGAACGAGATTGAAACGGGGACGACGCGCTTTTATTAGACCCAGACAAATCTAACAGTCTCGTCGCACCGGTGTAAGGAGAGTCAGACGAACAGAGAAAAAGCGCGGGCAACATCACCCAATGGCACGTGCAAAGACGGATGGCGGCCGCGGCGCTCGGCGAAGAAGTGCTCTTCGCGACGGTTAGGAATAAGGAGGCGCTGGGAGGTCAGGTGACGCGGGGAGCGGTTGGAAGACGCAGCGACGGAGTGGGACGATCGAGCACCCAACGAAGTCGTGTTGACTGTTGCGAGTTTCCATCACGAGCACGCTTGTTTTCGGCCTTATCGATTTCCTTATTTTTGGCTCTTCGGACGGATTTGGAGACGTAGACAGTTTGCAAGTGTCTCTTCTGGTTTTGCACAGTTCACATATGTCGCTCTTGCATTTCTGGGCTTGTTTGATGCGTCGAGCGGTTGCACGTGGCCCTTTAGGCTTGTTTTTCGTTGATTTTTCCGTGATTTTCAGGCTTTCTTCGTGTGGTTTGATGCTGTTCGCATAAATCTCTAGTTTATAAGTTATTTGGCCCAGCGAAAGAATGAAAACCTTCTGATGTTGACTGTCGGCCTCGTTTCGATTGATTCGTACTTGTGACATCTCTTGAGTAGTTTCATCATCTTTGCTTAAGCGCTAGTCGTTTTATGTTGTTTTCTAGTGCTAAAAGTTGTTTGATGGTGATGCAGTCACCTTTGATCGTCACAAATCTCTGGTATCATTGTAACCTAACGCTGTAAATATGAGGATTTGGTGGTGCATTTAGAAATCATTTTGGCTGCTTTCCCGACACAATCACTCCTGTTTATGCCGGTTGATTGTTTGATTACAGCATCCAGCGTTCGAAGTTTTTGCGATATATCAATTTCCATTGAAATACTTGTTGGCAATCCAATTTTCAGTTCCTTTTCAGAGGTAGCGTTACGTTGTTTACTCATTTCCTCTGCATCTCGGAAGAACAGCCTGTTTCGGCCAAAAACTAGCGGAGCTGTTTACGCTCGCTTCATTTCCACTCTCTCATTGAGCGATTTTTCGAACCGCACGTCGTCGGATTGTGCTTTGCGCTTTTTTCCTCGCGAGTCACTTTTTCTTCTTGCGATTTTCTCTGTGTGGTTCGTTCTGAAATACAACGGGGGAACGTAATCTTTGATGATCACATGATTTCCTTTGTACTGGAGTTGATCAAGTTCTAACAACTGGTCACTGCTGTTACATTTGGGCCGTTGTTCGATTCGCTTCTTCATTGATCGATAAATGATAATCTAGTCCTGCTATGAAGGGATGTGCTAGATAGCGGATCGGGAAACTTGTCTTCGTTAGGAATCCTGTTTTCTGATTTGTTTGTTTCTACATCTTTTTAAATTGTCGTTTATATGCTCGCGTGCATTTTCCGAAAGTACGCTTTAAACTGGCGCTGATCTGTGATCTATCTATCGTGACCTGCGGGCACAACTCCGCTTTTGCAATTGTGTCTTTTTGGGTTTCTTATCATCGATTGATCTGCTTCCCTTTCAGGTTTTTAAATTCGATGCTGACCCGGTGTGGAGGAAAGCTTCTTGTCGCCAATCGGCTCCTTCAAACAGCCGTAAGTCGACGTGTTGTTTCCGTGTGGTAATAACCGGAGCTGTATAGAGATGCGCCAGTGGCGGAACGTTTGAGCGCTTGCCAATTGACGAAAAATGGTACACGAGCGCGAAAAAGGCCATGAAGGGAAAGGATCCGAACGACCTCATCTGGCACACTCCCGAAGGGATTGATTTGAAGCCTCTGTACACGCGTGAAGACCGAAAATGTGATCTTGAAAGGGACATCGAGCTTCCCGGACAGTACCCATACACCCGTGGTCCATATCCGACTATGTACACTCAACGTCCATGGACCATTCGTCAGTATGCTGGTTTCTCCACTGTAGAAGAATCGAACAAGTTCTATAAGGACAACATCAAAGCCGGTCAGCAGGGTTTGTCCGTCGCCTTCGATTTGGCCACCCATCGTGGATACGATTCGGACAATCCGCGCGTGTTTGGTGATGTCGGTATGGCCGGAGTAGCTGTTGATTCGGTTGAAGACATGAAAGCTTTGTTCGACGGTATTCCACTGGAGAAGATGTCCGTTTCCATGACCATGAACGGCGCTGTTATTCCTGTTCTTGCTATGTATATCGTTGCCGCCGAAGAGCAAGTATGCATTCCAGTTTACATAGATTTTTTCTAAAGTATTCGTTTTTAGGGTGTTGATCAGAAGTTACTTGCCGGAACCATTCAGAATGATATCTTGAAAGAGTTCATGGTCCGTAACACCTACATCTATCCCCCCGATCCATCTATGCGCCTTATTGGTGACATCTTTTCCTACACCGCCCATCACATGCCCAAATACAACTCAATCTCGATTTCGGGCTACCACATGCAAGAAGCCGGTGCCGACGCTGTCCTGGAAATGGCGTTCACCATCGCCGACGGATTACAGTATTGCCAAACGGGAATCGACGCGGGTATGACCATTGATCAGTTCGCGCCTCGACTTTCCTTCTTCTGGGGAATCTCTATGAACTTTTACATGGTATTACAAGCTGAATTCAGGCCCATTTAATTTTTGCATTCTAGGAGATCGCCAAGATGCGTGCTGCCCGTCGTCTCTGGGCTAATTTGATGAAGGAACGCTTTAACCCGAAGAACCCGCGCTCCATGATGCTGCGAACTCACTCGCAAACCTCTGGATGGTCCCTTACCGAGCAAGATCCGTACAATAACATTATCCGTACTGTCATCGAAGCCACTGCTTCCGTTTTTGGAGGAACACAGTCCCTTCACACCAACTCTTTCGATGAAGCTCTTGGTCTCCCAACTCCCTTCTCCGCTCGTATTGCTCGTAATACGCAGATTATTATCCAGGAAGAATCCGGAATCTGCAAGGTAGGCTGTCGACATCTCCCTCTCTCCTTACAACGGCTCTTTGAAGGTCGCTGATCCATGGGGAGGTTCGTACATGATGGAATCACTTACCGACGAGATTTACGAGTCCGCAATGAAGGTTATCCGTGAAATCGATGAGCTTGGAGGCATGGCGAAGGCTGTCGCCAGCGGAATGACAAAGCTCCGCATCGAAGAAGCGGCTGCGAAGAAACAGGCGCGTATTGATTCTGGAAAGGACGTCATTGTCGGTGTTAACAAGTATCGCCTCGACAAGGAGCAACACGTCGATGTCCTGCATGTCGATAACGCGAAGGTGCGTGAATCGCAGATCGCCAAACTGAAGGAGATCCGCGCCACACGTGACCCTCAGAAAGCGGCCGCCGCTCTCAAGAAGATTGTTGATTACTCGCGCGGTGAAGGAAACCTCCTCGAAGCGGCGATCGAAGCCTCTCGCGCTCGATGCACCGTCGGAGAGATCAGCGATGCCATGGAGAGTGTCTTCTCTCGCTACGCCGCAGTCAACCGAATGGTCAGCGGTGCTTACAAGTCGGAATTCGGAGAGTCCAGTGAGATCACTAAAGTTATGCACCGTGTGAAAGCATTCGCGGAGAAGGAAGGTCGTCAACCCCGTATTATGGTCGCCAAGATGGGACAGGATGGCCATGATCGTGGAGCGAAGGTTGTCGCCACCGGATTTGCTGATCTTGGTAACATCGTGACAAAATGTTGTCTCTTTTCCAACTGACTAGACATTTAGGATTTGATGTCGACGTTGGTCCTCTCTTCCAAACTCCCCAAGAAGCTGCACAGCAAGCAGTGGACGCCGATGTTCATATTGTGGGCGCCAGCAGCTTGGCAGCTGGTCACCTGACCCTCGTCCCTCAACTAATCGAAGAGCTTAAGCGCCTTGGTCGACCGTGAGTGATCTGCCTTTTACCAATAATAACGCGTAAATCTCTCTAGTGATATCCTCGTTGTCGCTGGTGGAGTCATTCCTCCTCAGGACTATCCGAAGCTCTACGCCTCTGGAGTTTCGTGCATCTTCGGCCCTGGAACACGCTTGCCGGCGTGCGCCATCGAAATTTTGGACAAACTCGAGGGTAGCGGAAAGGGCGAGCCGACGCGTCGGGCAACTGCTTGAGCGAGCGGCAACAGTATAGATGCACATATGTTATTTTTCGTTACCTGTTAATGTTTATGGTGCTTATCGAACGTGTACTTTTTATATATCGTATTAGAGTAAATAAATAGATTTTTTCATTGTCGCCTGGTTTGCGTGTGAGGAGGTTAGGAAACGACGAGGGAGAACGGTCGGAGGGAGATCCAAAGAGAAAGCACACAAAAGACAAAAATACTTCGCGAAATGACGCAGGTACATGGCCTTCGAACATGGCTTGGGCCTAGGTCCAGGCCATGTTCGAACATGCAACCTTCTGCGTGTGAAGCAGACGTAATAACCACTACACCCTTGCCCCTCAAACTTGAATGGCCGGATGCGAATCTTTCTCTACGGCTTTCTCTGTTCGTCGGACACTCTTCACACCGATGCGACGAGATGGTTGGATTTGTCTGGGTCTAATAAAAGCGCGTCGTCTCATTGCTATCTCGTTCATTCCATGAACATATACTAAAATTGGAACAATACAGAGAAGATTAGCATGGCCCCTGCGCAAGGATGACACGCAAATTCGTGAAGCGTTCCAAACTTTTTGCCGATTTTTGGTCTTTCTTACCGTATGTGCCCTGAAATTCGCTATCCTCGTCCTCTTTGTAGAACTACCCTTTGCATTTTGGCCGTTAATTTTTCAAATATCTGCCTTTATGATCCGTTGACATGCAGTTTTGTCGATGTATCGCACGTGGCATTGATCCAAGAGATAAAACTTGTCAACCCATTGTAAAAGACACGCAACATACACATTTCAGGCTCCTGACTGGTCACAAACCACAGGCACCCATTCGACTTATGCGCATCACACTGTCTGATCTTATTAAGGTCATGTCTAGTGTTTGACATCACTTGGTAAACACTAGAATGAAGATTATAAACTATGTAGACGGAGTGCGTCTGAAAATGGGCAAATTAACGTCAAAACAGGATGTAGCCCGACTCTAATGGACCGCAAACAATCAAAGAAACAAATAATTTACCACTTATCACACGTGTCATAGTTGTGTCGAAAACGTGTCACAAACTAGTTTCCAACACTGTATGTTCTATGAAATGATACGGCAGATCAGAACTGTTTGCTATAATGGCAATGGGAGCATTTAGATCAAAGCACAAATCACGAATCAAAGAAACAAATAATTTCATAAATTGGCGACCTCCGCCACTTATCACACGTGTCACATACGTGTCGAAAGCGCGGCGCAAACTAGTTCCCTCCTCTAGACGTCCTATAAAATAACCACAACATACGAAATGGCAAATCAGAAGTGTTTGTCAAAATGGCAGTAGCAGCTGTAGCTCTAAGCTCCCTTCCTGATCGTATTCTCGACCCAGTTGAACCGTCTGAGAAGATCGCTGATTCGCCCTTTACTGTTGAATGGCTTCTTGAAGCTCTGGCGATTGGAGATGAGAAATTTCAAGGATATTCTAGGCGATTTACGGTTGAAAAGGTGGAAAAGCTCGTTTTATTGTAATTTTGGCAAGTACTCTTAGGTTACGGCTGCGGACATCAGCCAAGGAAAGGGATTTGTGTCTAAGGTCTATAACGTATCAATAGAGTTCGATGGATTGGAAAAGCCATACGAAGTGATCCTGAAAGTACCAGGAACGGAGTCCATTAAAGAGGCCACCTCCGATGTTCATGTAAGTTAAGGGAGACGGCATCGGTATAGCGCAGAGAGTTGCTCAAAGTAACCAAAAAAGATATGTTTCGAGCACTCTCCTCAATTCAAAGATTCACTTGTCTTTCCATCGCTTTGCTAAAGACTAAAGACGCCATTTTTTGTTTGTGGTTCAGTTGATACCAATCGAATCGTTTTATTCAACTCTGAACTAGGTACCAAAAGTATGGTGGCCGCGAACCGACTGCTTGTGAACTGACTGTCCTGTGGTCTATCTGATAAGCGCGCCTTCACGCGATTGGTGCTGACAGAATATGTTAGGAAAAGGCAAATAAGCAAAAACTTAAAACACTAGCGAAACGCGAGGCCTAGCAGCCCCAGAGGCATAGTGGTGGCAGTGAACCATTTCGAGTTGTCTGTGTGGCTCATTGCGAACGTGTTTGATTTGCAAATCGGCCGATCTCGGGTTCGGTTCCCCCTCTGGTCCCCTCTCTTTTGTCTGCCTCTGCCTGAACAGGAGGCAATTGTTCCCTTGTACTTCTGTTGACACAGAAACATAATAACACAGAACAAAATATTTCTCATTCCACAGACCTTCCTGAACGCTTTCCAAATTTGTGTTTTAGGGCGAAGAAGATCGCCTTAATGTGAATCATATTGCTAACGTTCACAACTTGGAATGCGAGTTCTACACCAAATACGCACCTCACATCGACATCCCTGTGGTGAAAATTTTCAAAACAGTAGAATGGATCCTAGGGGAGCAACCTGGAGCTGTTTTAATGGAAAGCAAAGTTGGCAGTGCCGCTTCAAGTCCTCTGTGGATGGGATGCAGTTCTCAGCAGGTAACTCTATCTCTAGCGTTGTTTGCTTGAAGATTATTTTTGCAGATGTATACAATGGCCAAGAGCCTTGCTTCCCTGATGAGCTATTTCCTCTGTCTTCCCCAAGAACAGTGGATTGGAAAGTATAACAATGAAGTGTTTGCTTCCGTCTGTGAGAAAGAGTTCTTTGCACCTTTCTACAAGAAACTAGTCGAGATGAAACCGGGAATGTTCGATAAGGGTGTAGAGATCTTCGAAAAGTTGACCAAAAGTAGGAAGTTCGTTCAATACGCTATGGTTGGCGTCGCTAAAGAAATAGGTGGGCTATAATAAGGAAGGTGTCCGCCTACATAAACCCAACTCCAGGCCTTCCCTCGGTCCTCAGCCATGGTGATCTTTGGGCTAATAACGTTCTATGGAAAAAGAACCCGGATGGATCTCTCTCGAACGAGTTGGCCGCTATCATCGACTGGCAAGTGATCCACGAAGGAAGCATAACTAACGATCTGGCCCGATTCATAAGCCACTGCGTGGATGGAGATGTGAGGAGAGAGCACGAGTTCCAGGTCCTCGAATACTACTATAACACTATTGTGCAATTGATGAGAGAACAAAACCGAGAAGTTGAGTTTACTTATGAACAGGTAATCAATCCATTTTGTAAGTCATCGTTACAGTAGTCATTCAGATGAAATACGCCTACAAAGTGAACTTCGTGGTTCAGACGATGATGGTAACTGTGATGGGTCCCTTCCTTTTCCAGGAAAAGGATTTGTCTCCGGTTAAGAAAGCCCAACTCGATAAGATCCTGTTGAGGTCTCAGCTTGCCATGGAAGACGCTTTGGAGTACATGAAGGAGATGCCGGCAGATAAACTTGTCTAACCGTATTATGTGTTGCGATCCCCTGCATATAAACGATGACCGGATATTTAAACGGAAGACCAACGGGTCCATTGGTCTATCTGTCTGTGTATGGTTTTCATGGACATGAACACGACATGAACATCCATGGACACGAGAGCGATCGCATTCGATCATTCGAGCAGCGGTCGCTTTCAAACAGCAGACAAAACAGGGACTCGGGCAGGCTAGACGGCCGATACTGTTTGTTTTCCGTCGGTTATGTGTTTCAAGCTGATCTAAACCAGAATTCACTAGAATTGAAAGAAACATACTAGGTGCCGTTGTTCTATAAGCCAGTGTTCTGGAATAGAACAAGTTTGGTCATTGAGTTGAATAAGACTTGAATACAGGGAACAATCAACAGTGGTTCTGATGAACTGAAACACAAATTCTGTTGCAGTTCTAAAAACGGACCCCACAGACGATAGATGGATCCGCGCGGTACTTGTTTGTCGAAGTACGATGCACAAAATGCACTTTCGCAGTCGGGATAGTCATCAGAAATCAGCAGACAGATGCAAAAACTACCAACAGGAAGAAGGAAGTGGTACGTCTAGATCCCTCTGGAAGCCGGAAGACTCACAACTGCCACAGGGTTTGAAAAAAGAGGGTTGCCTGGAGGCGAGAGGGTTCGCCATCTGACCAACCAACTACTCAGAGAGGGAGAGAGACTGAGGGGCTACCGCTCACCACCGCGACAAGACTGACAAGGGAAGGGTCAATCATGCAACGCTAAGATCGACACGAGACTAGGGGCAATTGATAGGCCTAGGTGAGCGTATTAACGGTGCAAAATATTACGTGCCCTCGCTCAGATACCAGCGAGAAAAAGAGGTTTTAAGTTATGGGTACCGGGGTATATACGAGTTCGTTCACAATGAAAGCGCCTGTCAATATGGTGCAGTGGGTACAGTATCTGCCTACCATGTTTGAGGTCGCGGGTTCGAATCCCCGCTCCGTCACTTCTTTTTCATTCAACTTCACATAGTATGCATACAGACGACAAAGACAAACATTTTTATGCAAAGACAGCTATTAACAGTGGTGCTCATTGACAACAAAATGATCAAGGCAAAAATACAGCTCACACTTCGCACATCGGACACTCGCTGCCTGGTCGCAATAGCATTTGCTCAGCCTCTAAATTCAAAGCAAAATTTCTCTGGAACCTCAAAGCGTGGTGGTTTGTTCGGCAAAAGTCCAGCAGAAAACCAAGCGAATCGCAACATTGGTCGAAATCGTTCTGCTGAAAACTGTGAGACTGTGACGTTGAGAAGTTTGGCGATATGTTCCCGTTGAGAAACGATAAAGTTCGGGTTTTGACGCAGCATCAGTTCCGTAAGACGTCGGTAGAAGGACTTGAATTGTCTGTTGAAAAATAAATCAAGCGGTTGGACGAGACTGGTGGCTTTCGCAGGTATGGTTGAAAATTCGATTTCTCTTTCGAAAGTTTCTTTGGCCTTCGCATACCCGCTCCAACTATCAATAATGAGTACAGATCCTTCACCGGCCGCTGGGAGGTATACGTTTCTGACCCATTCCTCAAACAGAATGCTGGACATGTTGCCGGATGTACTATGACAACATTTCAAGTTTTGATACGGCTGTAGCTGGGCGTCAAAGCATTGTGGAGGATTTCTTTCTCCGAAACATACGAGCATAGGCAACTGCAAGGTTCCAGATGCGGAAATGGCGGGTTGAATAGTGACACTGTGTGTCAGTGCGTTCTCACGCTGACAGGTCACTTCGACTTGTTTCACACCCATGAATGTCAGTGTGCGGCCACTTCGAAGTTCCATCTGGATCCCACTTTGGTCAGTATTGTAGACCTTCAAATTCAAAGATCTTCAGAATCTCTGCAATTTATTGAATACCTTGTCGTGGTCCATGTTCGACAGAATGCTTCGAGCATCAGTTCGGAAGCGCTCCACATTGTCCGTTATTAGATGAAGGCGATCAACGGCTTTTATGGCAACCATTCGTGTGATCTTTCTGGACACTATGCGGTGGTGCTTTTCGAACCGCTTAATGTAGGAGTCAGATGCCTAAACCAACTAAAATTGTATCTGTTGTGTCCACGTGTTGCACGAACCTTAAAATTGGTCAAACCGAGGGCTGCCGCGATTTGATAAGCTTCATAACGCAAGTCTCTATCTTGTATGACATGGCCCTCGCCGTTCCATTCGCAAAACTTCGTATACAGCTCCACTTTCAGTTGTTTTCTCAGCAAAGAAGTAGGGTGTTCAATATACTTTTTACATCTTTAATCATAGCATTTATAACCGATTGTAAATGGTAGGTTACCCACCTATGAATATCTGATCTGTCCCTTATCTTTCTGTAGCGATGCTGGACCGCACTGAAGGGATGATTCTCGGCCATCTCGACAATCTTATGCATTGTTTCAACATTGTAGAAATCTTCCATCATTCGCTTTTTGTTCGACGTTTCTCCTTGACTGGGGATGTAATCATCTGCATCAGTATCAGAAGATTCATCGATTACGGTAACGTCTGCCGGACTGTCGTCACCGAAGGTTAGATCACCTGCGTTGTCGCGCTCGAAGCACGCTTTGTTGATGAAATCTAGAAATGTCGGTAGTAAAAGCATATACATTAATCTGCCATACCTACAACAAGGTGGGCCAGATCGATCTCATTTGACCGGAAGGTTTCGGTTTCGTTGACGGCTCGACAGTTCTTTTCGTAATATCTGTGTAATAAGTAGAAGACTCGATCGATATCCTGTTCATCTGTGTTTGGATTCATGAAGGAGGGATCAAACGACATCTCAAGGTGCAAATTTTTATTCTAGGAATATAATTTATCCTGAAATCACAAAAAAAATTTATTAAATTCCTCTTATACAACAATTCAGCGTGAGACGTGAACTGTGTAAATAGAATAGCACGTCGCTGAGAAACAAATACTCCAGACAGAGGGGTAACTATCAGAGCTTTTCAACTTTACAAGCGAGACGAGACTTTTCAACTACGAGACTCGAGACGAGACTGAAGATTCAAGACCAAAAAAAACCCTCAGACCTCGAGACTTGCACATTCCGGGTAACAAATTTGCACATTCTTTTCCAAAAACTGTTCTTTTAAAACTTTCTTCTTTAAAAACTGTTGTTTCCAAAAAAAAACGCTAGCTGTATTGGTTCAGGATTAGAAGTTTAAGTTACCATCTTTGCGTTGTAGGTGTCTGTTAAAACCGCGATAACTGTCTTTCACACGTCTGTATGCATATGTGAAGTTGAATGAGAAAGAAGTGACGGAGCGGGGATTCGAACCCGCGACCTCAAACATGGTAGGCAGATACTGTACCCACTGCACCATATTGACAGGCGCTTTCATTGTGAACGAACTCGTATATACCCCGGTACCCATAACTTAAAACCTCTTTTTCTCGCTGGTATCTGAGCGAGGGCACGTAATATTTTGCACCGTTAATACGCTCACCTAGGCCTATCAATTGCCCCTAGTCTCGTGTCGATCTTAGCGTTGCATGATTGACCCTTCCCTTGTGAGAGCATATAGTGTGAGTATGCATAGACACTTATTATAAAATATTAACTGAATTTTTAGCTCGATTAAGGTTTGACTGATCCGATCACGGTGATTTGTAAACACATTGCAAAGTACAGCGGATTGGAACGGGGAGACCAGTAATGCACATCACGCTGTCTGATCTGATTAAGGTCATGTCTAGTATTCGACTTCATATCGCCAATTTGTGCTTGCACAGCGGAAGTGCACTTATCAGTACGTGTCGAAAGGGCAGTGAAAACTAGTTCCCTCCTCTGGACGTCCTATAAAATAACCGTAACAGGCGAAATGACAAATCAGAAGTGTTTGTCACAATGGCAGTGGCCGCTGTAGCTCCAAGCTATCTTCACGAATCAGTTGAACCGTCTGAGAAGATCGCCGATTCGCCCTTTACTGTCGAATGGCTTCTTGAAGCTCTAGCAACTGGAGATGAGAAATTTCAGGAATATTCTAAGCAATTTACAGTTGGAAAGGTAGAAAAGCTCGTTTTGTTTTAAAGTAGCTAATATCTTCAGGTCACGGCTGCGGAAATCGGCCAAGGAAAGGGATTTGTTTCCAAAGTATACAACGTATCAATAGAGTTCGATGGATTGGAAAAGCCGTACGAAGTGATCCTGAAAGTGCCAGGAATGGAGTCCATTAAGGAGGCGACCTCCGATGTCCATGTAAGTGAAGGGAAAAAAGATCATACTGAAACACAATGACATCGAACGAAGAGATGCCCATTCCATAGACGTCCATTCGAACTTTGTCGTTTAGGGTGATAAAGATCCCCTCGAAATGAACCATATTGTCGACAGTCACAACTTGGAATGCGAGTTCTACACCAAATACGCACCTCACATCGATATCCCTGTGGTGAAAGTTTTCAAAACAGCAGAATGGATCCTGGGGGAGCAACCTGGAGCTGTTTTAATGGAAAGCAAAGTTGGTAGTGCCGCTTCAAGTCCTCTATGGATGGGATGCAGTTCACAGCAGGTAACTCTATCCTTAGCGTTTTTATGGTTATAGATTTTCTTCAGATGTATACAATGGCCAAAAGCCTTGCTTCCCTGATGAGCTATTTCTTCTGTCTTCCCCAAGAACAGTGGATTGGAAAGTATAAGAATGAAATGCTTGCTTCCATTTATGAGTCGGAGATCTTTGCAAATTTCTACCAAAAACTGCTGGAGTTGAAACCGGGAATGTTCGACAAAGGTGTAGAGATCTTCGGAAAATTGGCTAAAAGCAGGAAGTTCGTACAATATGCTATGTTTGACGTCGCTAAGGACACAGGTGGGCTATACTAAGGAAGGTGTTCGCCTAGACCATAACTCTAGGCCTTCCTCCAGTCCTCAGCCACGGTGACATTTGGGCCAATAACATTCTATGGGAAAGGAACCCAGATGGATCGCTCTCCAACGAGTTGGCCGCTATCATCGACTGGCAAGGAATCCACGAAGGAAGCATAACCAATGATCTGGTCCGATTCACAATTTATTGTGTGGATGGAGATGTACGGAGAGAACACGAGTTCGAGGTCTTGGAATACTATTATAAAGCTATAGTACAATTGATGAGAGAACAAAACCGAGAAGTTGGGTTTACTTATGAACAGGTAACCGATTTTGTAAGTCACCGTTACAGTAGTGATTCAGATGAAATACGCCTACAAAGTGAACTTCGTGGTTCAGACGATGATGATGATGGCGATGGGCCCCTTCCTTTTCCAGGAAAAGGATTTGTCTCCGGTTAAGAAAGCCCAACTCGATAAGATCCTGTTGAGGTCTCAGCTTGCCATGGAAGACGCTTTGGAGTACATGAAGGAGATGCCGGAAGATAAATTTGTCTAACCGTAGTATGTGCTTTGGCTGTAAATAAAAGAAGGTATACAAGAAGATGCACTGAAAGTGAACGTCTCAGCTCGGTGCAGCGAAATAACCTTAGCGAAAAGGCGCGTACAGGTGAAAGGTTCAGATGCGGATGGTTAGATGGCAATGGCAATGTTTAGGCTGTTGCTAGTGTGAGAAGACTTTGAACTGCTTTGTAAATGACGTAAGCAAAAAAAGTGCTTTCACTGATGTCAGTTCGTGGTCACGTGATGCGTTCCATTACACACAGCTAAAAATGAAATTGGAACAGGTTTCTATGCCTGCCTTGTTGATACAATGGTACAAAAGTGTGACGAAAGGCCTCGCCCTTCTCTACTGTCACGCTCTGGGCATCCTCTAAGTGCAGTTGCTCTCCAAAACAGTTGAGTGCGTAAAGGCTCGCAAACTACGTAAACTGCTACTGCCACGCTAGGTTGTTTTCGTAGCGTTCCATTGTCATCAGCCAGGTGTAACGGTTAGTAGAGAAGATGCATGGTTGGGCAAGACCAGGCTCATTTTCGTCTCCTAAAGAGCGAACCTCAACGAGAGCTGATTGTCATGAAGGCATGGGAGGAACTACATGAGAAATGGTCACGGGTTATTTTTTGAAGGCGTTTGGAAGTCTGGATGTGGATCCTCTTGTTTGCTTAACTGCCGCTTTTCATCCTTTTTTGCTTGACCCAACTTATCTTTCTCAGAATTCCCTCTTTCCCGTTCCAGATCTTATTGTTCGCTTCGATCTCTGAAAAGATGTTCGAAAGTTCTTCGTGCAACACTATTTGTTCTCCTGTTTATGTGGCATCTTTGGTTTTCTGTTGGCTCAAAACATGCGACTTCCCAGCGTGACGTTCCACATTCACTAGACTTATAAATTTATTGAATAACGCACAGAACTTGTATCTATTGCGGTTTATTCTAAGTCAAGCGATATTTAGGATTAGGAATTTCCTTCAAATACTCTATGGCGTCGTCTAAAGTGTACTGTCCTCTTAGCAGCATTCGGTCGCGTTCGGCGCACTTCACAGGCTTCTCCTCGGCACTCCATTTTTCTTCATTTCCAAAAAGAAGAGGGACCATGATCATTATCACCGGCGCTTCACCGACGATATTTGCCTGATATCCTTTCTTCATCTGCAAGTCAAACGTCCATGAACAAGGAGATGCGTAAAATATACATACCTGCTCATATGTGAAGTCAACCTTTTTTCCATCGGCCTTCATTAATTCCACAATTCTGTCGTACATGAACTGCAGCACTTTGTATTCGCATTCTCTTCTTACTTCACCGTCCAGACAGACGCACATAAATCTGGCGATGTCATTGGTAATGCAGCCTTCGTGAATCATTTGCCAGTCGATGATCGCCGCCAGTTCATTGGAGACCGAACCGTCGGAGTTCAGCTTCCACATCATGTTGCCGGAGTGGAGATCGCCATGGCTGAGGACTAGGGGGAGACCTAAAGTGGAAGGAGGCTATCAGGTGCATAGACAAACTGTTAGCCAGCCCAAAATGAGCAGACTTTGAAGCAATAGGAGCACTGAGCTGGAGCGGTACCATCCGAACCAGGACTCTTTCTTTGTGAAGGACGGTACGAAGGAAGTGCAGGCGAACAGGGAACACAAAACTCCATTTATCTCTGATCGTCTGCGCTCTCTTCGCTATTTGCGAACAGCCACAGAAAAGCGCCCGACTGAACGGGGAACCGAACCCTCGACCTCCCCCATGAGAACCAAACACACTGCCAATGAGCCAATGACTCACAAATGGTAGTCGTGAGGAGTAGTACTCCATATTGCTGGTGTTCTTTTTGGAGTTTCGCCGATTTTTTCACGAATTCACTCGACTTGGTTATTCTAGTCAAAAATCTCCGAATATTCGTGGATGCTTTTCAAAACCCGCCAGCCCTACCCAGCCGTAAAGCGATCCTTGAGTGGTTCTAAGTGGGTCAACTCTAGTCGGCTTCAAAGGATACAACAATGCTCCCTTAGAATCGAGAGATGCTTTACGTTAAATGCCAGAAACTTCGTCTATTCCCATTGACCTACCTACATCCTTGTAGACATCAGTCATTGTGTATCGATAGAAATCGTGATCAAAGGCGTAATCCTTGAAAATCTCGTAGGCTCTGTCGAAGACTCCAGGTCTCATCTTGGGAAAGTTCTCTACGTGTACGGCGTGGATGTCCTCGTTGGCAAAGGAGCAGATCACGTTATCGGTATATTTTCCCACCCATTGCTCTTTGGGTAGACAAAGGAAGTGCTTGTAGAAGGAGGCCAAGTGCTTGGCCAGGTTGAAGGTCTGAAATGATGTCTTAACAATAAGAACGACCTTTCTGATGTGACTTGCCTGCTCCCTGTTACATCCTGTAGTTATGTAAAGCATTTCGGCTTTGTCGATGAGACTCTCCATAAGCAAGGCGCCACGATTCTTTTCTGGTGCCATCTTAACTGCTTTGAACACTTTGACCACAGGAATATCCAGGTGAGGAGCGTAGTTGTTGTAAAAATCGCATTCGACGTTGTGAGCATTGGTGATGAACTCTAGGGTAACAGGTCCTTCACCCTAAAATTCCATGTTGAGATTATATCCATAAGCAGAAATCTCACTTCTCCGGCCATTTCGTTGAAAGCTTCAACTCCAGGAACCTTGAGAATGACTTCATAGCAATCTTCTATACTCACGAATTTTATGGCGACTTTGTAGACTTTGGAAGCCAAGGCATTGCCTTTGCTAATGTAGGTTGTTTCTATCTGAAAGACGGGATGTTTACGAAAGGCTAGGTAGAACAGTGTGCATTCAAAGAGCGGAGGCTGGTTGGAGGTAGCCGATTAAAAATGACCCCGTCAATGCTCTAGATACCACTATCATGTCTAGCAAGTTGACGTGATTTAAGATCCAATCTGTGGCTGTTTTATAAAGAGGGAACATACCAGACGGGCCCAGAACAGAGTCCGAAAGTAAAAGTTGTCCTTCATGAATGGTGTAAATAGAGGTCATAGTCAAACAGCCATGGTTTAAATTTTCTCTGATTGTCTGCCCTCTCTTCGCACCGTTCCTCACAAACTGATGTACCCAGTTTTAAATGTGAATCTAGCGGTTTGCTGGAATCCAACAGGAACGACAGTGAAGACAAACTAAGACTTAAAAGCGAAGCGGAAATAAATATTGGTCCCTGGTGGGGGTCGAACCCGGGTCAACCATCTGGTAGCCAAGAGACTTACCGGGTCAACCACATAGGCAGAAATGAAGTCTTGGCAACAAGGCCTATACCCACTCACATTTGCGTTGACGTAATTCTGGAAGGGTGTTTATATGGTCAGGCCTGCGTATAAGGCCTTTTGGATTTAACGTTCTCTAATGGCGACGTACCTATGTGTAAATTTTTGATCTGAGGCCTACACTTCTGAAAGGTTCCCGCGTCAAACTTACATTTTCGATTTTCGCTTCAGTCCTCAAACCAGCGAACTTCTCGTCCGAACTCAGAGCATCCAACAGCCATCTGACAGAAAAAGGTGTATCCGAAAGACGATTCTCCGGATTCAGCCCGTCAGAAGCAATAAGATCAGCTTCTATCGGCGAAAGAACACAGGGCGACGACATTTTTTCCGAATATGTGCTTAGACTCCGCGGGCAATTATATAGGCCACGGAAATCGGAAACCGGTCCCTTCTTGTAGCTTGTAACGCCCTTGGCGCGCAGTGAACACGCCAGATTAACATTTTACACTCGAACCAAGCGATTTATTCGTAAATCAGACAGTGTTTACTCCAGTCTGTGTTTGGGAATGTTTTCGAAATACACAAGGGCGTCTTCCATGGCCAGCTGGGTCCTCAGAAGAACCTTTTCCCGTTGCGCCAGCTTGATCGGCATCTCTTCAGGTGTCCACCCTTCTCCGGAGTAGACAAACGCCGCCATGAGCATCATGAGGACGGAGTGGCCGACGAGGTTCACCTGGTAGGCTTGTTTCATCTAGAACGGAGTTATAGAGGCACCCGACTGGACAAGTACCTGATCAAAGGTGAACTCTACAGGTTTGCCTTCTTCCGCCATCAGGTGCACAATTCGGTCATACATGAACCTCAAAATGTGGTACTCGTGTTCTCGACGTACATCACCGTCAACGCAAAGTGTCATGTAACGTGCAAGGTCGTTTGTTATGCACCCCTGGTGCATGACCTGCCAATCGATCAGAGCGGCCAGTTCGTTCGAGAGGCTTCCGTCGGCGTTCATCTTCCAGAGCACGTTGTTCGCCCACGTGTCACCGTGAGTGAGCACTGGTGGAAGGCCTGAAAGTTGAATTTACATAGTGTGGAGTCGGTCAACAGCAGAGTTGTCGGGTTTGGGTGCCTGTTCCGACCCGAAAAAGAATCAAGACCTATGGGGGCACAAATCAAAACCGTATCGGCGTGAGAGAACCGATAATTCGGGTACCCAAAACCGCAATTTGACTTTGCTTTGCTGGCCAGTCATTAGGTTTTATTCCAAAAACAAGCTTTTCAGACAGTCTCCAAGTTTTCTGTTTCTATTCGACTTTATTCGAATTGTGAAATCTCTTTGCAATCGCTATGGTTCCCTATGGGTGTCAGCCGACTAGAACGGGTCGGCTAGCTAGGTCGTCTGACGATCAGGCATGGTTACCGAACTGATTCGTCTCAGCGCGTCGGAGCAGGAAAGCTCAGAAAGAACAGAGAAACTGTGTGTTTATCTGTTCGCGGAAGCTGTTTATGGTCGTCTGCCGGTTAGCGGAGCAGCAGCGCATGTCTGCTTACGGATTTTAAATGAGTTCTGGGACAGCATTGTGGCTACAGATATCAGACCCTGCAGGCAATCCCTAACTGGTAGGGACGTTCTGCAATTCGGGAATGGCAAAGTAAATCAAGCCGTTTTATGTACAACAAAAATCATTTCCCCATCCATAATGTGGCACCACTTTTTTTCTTCTCCACGACGATACTTTTGGTGTTTATCAGTATTGGTCTTCCGATTTGAAACTGTCAGTTAGGTGCATTCCTTTGTCAATCATTCAAAGATTACGACCCATCAATGTTCGAAATTTTAATTAGCTCGGTAGGTTGAACTGGTTGAACGGCTGATATGGATTTACGACTCATATATCCTTTCGTATAAAGCCAGTTTTTATTGGAAATAATTAAAAGTTGCTAACTGTAAGAGGATTTTGATATCCTGGTCGAATTGTGACCAGATTTTGGTGTGATAGTGGTCCACTGAAGCGCTTACCGATATCTTTGTAGACATCCGTCATCGTGTATGTGTAGAAAGCCTTGCTGCACACATACCTTCTGAACACATCCAGTGCCCTATCGAAGGTTCCGGGCTTCATCACTTTAATCTTGTCCGCATGAGGCCCGTAAACGTCTTCATTAGTAGTCAGCGAGCACATAACGTTGACGGTATATTTGCCGGCCAACTCCTCTTCTGGAAGACAAAGAGAGTATGCATACAGCGTTGCTAGGTGCTTAGCCAGGTTCATGAGCTAAAGAATCACTGAATAGTTGATGACAACGGTTACTGACCTGTTCTTTGCTGGCACCAGTCTGGATAGGGCAAGACTCGCCCCTGCCACACATACTTTCCATGAGCAGGGCGCCTGCCGTCTTGTGTTCTCCGATTCGCATCTCTATGGAATTGTAGATTTTCACAAGAGGAATGTTCAAGTATGGCGCGAACTTGTTGTAGAATTCGCATTCTGCGTTGTGAGCCGAAGAGACGAACTCCTCAGTGATCATTTCATCGCCCTAAAAGTCACTTTTAATATGAAACAAAGAAAAGTGATGGACCAAGTTATGTATATTTAGACTTGGCATGCCCATGAATACTGTATCATTTTCTGCTGTCTATCATCAGATAGCCGATTATACAGAGATGTATAAAGTCATGGTCAC
This sequence comes from Steinernema hermaphroditum, assembly GCA_030435675.1. Classification (NCBI taxonomy): domain Eukaryota; kingdom Metazoa; phylum Nematoda; class Chromadorea; order Rhabditida; family Steinernematidae; genus Steinernema; species Steinernema hermaphroditum. The sequence goes on from CM059623.1 coordinate 15,251,744, forward strand.
TACGATGTCTTTCGTAGCTGCACCAGCACCCACATAACAAACTACAAGTTTCACTTACCGCAGTATTAGCCGGGTCGGCATTGAACTGATCCGCGCCTGGAACCTTCAAAATAACCTGATACGGTTCATCCACGTTCTCAAATCCAATGAGCACATTATAAACCGTGGAGACATAGCCTTTGCCCTGACTGACATTCACAGCAGTGATCTAAATTACTTCTCGATCAACTCAACCGGTCAACCAACTGCTTAGCCTACCTTTTCAATCTTCGATCTTCTAGCAAGATCACAGAACTTACTATCGTTATCCAATAGAGACTGAACAAGCCACTCAACAGTGAATGGGGAGTCAGAGACTGTCTGTGCGATGTCCACAGAGCTGGCGATAGAGGAACGAAGAGAAATCGCGGAAGCCATGTTTCGAAAGTGATATTAGGTAGACATAGTGACTTTATAATACATAGCCGTTGTGAAACGCGAAACCGGTTTCTCCGAGCGCCGAAGTATTATCAATCACCGACCACAAAATGGGCACAGCACATGGCATAGTCCGCAGTTTTAGAAGATAGAATTGCCGTCAAGGTCGTTTCGTTTCTAGAGTATAGGATGGAAAATTGGAATGCTCATGAGTGTAATGTATTCGAACGGCTATTAATACAGTTCAATCGGATCAATTTAACGATAAGCTGTCACTCTCATGCTTTTATGTTAATGCTTTTTGAAAAAGGTCCACTGTAAAGGTCCACTTTACGTTTATTTATTGCCTAATAGGGCGCCACAAAATACATAAACAGACAATCAAAATAAAAACATGTTTACCACATGTTTCATATCGATCGGCTGTTTTGACAATAATCACAAACAGATAACGAACTATCCTCAGGTCTTAGAGTGCTACAGCGTCTAAATTTAGGTTTAACATGGCTCACAATTGCGACTTGAAGACGAGTTTGCAGCGGATGTGGCGTTGTGATATGACCCAAAAATGTGTTGTGTTCAATTGAACTCTGCTCTCAAAAAAAGTGATAGAGATACACTACGACCCTGTGAGAGACGACTTCTCGATTTCTGTCATTTTCCACACATTAAACGTTTTGAAATTCTCGAAACAGCGAAATGTTCAATGATATCTTGTAGGATGTTCCAAACCAGCACTTGAATTATTGGCCACCAACTGAGGAACATTCGCAGCTATGCGGAGAGCCGTGACAAGGAAATGGCCTAACGAGAGTAGAACGATTGATGCAGCCGTCCCATCAGTGTAGGCATTAGGGATGCACCGGAACGGAAACCGGAACGAACCGGAATCATTCAGAAGGTCCGGGGTTCGAATCCACCTGCGAGCAAAACTTTTTTATTTTCGTATTTTCTTGACATAGCATTCTGGAAACTGTTTGATTGTCTGATTCTACGTAAGCAAAATTTAAATATGCGGAAAAACGTGCGGAAAAAGTACATAAAAAAAGTTTTGCTCGCGGGTGGATTCGAACCCCGGACCTTCTGACTGATTCCGTTTCGTTCCGGTTTCCGTTCCGGTGCATCCCTAGTAGGCAGGCTTTAAAGCAGTGAAGTTGGAGCGATTGTTATGCCTATTGTCTCTTTGGCGAGATGTGGTTCGGCTTGCGTGCCACGCCAACCACAACAAATTGAAATGGGGGAATTCTAATTGACTCAGGCAAAAAAAAATTAAGACCTATAAATTTGCTTACATTCTTTTGCTATGTGCCTTAATACACAGCTAAGTCTGGGTGTCCTTTGTGAAGTCCACGCAAGAAAGTAAGGGACGTTCCAAAACTGTCCCTTTCTGACTGAAAGTTTACAGGTACGAAGAACCCAAGTGTAAAATATAAACCAGTGAATTGGATTTATAAGATGTAAAGTGATGTGATGCTCACAGTGTTCTGCACAGAATGAATAGCTGGAACCGTGTTTTTTTTAAATGATTTTTCGTGGAAACCTGTTTATTTAAACTTCCGGAACGTTTCCGAGAAATTCTGTCGGCGCAACCTGTCGCTTCTAACCTTTTTTCTCTCTCAGAAACCATGGGATACACTGACTTCACGGCTAAGCAGGGAAAAACTACGACGCGAAGCAAAGGGACGAAAGCGCGATGAATACCAAACACTACTGTCTACGAGACACTACAACGGAGGAGAAGAACCCGGCTCATGGAAAGTTCCAGAAGGAAGTCTAGGGTTTTAGAAGTCTTGGTTTTAGTTGAAGTCTTCTGGACCTATAAGTATTGCATTCGGGCGGTACGAGCTAGGTGGTGAAACTCTAGGTTGCGGACACTTGTCTTGACTCGATAGCGACAACATTCGGGTTGCCGTGAGCTTGAGGAGCAAGTAATATTGTAGGAGGCCGTTGCTTTGGCTAGTGCAACATGCGGACGGTTCACGGAGTGGATTATACCGCGTTGCGCGATCGGTGCAGTATATTCGAAGAAGAATCGTGCATCGGTCGTTTGGCGAGCAGTTATCGGAGTCTACTCAAGGAACACCTTTGGCAGCGGTCAGCCGCCGTTATAAATTCGCTATTGTGAGCTGAGACATCGAACTTCATAGTGATCTGTTCCTTTCATCTTTTGGCAGAACTTCAAACAGGGCTAGCAGTCTTCCGAGCGATATTTGTAAGAAAGTGATGACTACGCTGCTGGTTCCGTTCGCTGTGCTCCAGCGACGCGCCTGGACTAGATTCAACCTCTTCGCCACTCCAACGCCCACACACACTGATGGGATCGCCGAGTATTGCTGTGATGCCGTGCTCTGTGCCGAAACTAGAAGAAAACCGATGATTACTGTGTTCTTTCTCTATAAATTTTATTTTGGGCCCATATAAACAAGATGAGAATGCAAAAAAAAAAAAACAACTTGACCTAGACACTTCAATCTTCGGATATGAATTAGCCGCTTCATGAATACACGAGTTTATTTCGTGAATTAAAGGCTTACGCCTTACACGACACCGAATAATAGACAAACAGAGGACGTCTCGTTGTAGCCGGCTTCATCCCCAATCTTCGGGTCTAAATTAACCGCTTCATGAAATAAACAATATACTATCTAACAATATACCCTTCACATGTGCATTTTCGCCATGTTTGCCATTATTTCCATGAGCTTTTCGTCATTCGTCGGACAATGCTCTAGATGGCATTTAGTGGCAGATACAAATCGCCCGTCTTGACCACGATGGCGATATACGTTTGGATTTGCGTCAAATCCCACCTTTCCTTCATCTTGAGGTTTGGGCGCTGGCGATGATCTGACTTCAGACTTTGTCGAAGGCGGACTGGCTTTAGGTACAGCTGTTGATCTCGGGTGTGAACTGACGTGACTAGCGGACGATTGTCTCGAGCCGGAACTACTGCTTTTCTTCATTTTTCCTGAAAAGAAAGGACTGAAATGAAGAACGAGCGAAGCGGCTAGTACGACGTAAAGTAAACGATATTTGTGAGCACGAGACCTATATGTTTTCCCTTTTTGTGAGATAAGAGAAGCAGTTAAAGTGGTAAACAACTCATCTGTGTTATTTCTCTCGGCTGCATCGATCTAATAGGGCAGGAGTCACCAGCTGGGACTACCAAAGCGGGAATCGTATCACCAGCTGGCTGCGCACAAATTACTGTTGTAGAACATCTTCCGCGGCTTCCACAGGTGGTGCGGGAAGAGAATTTAGAGGACGACGAGAAGACAGTAAGGAGTAGATAAGTAAGGGCACTTGACGAGGACGTAATCTTGCATGTGGAGGTGCTCCATGGGTCTGGGAGCTGATTGAAATTCGAATTTGGCTTACCGGGGAACTAGTTATGTTCGGAATTCTTGCTTGTGTTCATGACTGGAATGCTATTGGAAATGACAGTGAAAACAAACAGAGGCCTGCAAGACAAAGAAAAGGAAACAAAAATAATCATTTGCATCTAAGGGAGGAGGGGGGAAGGGCCGAAACCTGGTCTACAAGGTGACAAGCTGGTAGGCCTCGTAGGTAGTAATCACTGTTTCGGCGATTTTCAGCTAGAACTCAGGTGGACACTTCGGAAGGTTCTCTTGCCAGTTGCCTTGTGCGGTGTAGTTATTTGTGTCGGCGCATTGGCTCACCTGTTAATGACCTACGTCTTTATTTTCAGAAAAAGCATCTTTTATGTTCCGAAGGGGCTTTCTATTTCCCTTCTCTTGACCAGTGGGTAGCTCATTATTTCTTTCTCCGCATCAGGGCTTTACGGAAGCAAATTCCCGGTAGAATATTGCAATTTGAGTCCGACTGCACGTAGTTCCATTATGAAATTAAGCAGTGCGCTGATGTCGGTGCGTCCGCATACGTAAGCGGACGTGAACATTGAGGATAATGGACGTGCATTGGTAAACAACCTGCAGCCGACGCCTGTTCTGCGAACGCCCTCCGCATAAACGCCTTTCTTCTCTTTTTATCGGCTAAGAGCGAACAAGGTCATCGCCATCGGTGCCCTCCCGAATATTCCTGTTTTCGTCACTTCGGTCAATTCAGTGATCGCTGTATAATTGTGTTATTTTTTTCTCATCATGGTGTTGGAAAACAACACTTCAGTGTCAGAATCTTGTGATATTAGCTTGAAACTGGCTGATTCGCCCATTACTATTGAGTGGATCTTGGATGGGCTGACCGCTTCCGATCAGAAGTTTCAGCTTCTGAATCGAAAGAGCAAAGTGTCAAATGTATGTAAACTAAGTGACTTCCATGCTAATTGAATTTAGGTGACATCTGTGGACATAAGTGGCGGAAAAGGGTTCATTTCAAAGGTGTACAAAATAGCCATCATGTTCGAGAATGATACTGAGCCGTACGAAGTTGTTTTGAAAGTACCCGGAGTTGAATCCTTCAATGACGCCTTCAAGCCGGATCAGAAAAAGGTGAGCGGTAGAAGTAGAATGGCCAACGCCAACAGCAAATTAACGAAGAATCAATGAAATATAGGGTTGGGGCACAAATAATGTTTGTCCATAAAACTCAGCAGCACTATGGTTCTACTAGGTTCATACAGATTGGTGCATAACTATCGGCACTAAATGAGCCGATTATCTCTCATCTATCTAGTGATTTTGTCCCACAGATGGTCAATTCAATAGCACGTCCTTTTATGACCACTTAAGGCGACAGATTTTTAAAGTCAGCCCTGAGGAATCTTTTTGTTTTCCCGGTCAACATACAGGAGACCACAGTGAGTTACATTGATTTATTCATATTGCAATTTATCTAGGACACCCTGTACTTTATGCAACACTAAGCTCTCTCAGTTCCATCTGACAGTCAGTCTTCTTTTTCAAGTACAGTTTTCATTAGAATATATCTCGATTTTCAGCAGGGACAAAAAAGTAAGTAATATTTCGGACCGAAATTTCACTTGACACTTGAAGTGAACTTGGCGCATAATTGTCCCTGTCAAATAATTTCAAATAATTTCATGTTGCATGATCTTAACAGGTTCACGGGATGTGACGAAAAAGCGAATGACAGGGTCAGAATGTGAAGGCCGATGACCAGACGTTACAACAAAACGGAAATATCTTTTTCGATCAAACCGGTCTAATGAGGTCAAACAGTTTCAAACCGTCTGAGACGCTGCGCACAGAAAGAGAGAGACGAGATAAATCAGAATTCATTCTGTATTCGGACATGGACGGCCAAGAGAATCAATGTTCCTGAAATAGACAATATGAAAACGGCTGCCTTAGAATTTCACAAAATCCCATTCCAGACGAATTCGACTACTCAACTCCAACAAGTCGCTAAGCTCCACAAACGAGAATGCTCATTCTACAACGAGATTGCGCCAAAGCTCAGCATTCCTTTGGTGAAAGTGTTTAAAACTCAAGAGTGGACACTTGGGAAAGATCCTGGAGCGATTTTGATGGAGAGTGTGGTTGGGCGCGGAGATTCTTGTCCTCTTTCTACTGGAGCTAACCTTCAGCAGGTGTGTAGACCTTTCACTCAATGGCCAGTAGTACAGCGACATGTTTAGATCTTCGAAGTAGTGAAGCATCTATGTGTCTTCCAAAAATCCATCATCTGTCTCGCTCCGAATGAATGGCAAGGCAAGTACGACTTCGACATGTTCAGTTCGTTCTCGAAAAACGACTTATTTGGACAGTTCTTCCAAAAGCTGAAGATACTGAAACCTGGAGTGTTCGATAAAGGATGCCAAGAATTGGATAAATTCAGGAAAAATCACAAGTTCGACAGATACTTGATGTGCGACATCTACAAGGAACTAGGTAGGTTTCTTTCTGGCCCCCATTCCTTATCCAATCTTATCTTCGACCCTCCTAAACTCCCGCTTTCAGGTCTTCCTGCCGTCCTAAGCCATGGCGATTTCTGGAACAACAACGTTCTATGGAAGCTGAACTTAGACGGATCGCTTTCGAATGAAATCGTTTCCATAATCGACTGGCAGATAGTTCATCAGGGCTGTATGACCAACGATCTAGCCAGATTCATGGCTGTTTGTGTGGACGGCGAAATCCGAAGGGAATTCGAAAATGATGTATTACAGTACTACTATGACACTCTGACTGCAATGCTGCTGGAAGAAGACAAATCGGTCGATTTCACCCTTGACAAGGTTAGCGTAAAACGAGGGAAAATTGTCATTACTTTAACAATTTAGGTGACTATAGCCTATCGAGCAAACTTCATTCATCAAGCTATCATTGCCATGATTGTTGGCCCGTTTCTCTTCAATTATGACAGCCTGTCAGGCGACCAGCGGCGAATCAAAAAAGCCCAGATGGAGAAGGTTCTTTTGAGGGCGCAACTGGCTATGGAAGATGCCCTGGAGTATTATAAGGATTTGCCAAATGAGGTTCTCCCTCACCAGTACGAATAATCAGAGCCTGACTATCAGGTTTGCTCTCTTGTTGTGAGATGTTCTTCAATGATTATTAAAGCTGATGTTTGAATGTCGCTTTTTATACGCATCTATAGTAAACTTAGTCCGTTTGTAAATTAAACTATGGTTTTGTTTTATTTTGCTCCTATTAATCCCCTACTTGCATAAGGACCCCGGCCGGCACCGAACCCAGCCCGACCGCTTGCGAGTGAAGCGCGTTCGCAATGAGCCACAGAGGTCCTCATGTAATTGGTTCCTAGCTACTATGCCTACAGTACTCGAGTCCCTTAATATGCACGAAATTGAGCGAGGTCACGTTTATTGAACACTACATCACGAAGCAGACTTCGCAACACAAACCACGAAACACAACGCTTGATCACAAAGTACAAACATTGAGATCTATGATTAGGAAGATATCAATTAATCCAATAGTTTCTCTTCCGGCAATTCCTTTAACCTTTCTAAGCCGTCCTCCATTGTCATCTTTGCCCGAACCATGTAAATTTCGAGCTCTTTCTCATCGCATTCTTTAAGACCAGCACGGAACGGACCACAAAGAAGGGTGAACAGCGACTGACCGACAAAGTTTGCTCGATAACCACGTATCACCTGAACACTCCAGTGATATACATACTTGAGGACAGCTACCTGATCCAGGGTGAAAGTGACTTCTTGTCCTTCCTTTTTCAATAACCTCACCAATGTATCATAGTAGGTCTTTAAGATTCCATCTTCATGCTGTCTCCTGGCGTCGGAGTTCAGACAAAGAGCCATGAACCTGGCCAAGTCATTGGTCAGACATCCTTCATGCACCGTTTGCCAATCGATTATGGCGGCCAGTTCGTTGGAAATGCTTCCATCAGGGTTGGCCTTCCACAGAACGTTGTGATTACCGAAATCGCCATGGCTGATACCAAGTGGAAGACCTGAAAAGTGCAATATAGAGGCCAGTCACTTGAGGGAAATCTTACCGACATCCTCGTAGACATCACACAAAGTGTATCGCAGGAATTTTCTTTGCTGAGCGTACTTAGATAACACACCAATGCCTTCATCGAACATTCCAGGCCTCATTTCTTTCAATTTGGCCAGGAATATGTCAATGAGCAGATTTTTATCCTTTGAGTCATCATCCACAATGGTTAACTTATTGTGCCACTGTTCTGCAGGCAAAGACAGGAAATAGGCTTGAATGGAAGCCAGTTGGCGGACTACTTCATAAGCCTGAAAAGGGTACAGGATTTATAAGCAATTACTGAATGAAACCAAGGCAGTGAACACACTCATGCTCATAAAATGATCGTATGGAATGTAGGCTGTGTGCCTACAGCATCAAAACAGGTTTTCGACATGTCAGAGTCTTTTGAAACCTCCCGTATTTAGTGCTCGAATCCAATAGAATCCCATCCTTTAGTCCGGAGCGTTCAATTCAAGTTCCGTTTTACACATACCTGTTCAATATTTGAGTCTGCAATCTGCGAAGCACCAACTGCCTTTCCAAAGAAGCTCTCCATTAGGATCGCTCCTGGTTGTTCTCCGACAATCCAATGCTGAACTTTGTAGATCTTTGGCAGCGGAGCGTTGATGTGCGAAGAGAAATTCGTGTAGAAGTCACATTCCTTGTTGTGATTAGCAGCTAGGTGCTGTTCTTTAATTGTGTTTTCATTCTAAATTATTCAGGTTTCATTGCTTAATTCAAGATGACTACTGTACCGTCCCCATAGCTTCCGAAAAGGATTCAGTTCCAGGGACCTTCAGAACCACAAAATAAGGCTCACTGATGTTGTCAAACTCGATTGTGACTTTGTAGACTTTAGAAGCGAAGCCTTTTCCGCCGCTTATGTCCACAGCTGTGACCTAAAATTGCGACTAGGAACGGATCGCTTAAATGTTGAACTCACATTTTTGACCTTGGCGCCCTCTGTCAACGTAGTGAACTTGTTGTCAGCTTCGAGAAGGTGACTCAGAACCCATTCGATGGTAAAAGAAGAATCGGCGAGCTGTTCGGAAACGTTAAGGGAGGGCGAAACGACGGAAAGCATGAGGATACTTTGTGATAACTGATACTTGGTCGCACGAATTTATATCACCACCGAACGGAGATAATTGGCCGATGGTGACGCAGTGCAACGTTGCGCAATGTTGTGTCGACACCGTGTCCGCATCGAATTCTTCACTGCGCAATGTAGCGCAATGGCTGTGCCGATACATGTCGTGTTCCTCATGGAGCGTTGTTATGTCCATTATATTGGGTTGGTCAGTTCATTGGTGCTTTCCCAATGTTTGCTGTTCATCGCCAATTCGCGTACGTATGTGATGTGTGTTTAGCTTACCCGTGCGTCTCAAACGTTCCCATAAAGATTGTTATTCTTGAGAGATGTTCGGTTTCAGTTAGCTGATAACCGAAGCCGGTAGACGATTACTCGTTTACCTTAGACTTTGCGTGCCTCTAGGATGACGCACCATAGGTTCAATTAAGGGAACGTCACAAAAGGTCCTAAGCCGTTTTTCAAAATAATGAAATGTTCTTCTGCCGATCGTCGAGGGCCTAAACGATGGCATTGATCGTAATCCAGATCAATGATACTAAAAGCGTGGGTGGCTCAAGTCGAATCGACCGACAACCGGTAGCCGAATATCTCTGTTTATGATGGCGCACAACTTGTTATCCAGTCATTCGAGACCGGTGATCAAAAGTAACTTCTCCAATACGCCATTCGAACCACATGCATAACAATTGTTTAGTTACCCTACTAACCTGCGATCATACTCATAAAACATCCACGCAATAAAAAACAACCGAAAAGATGAAAATGCTAATCCAGCAATTTGTCCTCCGGCAGCTCCTTTAGCCTCTCCAATGCGTCCTCCATGACTGCTTTGGCTCGACCTAGATAAGCGTCGAATTCTTCTTTATCCCATTCTTGAAGAGCAGAGAGAAATGGACCGCAGATGAGGGTGAAGAGCGACTGACCGACAAAGCCTCCTCGATAGGCACGTTTCACCTGAACACACAAATGACACACATACTTCGCTGGAATAGCTACCTGATCCAGGGTGAAAGTGACTTCTTTTCCTTCCTTTTCCAATAAGCTCACCAAAGTATCGTAGTAGGTCTTCAAAATTTCATCTTCATGCTGTCTCCTGGCGTCAGCGTTCACACAGAGAGCCATGAACCTGGCCAAGTCGTTGGTCAAGCATCCTTCATGCACCGTTTGCCAATCGATTATGGCGGCCAATTCATTGGAAATGCTCCCATCGGGATTGGCCTTCCAGAGAAGGTTGTTGTTGCTGAAATCTCCATGGCTGATGCCAAGTGGAAGACCTGAAGAGTTATGGTCTAGCTTAGACCAATCCAATAGAAGTCTTGCCGATATCCTTGTAGAGATCGCAAAGAGTGTATCTCATGAACTTTCGCTGCTGTGTGTACTTCAATAGAATGGCAATGCCTTCGTCGAACATTCCAGGCTTCATGTCTTTCAGTTTAGCAAGATATATGTCGAAGAATTGGCTCTGAGCAAACGACTCATAAACCGTAAAGTGATATTTTCCTTGCCACTGATCTGCAGGGAGACACAGAAAATAAGCTTGGATGGAGGCTAGATGGCGGACTGCATCAAACGCCTGAAAAAGGTATGTTTGAGTTTAGTCCTTCCCGTTTTAATTAAAACATGATGTGGATATGTAGTCCTATTTTCCACATACCTGTTCAATATTGGATTCAACAACCAGCGGCGCACTAATCGCTTTTCCAAAGAAGCTCTCCATCAAGATCGCTCCTGGCTGCTCGCCGATAATCCAGTGCTGAACCTTGTAGATCTTTGGCAATGGAGCATTGATGTGTGAAGAGAACTTCATGAAGAAATCACATTCCTTGTTGTGCAGTGCAGCTAATCCATGTTCTTTGAGGGCATTTTCGCTCTAACTTCTCTTATGAGAGCCACTCCATGAACACAAACATACTGTTTCTGAGGCTTTCTCAAAAGATTCAGTTCCTGGCACCTTCAGCACCACACAATAAGGCTCATCGGTGTCGTCAAATTCGATTGCGACCTTGTAGACCTTAGAAGTGAAGCCCTTTCCGTCGCTTATATCTACAGCTGTGACCTGAAATTACAAATAGGAGTGGATCGATTAATATTTAAACTCACATTTTTGACCTTGACGCCCTCTGTCAACGTAATGAACCTGCTGTCACCTTCGAAAAGGTGACTCAGAATCCATTCGATGGTAAAAGGAGAATCTGCGAGCTTCTGCGAAAAGTTGAGAGAGGGCGAAACGACGGAAAGCATGACGGCACTTTGAGAGAAATGTGGATTCCTCACAGTGATTTATAAAAGCGGATATAGACAGACGCTGTTACATCGCAATGTTGCGCAATACTATCTCATCAGCGTGTAGACACCTTGCCCTCAACGAATTCTTCACTGCGCAATGTTGCGCAATGGAGAATTGATTGGATTGGCCGTGTCGACGCCGCCTGTGTTTTTCCGTGCGCACGGCGAAAACAGCACACAGCATAAGTAAATAAGGGGAGCCGAACCCGCCCCGACCGTTTACACACACAGTTAAGATCTTACCGTTGTACTACCACTATAGAAGCGCTAGACCTTGCGTTTCTCAACAGTTCCTGACTCATTTTTAGCCGACACCAATCTTGCCACCCGCAGCGCATTAATTAACCTAGAAGACCGAAAACAAGCTGAGAGGCCAGATGTGTTCGCCGAACTCATTGAATTCCTTTGCCCTTGTCATACACACCCCATCAATCGTATTTCTGTCCATTTTGAGCCATTTTATCTCATTAGGTACTTTTAATTGCAATACTAGTCAACGACATTAGTGCACCTGAACTTGCCACCAGTGGCGCCGGCGATCTTGCCACAGAACTTCGAAACGCGAACGTATACATACGGCACAATTGGCCAAATGTGTCCGTCGGAGTGTTCCATAAGTGGTTCGTAGCCGACGAGTCCGACCAGGCATCCCTTGCCGCATCCACTTCGGAGAGCCACCAACGCACCGCCGTTGTCTCCCTAAAGATGAATAGTTTCTACAAGAGATCGTGGGTCACGCCTACTTCAGATAGTTGTGGATCGAGATCCTGTCCTGCAACACAAAGAGAGTAGTCAGGACTGAACACCGGGAATTTCTCCGAGCACTGTTTGTTGTCGAATGGGAAGCTTAGTTCTGAGTTGAGAATGCCACCTGCATCGGTCAGGGTCATTGGACCAAATGATACGGTACGCATGTGGGACCACTGCACGAGATCTTGGTCGTTGGTGGGAATGATCTTGATGGGCTGAATTGAGTCGCTCAGGTCGACTTCGCCATCGAGCTGCGTAAAAACTATGATCTGGATAGGACACAAAAACAAATACCTCCATAACAACTAGATCGTAGACTGGACCTATGTAGTCCCGCCCTGATAAGGATAGACGCGTTTGCCCGACGATTCTTTTGGAAATGCGTTTCTTGATAGCACCACCAAAGTAGGCCCATCTGTAGGTAGTCAGGGAATGACCAAGGTCCGCTTGTTCGCATTTGCCGTGAGTAAGAAGATGGGAGGGGGTGATCAGAACCGCTGAGCAGTAGCCGTTTGTTCTAGGATCGTAGTCGCCATTGCCTATGAAGGCCATATAGGGGAACTCGTCATCTGCTGCTCGCGTCCCCAGAAACACCTAAATGGAAGGTAATGACGGAGGTTAAAGAGAGTGGGCCCACGCATAACTGAATGAAGGTAATGGAACAATAAACAGGAACATTGGAAGCGGCATAAAGTTATTTCAACCGCCCCATTGAACTCAACAATCCCTCATTGCTCTCGTCCCACTTGAGATTCAAACTTTGGGATTTCGACCACCCCCCTGGGATCTGAATCCCCCCTCAGGGAATGAGCTGGCATTTTGGCCATCCCTGGATGTGCTACTAACTACCGAGCACATTTCTGCCAAAGCTTAACTCATTCCTGAACGAACTGTCCAGGTTCTAGAGGAACGGTCCATGGGGATGGTCCAGGAAAACCTACGGAATTTGAAGTCACTTCAGTGATGTTGAGAGGCAGCGACCGAGCCACGGTCGTAGCCAGCACCAGAGACAGACCAACGAGAATAATCTGCATTGTCATTGACTATCGATGTGACGTTTCATGTTCCACTTTATATACATACTTATACGTGTCGAACGATGGTACATAGATGTTAAACACAGACTTTATCAACGACTTTGTAGCCAATGGACAAATAATGCCATAAAACTCCGATCGTAGAAGCGCAGCAGCACAAGAGTCCAGTGCGATCAAAAGAAAATGAACAAAGAAAGTCATAAACACAAGCTGATAAGTAGAGTTTATCAGAAACGAACCCATCAGACTGCACGTACAGAGAGCAGTTTAAAAGACGGCTATTATCCTTTCTCATTCAATCAGCATGAAGCTATTCGTACTTCTTTTGCTCTTGGGAGCCGCCCACTCCCTCCCAGCTAACCTTACGTCGAATTCCGTAAGAGTTTCATGTCTGTAACGCTCAAATGAAAAGCTTTATTAGGTCAATAAAGGTGAAAGAGCAAGAGACGGGCAATTTCCCTACATGGTGATGATCAGCACTTATGACGCTAACGCTCCTGGCTATTTCAAATACGATTGCACAGGTGTGGCAATCACTGGTCGTCATGTGCTGACCCATGCGATGTGCGGCTACTTTGTTTCCGACCAAGAGCTGAAGGTGGTCATGCCGGAAGTTAATGAAATGCGATATGTCATTGGCCGCACTTACTTGAGGGTGCAGGATGGCGCCAGCATTAAGGGCCTTTACCTCATGTACAGTCTCGTTGTCTACGAGGTATAGTCAGATTTTGGATTTTTGACTCACCTTGACCATCTTCAACTTTCATTTGGTTACTTTGCAGGTTGACTGGTCATTCGACTACATCTCACCTATACAGTTCATTCCTACCAATGACGAAGAGCTGATGAAGTGGTCTGACCTGCGCACAGTGGACTACGGTCCAGTACAGCCAGGCGGAGAAGCCGGCAACCTGAATTGGGATGCGTCTTTCGTTTTCGACGCGAATAGATGCACGTCCAAATCGAGTAATTTTACTCCGAAATACGGAATTTGTGCTGCAGGCAAAAACATGATAAGACCGATTGTGTCACAAGTATCTCCCAGTTCATAGTCATCTCATGTCATATTTTTTAGCGCGACAACGGCGCTGCTCTCATCGCTCTCCATAGGAACTGCGGAAGTGGTTGTCTTGTTGGTGTCGCTGCCTATAATCCACTCGTCGAAGGTAACGCCTTACCTATCGAATACATATTCGTACGCGCGTCGAAGTTTTGTGCTCAGCTGGAGTCAGTTACCAACTCGGAGTTCAAGTGCAGTCATGTCAAGACCGAGGATACGGGACCGGTCTGATTTCATGTTTATGTGATCTAGTCGACTATCTTGATATTGCGTTATCGCATAAAAATTGCATACTCAAAATTTGCGGGATGAAAAATAATCAACCATTCTGCATAAAGCGTACGAAACCATCGCAAGTGCAATGAAGCTGACATGATGAAATTTCGCAATCTGGGTCGACTGGAGCTCCCGCGCTCATAACCATAGGGATCTCTTTATACACTTGGACGAAATGAGACTGTTCGGTGCGGCGCCCGGACAAAACCGCAAAAGACAAAACCGCCGAGGACAAAACCGCCAAATGGACAAAGCCGCCAAATCAAAAACCGCCAAACGGACAAAATCGCCAAATATCGCACATATGAATTGTGCGATTACATGCATAATGCGTGAATAGCAAAATCGATTCAACCAGGGACTCTTAATCTTATTTTATAACAGCTTTCTTTACACGTACAACCAGAGGTATTTACAACAGATCCTTCTCAATCGGAGACTGCGCCCGCATCGCGTGAGAATTCGAGGAACACCTGAATATCATCATTCCCTTGTCAATCAGCGAAGTTTACGGCGTACCTGTTCTAAAGTAGTCTGTGACAGCGAATAGTCGGCTATCCTCAGAGGTTCGACGATCTGCTCCATTTGAGCGAAGAGAGTCGACCAGGTGACGCTATCCGTCTTCCTCAGCTCAAAGTTCAGCTGAAGGACATGCTCTTCTTTGAGCATGGAACCGGGGAAGCGACGAAGGATTTCGCTCTTCACTTTTTCCGATGCATCGACGTCTTGAAGACGGACGAGAAGAGTGTAACCGGCACCGTAACGAACACAAATGAACACAAACATGAACACAAACATACTGTTTCTGAGGCTTTCTCAAAAGATTCAGTTCCTGGCACCTTCAGCACCACACAATAAGGCTCACTGATGTCGTCAAATTCGATTGCGACCTTGTAGACCTTAGAAGTGAAGCCCTTTCCGTCGCTTATATCTACAGCTGTGACCTAAAATCACGAATAGGAGTCGATCGCTTAAAGCTTAAACTCACATTTTTGACCTTGGCGCCCTCTGTCAACGTAGTGAACTTATTGTCAGCTTCAAGAAGGTGACTCAGAACCCATTCGACGGTAAAAGGAGAATCTGCGAGCTGTTCAGAAACGTTAAGGGAGGGCGAAGCGACGGAAAGCATGACGATACTTTGTAGGGAAGATTTCGCGGTCGCAGCGATTTATATCGTCACCAAATAGGGAATTGATCGATTACGGACGGGTAAGTGTTTTATCGGTGTTGACAGGTGAAGTGCATATCAATGATCAACCCAAGAATGACACAGGTGAAGACTGTCTTCATTACTTATACGGTTCTACGTTTATATAGGGGACACATAATGGCGTAGGAAAGCATAAATTAAGACCCATTCATTATGCACATATGATTATTCGATCTCTATCAATCGCGAGTCTAATAAGGTGCATCTAATAGCATACGGGCATCATCATTCCCATTTCAAGATCAGCAAGCTTCTTGTCCATATCAGCGGCTGTCCACTTAACCGGATTCAGCTGTGCAAGTATGCACTGACCCACTTTCGGTGTGTTTGCACCGTTCCTATGAAAAGGATAACTATCAAAACTAGGACACTCCAACATACAATTCTTTAAAATTCAAATTCGTTGAGCCATCCGCCCATTTAGGTCCAGAGCCATCATTACAGAGTCCGATCCAGAATTTCTTCAACAAATGAGATACCATGTCAGTGGCGAAACCATCGAACATGGCCTGTGTAGCGAAGCTCACCGGAGTTATGTCAATGCCGACAGAGTCGAGAGCGTCCATGAAAGGCGTGCTGCTTGCCATGGAAAACTGAAAAAGTCCGAGTAGGAGATGGGATCCGTTGTACCTTATCCGTTCCTTGATAAACTGCTTTCGTGAAGAACAAACAGTATTCCGGATTGCCGAGTGATATACCAGTATGGAAACCTTTTGGGACAACGTCAGTCAGCGGCTTTCCGAAGCATTTGTTCGTTCTTGGAAGTCGTGGAACCTTTGGTTTTTTTGTGGTTGTAGTCGTGGTGGTGGTAGTGGTGGTGGTAGTTGTGGTGGTCGTCGTGGTCGTTGTCGTGGTCCCTGTGAAAGGAAGAGTTTTACTAAAGTGAATGAAAAGATGATGATTAGCCAGTGATTCGCCGATTCCCCATTTCGACGAAGACGACCAAAGAATCGAATGCCCGTCCCTTTGCCTCTCGTCGCTGGTCGTAATTTCCCCCGGTATATGATGGAGCTGTTGGTGGCCGACTCGGAGCGAACTGTTCTGAGCTGATCCAGGTGGGCCCAGAAAGGCTCTAATTGCAGAAGTTCGCCGACTCGGCTTTGCCCACAGGAAATGCAAAACTCACGCATTAAGCGTCTTTTCTGGGCATCGGTCTTCTGGCAAAATCCTGCTTCATCTTGTCGACCGATTAGTAGGTAAGCGACGCTTCTTGGATAAGCACCGATATCATAGCTCGTGTTGTTCTTAAATAGATATATTTACAGACAAATAATAATAAACTTCACTATTAACATGATGCATTCTCCAGTTTTACTGATCATAAAGCCTTTCGTCCTTTTTTGGGCGGCCAATAGAGTGCAATTGGCGCTGTAGGGAGAAGAGGTTTGAGGGGTGTCGCGCATGGAGCCAGGGATTTTGTAGAAACGTAGAGACAGAGATCCATGAAGCAGAAGATAAAACGTTAGCAAACGCGGCATTGTGAGTGAGAAATGTGAAAAACGGCACAACTCCATTAGTGTTTGGCGGCTGCAGAGCTTGGATTTTTAGCCGTTGCTTGGTGACCCGAAGTGTGGTGAGAAATTAAGGCACGAGTGGCTAAGGGGATAAGTGGTTTGCGTAAATTTAGACATGGTAGTCGGAGTTACGATTCTGCGATCGATGTTTGTTAAGAATGCGACTTCGATGTTCGTAAAATTGTGCTCTGGCCTCTCGACGGCCTGCTTCTTGTGGAGTGCTTTTCATTTATCTTTAGCCTGCCAGAAGATCACCGACCATTGACACGAAAAGACACCAGCAAGCAAGAAACCTGGCGTTCACATTATCCAAAGAACTAAAGAAGACACCGATGGTATTGACCTGCTTGATGACAAATAAGAATCTGTCACCTAATAC
The DNA here is from genome assembly GCA_030435675.1 of Steinernema hermaphroditum. Classification (NCBI taxonomy): domain Eukaryota; kingdom Metazoa; phylum Nematoda; class Chromadorea; order Rhabditida; family Steinernematidae; genus Steinernema; species Steinernema hermaphroditum. Next base: position 15,269,172 of record CM059623.1, read on the forward strand.
CCTTTGATTGGTTACATTGGTTTGTCATGTTTATAATTTTGTGATCTTGATGTTGTTTGTTCAGATTTGTGGTTTCGGGTTAGGTGCCCGAACTTTCGGGTACTCGAAGTCCTCTCAACACGGTTTGTACCGATAGCCCTGTCCGGAAATGGTCGGGTCGTGTTAGGTTCCCGGTATCCAAACGCTTCGGTTTCTGATCCGAGTACGCGATAAACCCGACCCGCCCATCCAAAGAATAGGGCCTCCTCCGATGCACCTGTTCCGTGGTTCACACATCTTACACCTCGTACTTGAATTATCTTTTCAGCCGTCACCGCAGAGGATACTCTAAACAAACGTTTTTCCAAATTCAACATCCGGACCTGTTATGAAGTACAGTCAACATGGACGGTTTGGGATCAATGCTGGAATTGCATTGGCCGCGTTCGAGTTCTTCGAAATTTTCGGGATCGGGTAACCGAAGAGTTCGACTAGCCGATAATCTCGAGATCGGGGTTGGATAACCGAAGTTTTGACTACCCGTTCATTTTGGTTCTCTTTAAGCGATTGACCGGATGAACCGACCTCTGTACGACTTTTACAACCCATGTAATAAGTGTGAAGTGAAATAATGAAAAAAGTGAAGCGCCGATGAAATGGCGCATTCATTTGTGTATCAACGCGGCTGTGCGTGATAAAAGGTTTTGCGGCCATAGGTATAGTAGCAGTAAATCGCCACTTTACTGTCTGTGTGCCTCATTGCAAACGCATTTCATTCGTATGGTTCGACGGCGGCCTGGGTCCTCATTAAAAAAACCGATCGTTTAGCGAATAACACACGCATAATGCGAATAAGACAATGCGAGACGGCAAGCGTTTGAGGTGAATAGACGTGACTAAAGAGAGCGGCTTTAGCATGTCTCATCCAATGAAAGCAAACATTTTTCGTACATGCAATCCGAAGCCGCATTCACAGAGCCAGCAAAAAAGTTGCTGTTCCCTCTCGATCCATAACTCTTCCATGGGTGTCTCAGAACAGCTGGCTGAATGCCAAAAGAAAATATGTAAACAGCTTTGATGTCATCATTGGAGGCGTGGGCCGCATGCGAAAGCAAACAAACATTCGAGTTGTTGTTGTGCTCGGTGGTTTGGATCAAAATGAAACTTTGGTCTCTTGCGCGCGGTTCTTTCAGATTTTTTTCCTATTTCGCAATGAATTTAGGTCGGTCTAACAAATTCTAATAAGAGGCGACAATAATCCATCTGTGAGCTGGTACAACATTTGAGTATGTCATCCGATTAGAGTGAATCCCATTTTTTTTCTATTCCCTCTCTACTTAAACTAATTTAATGTATGTGGATTCGCTAGTTGGATTTCGGATTGCTTTCCTGTGACTGTTGCCTCGGATGAGTCATGACTAGAATTCAGCTAAAAACGACAGTGAAGATAAACAGACGTTTGCAGGACGAAAACCTCAGCGAAAATAAATATTGGCTGTGGGGGGAGTCAAACCCTGGTCTACAAGCTGGTAGGCAAGAGACTTACCGGGTCATCCACATAGGCAGGTCTAACTGCTTAGACAATTGTGCTTATATCCACATCTACATACGTTCGCGTAATTTTCGAAGGGTTGAGGCGGACACTTCGGAAGTTTTCCTTGTTAGACTAATTTCATAGATGTATTGTGGAGAGTCTGCCGCGTTAAATGGACCTTAACTATTTTTGTTTAGTGCTTTCCCTTATGTGAAATGTCACGGTACTTGTTTTGGCGCTTTTGCTTAGCAGTAACATGATGTTTGATTTGTTTTGCTTATAAGCGAACTTTGCCCTATGCTCAGAAATGTTATGATTGACGAGAAGCGAGTATCTAATCCTTGTTTGAATCGTAATATTCTGTTTTTGTGGGTAGAAATGGTTAATTGCTTTCCGGATTTTTTGGTTGTAGTCATGTAGGAACTGATACCTACAACACCATCGTTAAATAACACCGTGACTGAAATGTTTTTAATGTGTGGTCGCCTCGTACAAGAATATATTTTTCAGAAAAATGTTAGAATCTACGAGGTCTGTCCTTCCTGGAGCTAACCACTACAATAAGTCCGATTATCTCCTTGACTCCCCATTCACTACTGACTGGCTTTTGCAAACACTAAACACAAAGGATGACAACTTTAAAAGGCTCATCGATATGTCCAAAGTGAACAAGGTAACGCTAGATTGGAAATCATGATCGATACCTATGTACGTTACTTAGGTCACTACTGTTAATATCAGCGAAGGCAAAGGATACCTTTCGAAAGTGTACAAAATTTCCATCAACTTTGAAGGTTCCGACGAGCCATATGAGGTGCTAATGAAAGTACCTGGAAAGGATGCCATGTTGAACTTAGCAAAAACGGCTGGGGTAAGGAAGCTGCGCTAACCAGGAGTCAGATCCTTTTCAGACTAACGATGTCCTGGACAGTGTTTGGGTAGCTGAAGCCCACAACCGCGAGTGTCAGTTCTACAACGAATACGCCCCCCAAATAGCCGACGTTCCTATGATCAAAGTCTACGCGGCGCAAGAAATGAATCACTCTCATGGCGTACTCCTCATGGAAAGCATGCTCCTAAAAGCTGAACTCTGCCCCATTTGGGAATCAGCCAATGAAGTGCAGGTTGACCAAATGTGCCTATATCACAGAGAAAATTGTTCATTTCAGATATTCAGCCTGGCCAAACATCTCTCATCTCTCTATGCCCATTTCCTATGCTTGCCTTATGAGTCTTGGGGCGGAAGATACGTAACCAACACGCTAACGGACTTCTTCACTTCCGAATTCTTCTATTCGCATATTGATAAGCTGGCTGATCTGAAACCTGGTGTTTTCGATGAGGGTATCAAGGTGTTCAGGAAGTATGTGTCCAGCAGAAAATTTTATAACTACGCGATGACCGATGTCCACAAGGATGTAGGTAAGACATCCCATGCTTATATCATTACATCACTAGCGCAATGAACCATCAATCTTTTCATTTGGACGCGGATATTACAGCCTGCGCAATAACTGTCTCCAAGTGTTTCCAAGTGGTGCTGTTGGTAACCTGTCGAAGTGTCCGCCCCTAGAAGTACATCGACTTATACACACACCTAACCATATAAACGCCCGAAACCAAAAAAATCCCAAGACTTGCCGTCTTAAACACATTTCGATATGTTCAACTGACTATAGTCAACTGATTTCATTGATTTCGGACACTGTCTGTGCAGTCAAACGGAGTAGTCCTCGGACGATCAGCTAAAGCAAAAATTGACCAATTCGAGCTCAGAAATCTTAGTAGCAGGCTTTACAATATTGTCCGTAGTGGTTTGAACGTAATCGTCGAAGAATGTTTACCAGGTTACACTATTGATCTGGACTGTAATTTGGCTTTTCCTTTCATGAAGGCCGCAATACAGTCGATGTACTACACAGTTGATGTGGGCAAATCCGACTAGATGCAACAATGGTGTATTATATGTCATTATCTTGCCTTGATAACTCTACATAAGAGTGATTTCTTCTATCGCTTGCGCAATGACCGACCATTTTTAGGTCTGCCACCGATCCTCAGCCATGGCGACGTCTGGTCCAACAACTTGTTATGGACGAAGAATCCTGACGGGACACTTTCGAACGAGTTGGCTGCACTCATCGATTGGCAGTTGATCCATGAAGGCTGCATTACACACGACATAACCGCCTTCATGGTTCTCTCCGTCGATGGAAACATCCGGCGAGAATATCAATATAAAGTCCTAAGGTTCATGTACGACAAAATCGTCCAATTACTTGATGACCGTGGTAAACGAGTCGAGTTCAGCTACGATCAGGTACAGAGTCATGTATTTTTCAGTTTTGGTGATTGATGTTGTAGATGAGAAGAGCCTACCGGACAAATATGGTGGCGCAAGCAGCTCAAATGCTCATCCTACCGTCATTCATTTTTTCAAGGGATGGTTTATCGGAGGAAGAGGCCAAAGTTGCCGTAGACAGGCAGCAAAGATTCATGCTAAGAGTTCAATGTGCGGTGGAAGACGGATTGGAGTGCTTGAAGGAGGTGCCGAAGGACAGAATTGAGTGATCAGTACCGGCCTGTATGCGGTGCTGGTATTCAATAACTTGTGTTGAGATATGTGTGTCAAAAGAAGCTAATAAAATGAGGTTTTGGGTATATGTCCAGCCTTTCGTAAATGCGGTCAGGCTCTAGACGCATGCCTAAACACGTAAGGTTGCATCAAGCGAAGCGAACTTATATTCTCCACTTAGGCTTAGGCTTATGCCTATGTATTGTAAACGATCCAGTAGAGCGACCGTATAGTCTTGGTAGAATTTGATTCACCCCTTCACATCTCTTCAGGACGGGGTCAGAGATGCTTCCAGAGGTATGAACGAAGCATAGAATGAGGCAAGGACTGGATGAGCCATGGACCTGGAGTATGATGAGGTGATCAAAGGCCCTCGTAGCTGGCCAAAGCGACTAGTTTCATTGCCATTTACTCCAGTCGATGCATGTGGCATTCCAAATCTAGCAGTATGGTTCCGCCATTGTCGTTCGAATACTTGAAATCTGAATTGCAAAGCGACTAAACCAATGTTATTATCTGAACGATATAATCGGTATAATCGGTCAATCAAAACAAGCGCGCGCTGTTTCGATTTAACGATGGATCGAAGATCAACATAGCGTCTACTTGGAGCGATTCCTGTTTCGCCGTTGTCGACGGACGACACAGGCAACTCTTTCCTGTTTGCTTCTCATGGCGCCTACTGTAGCAGATTCACTTAAATCTCTTCTTCTTGATGAATCAGTATATCTACCTGGCACTCCCTTTACTATTTCATGGATTCTACGATCTCTAGAGCTAAGGGATTCCGAGTTTAATAGGATATCGAAAAACAACAAGATCTACGAGGTGGTTCTCTATCATTTTTAGGCTTAATATACGTTTTTAGGTGAGCGCAGGAGACATCTGCGAAGGCCGAGGGTACACTTCCAAAATTTACAAAATTTCGATTATGTTCGAGAACTGCGAAGGTTCTTATGAGGTTCTCATGAAGATCCCAACAACAGAGGCCTTTGTTACCTTGATGGAAAAGGCTAGCGTAAGAGTCGGTTTCTTCCATGCCAGTAGTGCATTTCTTTTCCTCTAGGGGAGTACCATCGTAGACGAGGCATTCATCTTAGAAGCCCACAACCGAGAATGTCAATTCTACCATAAATATGCCCCTTATATCAAGGACCTCAACCAGGTGAAAGCATACAATACTCTGGAGGCGGATAGTTCTCCAGGAGTGATACTCATGGAAAGCCTTCTTGGAAAAGCTGAAATATGTCCCATTTGGGAGTCGCCTAACAACAATCAGGCACATTACGCTTATTTTGTGCAGAACGTATATACATAAGTTAAGTTTAGATCTTCAATCTGGCGAAGCAGCTTTCTAGCCTATATGCCCACTTCTTGTGTACGCCGTATGAATCTTGGGGAGGGAGATATCAGAAGAATATGATAGTGGATTACTTCGTTTCCTATCTGTTCTATTCGCATATTGATAATCTCCCTCGGATGAGGCCTGGTGCCTTCGAAGAAGGTATAGCGATATTCAGGAGATACATAACAAGCAAGAAGTTTTTCCAATATACAATGACTGACATCTACAAGGACTTAGGTGAGCTTTTTTATGTTGTCTGATCACTTGTATTAATGACACAATCATAGACACAAAAAGGCATGTTGTCGGTCTAGATGCTGTACGGGGAATACTGCCCTACATCTGGGCTTGATTAATTAAGATTTTGAGAAGTATTATTGCTCGGTTTACTTGGATAAGCCCCCTATCTTTCTCATAGGCCTCCCTCCGGTCCTGACCCACGGTGATATGTGCCCCAACAACATCCTATGGAAGACGAATCCTGACGACTCCCTCGCCGACGAAGTAGCTGCAGTTATAGACTGGCAACTAATCCACGAAGGCTGCATTACTAACGACCTAGCTTCTTTCCTGATGCAATGCGTTGATGGAGGAATCCGACGGGAATACCAGTACGATGTGCTGCGGCTCATGTACGAACGCATTGTGAAGATAGTGAAAGATCATGGAAATGAGGTGAATTTCACCTTCAACCAGGTATCCACATTCTCTAGGCGTCCTTTTTATTTTGCTTTATTGCAGATAAGAAGGGCTTATCGAGTTAATCTGGTCGCTCAGGCCGTGCAAATGCTGGCCCTTCCCTCTCTCAAGTTCTCATTGGACGGTTTGGACGACGAAGAAACAAGTGTAGTAGTAGCAACACGAGAACGGCATCTCACTAGAGTCCAACATGCAATGGAAGATGGTTTGGAGTGCTTAGTGGAGATTCCCAAAGACAAAATTGAATAGCTTTGTGGTGATGCAGCATACATGGGGAATAAATACTTTTCGTTTTTTCCGTCCCAAGCCATCACATTTCTGACCCACATTTCGAATCCTTGATCTAAAATTTCGATCTAAAAGTTATCAGAACTCGCTCGCTCAATGGAAACAGGGTAAGTTTTTGGGAAACAAGACACAGCATCCGAAGCTAAAGGAAGCGTGAGTGTTGAGAGACAAAGTTGATCTCCGATCTGAGAGTGCAGTCAAATTGCAAATCATTGCGCAATCTTCGTATAGATTGGGCAATAGTGCGGAGATGCGTGTGATGTCTGCATAATGGACACACGCGCATTGCTTCACCTGAACAGCAGACTCAAATAATCTAAAATTAGCTGCGCTACTATTGACCATATTTCGTTTAGCATGAAAGATCTCTTGCTACCAGTGGCACTGGACACTCTGGATGTCTCTCAGAAACTGGCCGATTCCCCTATTTCTATCGAGTGGGTTCTGAATGGCCTTCTTGAAGGTGATGACAAGTTCAAGACCCTTTGTACTTCATCCAAGGTTCGAAATGTGAGTCAGAACTCTATTTGTGCTCATTTTTGGTCTTATTTTTTAGGTCTCCGCCTCGATTATCGGAGCAGGAAAAGGTTTTGTCTCTAAAGTGTACCTTGTGTCCATTGAATTTACCAACCTCGAGCCTTATTCCGTTGTCCTCAAAGTACCCGGAATAGAATCCCTTGCCGAATCCTACTCTGAACATCACGATATACAGAGTCAGTTTGTGTACATGCATAATTTGGAATGTGAATTCTACGAGAAGTTCGCGTCTCACATCGATATTTCACTGCCGAAGATCTACAAGATCCAAAGATGGACTGTCGGAACGCAGCCTGGAGCGCTTCTGATGGAAAGTTTTGCCGGAACAAGTCATTGCTATGGGATGTATGGAGAGTCGAGCGTTGATCAAGTAAAGCACTACTAAGTCCCACTTTTCTATTGAAAAATATCTGCAGGTTGACAAGGCAATTACTCAACTAGTTCACTTCCAAAAGTACTTCCTCTGCCTTCCTTCTGAAGACTGGCGCGGGAAATATCCGTTCGTCCAATATGATCCAACCATGAAGGCCAACTTTTTCGCACCTTTCCTGGCGAAACTGAAAACGATGAAGCCTGCGGTGTTCGACAAGGGGGTCGACATCTATCTTAAGTACACAAACCAAGCGAACTTCTATAAGTACACTACGTGTGACGTTGGAAAGGACCTTGGTATATCCAACGTTTGTAGCATTTCCTTAAGGATGTTTATAGGCCTACCCACAGTTCTCAGCCATGGTGACTACAGTAATAACAATCTCCTCTGGAAAACAAACGGCGGCGGGTCAGTTTCTAATGATCTCGCGGCCATCCTCGACTGGCAGGTGATCCACGAAGGCTGCATGACCAGCGACTTGGCAAGGTTCATGGCAGTGAACATGGACGGCGAGCTTAGAAGGAAACATCAAATGGAGATCTTGAAGACCTATTTCGATTCGCTTAAAAAACTAATGAAATTGGATGGACGTTCTGTGGACTTCACCTATGATCAGGTACTCGTGGCCAAGTGCTCTACTTGAGATGTGATTATTTCAGATGGAAAGGGCTTATAAAGCGAACTTCGTTGGTCATACGATGATCGCCCTGTTTGTCCCAGCATTCTACTTCGCCGATAAGGAGTGGCCTGATGACGAAAGGGAGATGATAGAGGACGAAAGGGAAAAGAGTTTGAAGAGGGCTGAGTTGTGTCTCGAAGACGCTTTGGAGTGGCTGGAGGAGTTACCCGAAGAGAAGTTGCTAGACTGATAATGTTGGTCACATTTAATAAAAAATTGCAATCGTACTTGTGTTTTCGTTCACGACTGGCCACTGCGGTCACCTTTAGGTTGCTAAATGCCTTTGGGTTTTCCGCCATATAACCTCCTATCTGCCCATGATGTCTGAAGATGTCTGAATTTGACCTTGTATACGTCTACACTTCACAACTCCATTCCACCCACTGACTTTATGCAATTTCTACATCGATCTATCAGATCCCATCTCTTCGTGCGGTTTTGTGCAATCCTAAAGCTTTCACCGATCCATGCTCATCCCTTTCCCGAGTTTTTTCCCAAGCCCATCAAAAAAGTGAGGTTGAAATTGAGATTCAGTGGGAGACTGAAATAGAAGACATTGGGACAATTTGAGCGTTTAGCTGGTTGGCCAGAGGCATCTCTGACCCATCACACGAGGAATGTAATAATGACCATTAGTACACCACAAATAGTGCCAGCTGCGATAACAATACAGGTGTTTTCCGGTTCCCTGTGTTCAATTCGGACCAGAAAAGATACTACAGGGGTAAACAGTAGAGCAACCTGATTGAGTGGTTGGAATCAGAGATGACAGCTCGAGGTGAGCCGGGCCCTACATCATATACCGAGAAAATTGCGACCGTTCATGCGGATCGGTGCGAAGAGGGCGCTGACGACGATAGACAAAAGGCATGGAGCGACGGGACAGCAGGTACACGCTTTTCTCTCGTCGTATTCGGTTGGGCCGGCTGGCCACTGTGATCTGGCGTCGGAGTCAGAGCCAGCTTCACCTTGGATTGGCAAATTTCACTGAGTCGGCATCTCTGGTTGGAGTTGACGGAAGATCATTCTACATTCCCATGAGAAAGGTCAATAATGTCGATGCTGTTTCACTAAAAATACATTACTTTTGTCAAAACAGAAGTGTTTCATCACGTTTTTTGCCTTAGCCACTTGTTTACCACCTATATTCTTATCGTCTTCTTCAAATAGTGGGGAGAGAACGCACTTCGTCCGTGTATATTCCCATTCACAACGATCAATGTTCGAGCGCAATCTCTTTTCTCCGATTATTCGGACACCAAAGTTCCGTCACTTAATCGCGCATGTCGATTGAGTTTCCGATAATTGAGTGCGATGCCGCCAGTACCGGTTTTCAATCTATGCACCATTCTCGGCATACACTCACTCACTTCCGAGCAATCGGCGTTTTTAGAATGGTCGAAGTAGAAAACGGTCTGTCTCATGTGGATAGGGCCGAGGTGGAATCTTTCAAGCCGTCTGATACCATCGGAGATTCTCCATTTACTGTACGATGGGTCCTCGACAATCTGACTGCTTCTGACGACCGATTTAATTCATTGGGTGGATTTTCAAAAGTCGCAAATGTGAGCTTTACTTTTGCTGTTCTTAACCACTCTTTTGGTTCAGGTCAAAGCAAGGGATATCAGCCAAGGCAAAGGCTTCATCTCAAGGGTCTACAAAGTGGATATCGAATTTGAAAATGCGCAGGATTATAGTGTTATTCTGAAAGTGCCTGGAGTTGAGTCGATAATGGAGGTTATGGAAAGGACTTCAGTGGATAATGTAGGTCCTGTTGCTCATAGAAGTATTGAAATCGACGAAAATTTCAGAAAAATAATCCTGAAATACACGACGAGCATATCGCTATAGCCCATAACAGAGAAGTCAAATTCTACGACGAGTTTGCCCCTCATGTGGACATTCCTCTGGCGAAAATTTACAAAACGGTTGAGTGGGTTGTTGGACAACAGCATGGAGCCATTCTGATGGAAAGCTTCTTTGGACGAGCTGAGACAATTCCCATCTCGACTGGAGCGAATGTGCAGCAGGTACGTTCACAATACAGAAATTAACATCGAAGATAGTATCAGTGTGGACTTCGTGAAGTTCCTAGATGATTTGCGTCAAAATTTGTGACGAGCTCAAAAAGGTCTTCCCAGCGACCGGTCGGGTCTTCCAACCTCTCTCTAGTTCGCTTGAATAAGTTAAGTGAGCAGTCGTCCTTCGTCTTTCCTGTTGCCCCGACTTCCCAAAGTCGGATCTTCGATTTGGCTGATGGCGCAAACTTCAGCGTTACAGCGAATCTTCGGTTTAGTGGCACGGGTGGTCGACCTTTGATGACGAAATGACGAACGGCCAGATGGATGGAACTACGGTAACTCTGGTGGTCTAGGCCTTCAGGGAACCGGGCTATCGTTGCGGGCAACACGAAAGGCCAAGAGACGACCGCTCACTCAACTCATCCGAGTGAACGAGAGAGTTATTGTACGGACTGATGCATATCAAGTACCGATTCGTTTGAATACAGTATTAAAGTGTACATACATTCTGTATCGTACACGACCACTTTTAAATATCGAGGCCGATCAGAAATAATGCACATTACAGTCGTTTTAATGGAATCCGTATTGAAGATCCAATTTCAGCTATTGAATGTCGCCAAACACGTCGGCACTATTCACGCCTACTTGCTCAGCATTCCTCCCGAAACATGGATGGGAAAATACAGTAACAAAATGTTCGAGTCGTTTTCCAAATCGGACTTCTTCGGTCCGATGTTCGATATTTTAAAGAAACAAAAACCTGGAATGTTCGACGCGGCTATAGAGTTTCTCGGAAAGTATCGAATGAACAAGAAGTTCATGCTGTATCTGATGTGTGATGTGTACAAGGATGCAGGTAAGACCGAATGCCTGTACTAGTCCAGCTGACCTGTATAGGTCTGCCACTTATCCTAACCCATGGCGACTTGTGGACCAACAACATCCTCTGGAAGAAAAACGCTGATGGATCGTTTTCTAACGACGTAGAGGCTATAATTGACTGGCAACTGTTCCATGAAGGATGCATGACTAACGACATCGCCCGGTTCATGGCTATATGCGCCGATGGGGAGATTAGAAGAGAATACGAAGATGACGTTCTTCAATGCTACTACGATAGAATAGTGGAAGAAATGGAAAAATATGGAAACAAGGTCGATTTCGGGATGGATCAACTGAAGATGGCCTATAAAGCTAACTTCATAGTCCAAGCCATGATGACGATGGTCATGGGACCATTCCTTTTCCCAGGCCTAGGTGGTGACACCCCAGAAGGAAGCGTGAAGAACGCGCAAGTGGAAAAGTTGTTCCTAAGAGCTCATCTGGCAGCCGAAGATGGAATTGAGTACTTGAAAGAGATACCAGTGGACAAGATAACCGACGATGGAGAATCGGAATGATACGAATGTTTGTATAATTGGTCGATGTACCTGATACAGGGCGATATAAAAGTTTGAAAATGCATTCACAGTCAATATTTCATTCAAATTTCATTCGAGTGCGCAAAGCAAACAGCACTTTCTAGAGGACAGTTAATCACAAACAATATTTCAAAGATTCCGTTCGAACTACGATACCTCGGCTAAGATACAAGCGCGATTGCTCTTCGGGAAATTTCCAACAATTCTCGCCCAGGTTTCCTACGAAGCAACGTTCCATGCCTTTATCAGACCACGCACAAGGTGGTCTGTTCAGTTATATCATGTTTGTGAGAGCATTTCAGCCATGATACTCCAAATTGGATATTGTGCCGGGTTTAGATCGGGACTGTTTGATGGCCAAACAAACATCAAAGCGATTTTTACCGTGGAACCCAGCTGTAACCCCGAAAACTGTTTCAGAAAGGTTTCATATCTTCTTTGCCGTCGTCAACTCTCTCTTGCAGACATTTCCCACCAACACAGCGATGATGTGATCACTGAACGTTAGTAAAGCTCTACCGAGCTTCCCAAGCGAACAATTCCATCTCGGCCCTTCAGTGGGTTTCGCGTTAATTTGATTTAAGATCGCTTAATGTAAACTGCGAGTTCATTGCTTGATGAACCGGGTCACAGAATCATAGATATTCATTTAGGATGGCCGCAGAGATAATCTCCACACTTTCTTCCACAGATAACCCGTTCGATCCGTCGAATCCAATCGGAGATTCTCCATTCAGTGTACAATGGGTCCTTGATAATCTAACTGCCTCTGATGAACAATTCATTTCTTTTGGTAGATCTTCCAAAGTCATAGATGTGAGGGCTCTTTTATATTTATGAGCTAATTCGTCATGTTCAGGTGAAAGCACGAGACATTAGCGAAGGAAAAGGCTTCATGTCGAAGGTATACAAAATCGACATCCAATTTGAGAACTCACTTGATTATAGTGTTGTGCTCAAAGTACCAGGAGCTGAGTCGCTAACTAAGCTGAGGGAAAGAACGTCCGCGAGTAATGTGAGTCTTCGATCTTCAAAATCAAACAATTGGGATTTGCAGGATGAAGACCTTGACCACGTCCGGCAAGTCGCCGAAGCACACAACAGGGAGGTCCACTTCTACAACGAATTTGCGCCACATTTGGACATTCCTCTTCCTAAAATATATAAAAGCCTGGCATGGGATATGGAGGAGCCTCATCAGCGTGGGGCCGTTCTAATGGAAAGCTTCTTTGGACGAGCTGAGACCATGCCCATCTCAAATGGAGTTAGTGTCCAACAAGTAAGTTGGCAATGACAGTGTGTCAAAAGCCTAGCTCAGCTCTTTGCATTAGCAAAGCACATGGCCACTCTTCACGCCTATTTCCTTACTCTTCCTTCTGAGAAGTTCCAAGGGCTGTTCAGCAGTAAAACGTGGGAGTCGAACTTGAATGTCGATTTCTTCGGAGCTGTTTTCCACATTCTGAGCAAGCGCAAGCCTGGCTTGTTTGATAAGGCCATTCGAAGTTCTCGGAAAGCATCGAATGGACAAGAACTTTATGATGTATCTAGTTCGTGATGTTCACAAAGATGCAGGTATGTTGAAGGACTGTCCTTCCACATTGCCCTTTCAAGGTCTTCCATTGATTCTGACACATGGCGACCTCTGGACCAACAACATTCTCTGGAAAAAGAGATCAGACGGATCGCTTTCTTACGAAGTAGCTGCAATAATCGATTGGCAGGTTCTAAGAGAAGGTTGCATGACTTACGATGTCGCTGAATTTATGGCTGTCTGCGCCGATGGGGAGATTAGAAGAGAATACGAAGATGACGTTCTTCAATGCTACTACGATAGAATAGTGGAGGAAATGGGCAATTATGGAAAGAAGGTCGATTTTGGGATGGATCAGCTGAAGATGGCCTATAAAGCTAACTTCATAGTTCAGGCCATGATGACGATGGCCATGGCAGTTTTTCTCTTCCCAGACCTTAAGGAAGACGACCCACGACCAAGAATACAGAACGCACAGGCCGAGAAGTTGTACCTGAGGGCTCAACTGGCAGCGGAAGAAGCGATGGATTACTTGAAGAATATCTCAGTTGAGAAATTGACGGTTAACGCCTGATCTTCCTTTTGGTTGGAACGTCGATTGTTGTGTCTATTTCCCTTCTACCATAGACAATTCAGTTATGTAGATAAATCAACCGGCTTCTGATCGAAACAACATCCATTAGACGGCTTCATCCCTGGCGCGGCGTAGATGTCGAACCGGTGGTTGGCGGAGAGCTTCATGGGGCTTCTGGGAATCGGCAAATCTTCGGATTCAGGAGCGGAACATCGTTTGCGGCACAGCGCACGCTTTTGTGCTCGAATCTGATGGTCCGTGGTCCGGGAGTTGCGTCTTCGATGGTGGTGGCGTCCTCAGAGCGTCGGCGACCTTCGGAATGACTTCTCACGTGGCCGGATTCTTGACGTCGGACATCTTGTTGTCAGCGGTGGTGGGACTACGGCTTCCGGGTGTCCCAATTCCCTCTGGAAGCCGGAACAGTCACAACTGCCACGGGGTTTGCCATCTGACCAACCAGACACTCAGAGAGCGACCGGAGGGACCGACCGCTCGCCACCGCGACACGAGTGAGAGTCCCATCCATTTCACGCTTCACATAAAACTTTAGGACTTGTAGGATTTGTATGAGGCCAGGAACGACAGACTCAACCAGAAACTCAAGTACCCGAACATGAATTTACGAATTTATTTGTGAAGTCAATCGTATTACACGATGTCGCACCTCATAGTTAACCATTAACCATCTGCCTGGCCTCCAATTTCGAGCCGATCCGGCGAGATCTACGTATTCAGATTGGGGACTATAATCATTCGGATTTTCCAGGACCAGATGGAGCGGTGAATTCCCGAGGAAGCTAGGGTGGTGAAGATGGATTTCTTCGAGTTCGACTGATGGCTAGACGATTTACGATTTATTTGTGGAATCGTGAACATTACATGACACCCTATATGAGTCCATTGTTGTCGTTCCTCTTCTCTTGCTCGTTGTCGGCACCCTATGCGTGAACTCGTCTCGTCATCTGATCCTCGGCCTTCTAATGGGACGCGTCATAGGTGGTCGCCATTCTTCGAGCTTCGAGAAATGGTCGACGAAGCTCGAAGAAGGGCGACCACCTATGAGGGTTGAACCTCCGGCCGGCGAATTTTTTGACGGTCTTTTTTTGGGAGCATATGCGCATTCTCTTTCAACACTCCGTTTGTCATTATCCACCATCGCTACATCCGGTGCGGAACTACAAATCCTGTGTGCACATGCACGATTGATTGGAATCGCTAATTGGCGATTAAATCCTCTGCCACGCACATGTAGAGAGTCACTCCATAGATCTATCAAATTCCCATGCGGTCCGCCCTTCCTATATTATACCTTACTTGCTCGTTCATCATATATTTTACGAGTGCAATTAGTCTCATTTACTATACTACTAAAGATTCTGATGACTCATCTTTGGATGCATGCGGTCTAGAGCGTCGACAATTTCCTTTCATCGGCTTTGTGGACAACTGGCAATGGTCGGATTGGGAGAGAAGAGTCAACAGGTCAAGCAAGACCTGCATCGCGGTGCTCGTCTCTCGCTTCCATGTTCTTACGAATAGAGCTTGCGAAATAAGTCCCAATTCAAGGGTTCACTTCATCAGCACAAATCGTTCATATGGCATAGAAGACATTGTGGCTCTTGATATATATGGCAACAAAACGTGGAATCAACGATATGGACTGTATCTTATTCGGGTATGAAGCCTATCTCTGTTTCAATGTTTCCAGGACCTCACTATTCAGCTTGAAGGAACACCCCCTAAAGATTCGGAAGAACCAATTCTGGTGCCTTCCATTTTAATAGCAAATGATAAACGTCCCATAATAAAAAGGCTGACACTATACTCTGTTGACTCCATGAATTCTTGCAAGAAGACAGATATTCTCGACAATTATCTATGCAGGTTTGGCTCCGCTATATTTTCAGTTTACAGTCATTTCATTGCAGAAGACAGTTACCCAACTTTAAGAACACCCTTATGTGTACTGGTAACCATGTCGGCGTCGATGTGAGTAATAGGGAAGTAAGCCCTCATTACATGTTCTGCTTTCAGAACGATGGTGAGCGAGCTCTCGTACTTTACGTCCAAGAAATTCCGCATCTTGTGGCACTTGGAGTAGTCCATGCAGGACACAGTTACTTCGTTCAAGTAGCCCCTTTCTGCAATAAGATAGCAAAGATAACAAGTGCGTTAGTGACTTGTCAACATCTGCCTGAATGAATTGCTGCTCATAAACAAATTACTAATAATAATAATAATGGTGAAAAATAAATAATGTGTGTCTGCATAGGCCGAAGATTTGCAGTCGGCTTTCCATACATATTTTGATGATTTTTGATTGCTCCCTCAGAAATGAGTTGAGTGAACGGTCGTTCCTGGTCATCAACCTTTGCGCAATGGTTGTCCTGGCTCCGAACATCATGGAGCTATAGTTCGGACATCTTGCCAAAAAACGTCACAACCACCACCTAAGCTCATCGACATCGGCGAAGATTCGTTATCACGCGGAAGTTTACGCCATCGGTCGTTTCACCCGTAAAACAAAGAGTGTCAAACTGTCATTTTTACAGTGTTTCACTATAATGAACAAAGGTGATCACTGACTTCGATTGACAATACAACTGTGATCGTTGATAGCAACACAAAGCGAACCTTTCAGTGATAGAATCTATTTTATCAGCTATGGTGAAGGCACTCAAACATAACCATCTGGTCAAAAAAGTACGTTGTAGATCGTCGTTTATGCAAGTAGGATCATATCGGACGTGCAATAAAATAGACCAAAGTTCACGAGTTTATCTTCTCGGGCATCGGAAAGGAGAAGAGGCTCAATACTGTGGAGGCGCATCGGTGGGTCACTGCGGGCATTTTCAACTTGGCTGGCGGCAGAGACGTCGGCGTTGCAGAGCGTTTTCGGCAGCTTCCATGGGTAGACCCAGCGATGGGCTGAATCTGTTGAAGGCTTGACGATATGGCACAGCGGACGAAGTGGGAACCATGGCTCGAGGCAGCTAGAGGCGCTGGCTTCGAAGTTCGAAGATATTTCCGCTTTTCATAGTGGCGCGGGTAATCACGACAGCCTTCTTGACAAGATCAACACCTTACTGGCAAGACTTTGAAGACATAGACCAAACTAAAAGTTTACCAAACTTATTGGTGCTATTATCAAACTGTTGCCGGAATGGGGGAGCGTTGTCGGAGTTTTTCTGTGTCCGAATCCTCTGTCTCAATTTTAGGGAAGTCCCAATACCAAAAATCATTGTTAGCCGCGAGCTCCTCTTTCATTCCGTGGGATTGACGGAATGCATATTTATATAAGTAACTTTCAAACTTATATTTTGATGTTCCGTCGAGGTGGCTTTGCTTCCGCTCTATTTGGTGGGGATGAAGTAACGGATGTGAGCCCCATTCCGGCAACTGTTTGAAAATAGAGCCAACTTATTATTAAGGGTAATAGTTTTACGACGATTTTCATAGCTTCTTGGCAAGACGTCGTTCTCATAGCAGCTCTGCACATAGAGATGTAACGGCGACCAGTACGACCTTTGATCAAACGCCATAGACTGTTGCAAAGTGCAACTATTTCGGTCGTTTCACCCGTGAAACAAAGAACGATATGAAATGTCATTTTTACAGTGTTTCACTGTGATAGAACAAAAGCTGATAAGGGTCATGGTCATGAAGCACGTATTCGTCAATATTTAAAGCTTCCACTGCCAACGACGGATCAGTCACTCGCCATGAGACGTCTCTTCTCTATCATCCTCTTCGGCTTAGCCCACTCATTTTCGTTGAACCTCACCTCCACCTTGGTTCGCTTCGGGTCAAATTCCTTTTTGATACAACATGTTTTAGCTCAAAGATGGACACAGGAGCGAGCAGGGTCACTTCCCCTACGTTGGCTACTTGGAGTCGGGATGCAGCGGCGCGCTCATCACTCCCCAGCACGTCCTCACTCATCTCCGGTGCACCTGGGACCTGACAGAAGAATCGAAGATCTACTTTGGCTATGTCAATCTTCGCGTACCGTTCGACGAGGTTCCGAACGCCCAAGTCGGCACGCCTAAACATATCGAAATTGTGACCGTGCATGAAGAGGTTCGACTGCTTAATGCCTATAGCCTTGGTCTGATAACGGTAAGTCTATCCAAATTATTGCAAAGGGTTCAATAATTCATCAGATACGCAAACGCAGTCACATTATACGATCTAACGGCATCGGGGTACGATCGAACTCGTAGAAAAATGCTTCTTCTTGAGAGCTGCTGCCCTGAATATTTAATTAGTAGATGAAAATCAAGCTGATGGCTTTACCAAAGTTACCACCGGCTCCGGGGGACAATCAGCTTCTTCAGCACATGGATCGTAGAATCGAGCTGGCATAGCCGTGAGAAGGGCGATGAAAGAGAATAGGAGAAACAGCTTCATTGCGAACAGCAACGGCCTGAATAGAGATTTTCGACCGATTATAAAGCGCATTTAATTGGTGAAATAATCCTCTGCGATTGCAGCGGATTATTTCAAGGTTATATTGCAAATTATTTGCAGCTTTGTCCCTTCATAGCACCACCAATTGGTGTAATCAGAGGTACAATTGAGTGGTTAAACTCAAAAGTTTATCAGGTATATACAGTCTGTTCCATAAAGATAGGACCAGTCTGTTTTTTACGGGTTTGAAGAAGGCCATGCCCTTAGCGATATTTTGTTGACAGCGTGTGAAAGAGCTACTATTTCTGCATATCTTCCCGTATGCTGTGGACTTTAGCTCTCTCAAAAAAATGAAAAACAAACTAAATGACTTATCACTTCTAGCTCAAAGAACCATTGCTGACATACGAAAAGTCAAACTATAGCACTTGGCCCATCAAAGTAATGCGCAACGACGGCATTCTACTGGTGAATCCTCCGGCGCCCAAGCATCCACCTGTTATCGTTGCATACGGTAAACGAGGAACTGGAGAGTACCGCTTTACAGATCAGCAAAACTTCAAGAAGACACGCTTCCTTAACCCCAACGTCTGCAGGTCTGATTATATATTGTGGCTATAATGCAAGATACAATTTTAGGAGACAGTGGTCAGACTTCAACGCCGAGGCGGTGTGCGTGGGACTTGAATTTGGCGGTGACCAGCTGATGACTGTATGTTGAATGGGGGTGAATCAAGGATGAAACTGTTTTTAGGGAGATAGTGGCGCTACCTTGTCCGTCTACCCCTACGAGGTGGATCCCCTCTACCCGTGGCCGAAGAAGCCATACCTCATCGGAATCGGCGCCTACACTCCCGGCAGCGACTCCGGCTTCTTCGTTCGTGTGTCCAAGTTCTGTGACAAGCTCCATGAGATGACCGGTGGTGCTTTCTCGTGCCACGACAAGACCGAAAATGTGTTCCCTTGATTCTGTCGGTTAGCAAGTTATTTGCTTGTGTAATAAATTGCATGCATCTGGCTAAACGCGAGAGAAAATCCCGAGTGCAAGAAGTCGAGGTGATTTGGAGGCATCCGATTTACAAATACGTTGTATGCCCTCACATATCGATGCGCGTTCATACTTTCTAGGCCATCCACTTGCTTACTAGATACAACGAAGAGCAATTCTATCAGTACTATTCGGTTGACTGCCTTACCCTTCGGGTAGAAAGGCAGTCAACCGAAATGCCGTTACACCTTTCACTGCCCCATTTGGTGGGTATAAAAATGAAAGCCAGTAAGTGTTTCCATTATTCAGAAGCGGTTGGTCTTTGCCTCGTTTTTGCCAAAGAGCATTTACTCTCTGCTCCCCACCACTTAATCTCACGAAAATCGCTGTTTACGACCACACACAGCGATAATGGCGTTTGATTTTAGGCAACAGGACTCTGCGACCGAAGTTTCACTACGGTATCGCTGTGTGTGGTCGTTTGTGACTCTCGTAAACAGCGATTTTCGTGCGATTAAGTGGGGTTAAAGACATTGAGGAAGGTAGTGGAGCTAAGAAAAAAAGTTATGCCGTCGAGTGGGATCGAACCCGCGCAAAAGAGGCATGGTAGTCCAGCACGTTAACCACTACACCACACAGTCATCCGTTTTCATTGTGCTTAAACAGCACTATATCACCGAATCCCTGTCTTTTAACCTGCTTTTAGACCCTCTCATATAAGATGCTGCCGGTGCGGTATACGTCACTGCACTACATGACCATAGCTCTACCAGTCTACAAAGTTTCAGCCAAATCGGCGTGTATCACTTCGAACACTTCCCTTGTAAATCCGATTGTCGAAATACTGCCAGAAGATTCAAGGCTACGGAATCGGTCTACTGTGGTTGATTTTGCAGCCGAGATATTACCATTTTTTTGTCACATGAGATACTTTAACGTATAACCTTCTGTAACCACATTCGTTCCACCAACCTTCCTAACGTGAAGGGGTCTCTCTGAATTGACTCTACTACATGCGAATGAAATGTACAAAAGACATCTGTCTACAATCGTCGACATCCTATGGAGAGTGAAAATCTTGGCACTGATAACCGGCGCCATCATCAGCTCTGCTCTGTCTACAAGGCGTTTGTTGGGTGACATGACTTTAGGCTCCGGCGTAGGCTCATGACAATGGATTTTACGCGATCCCTGTAGTCTTACGTTTCGAGCTTAGCATATGGTGAGGAATCTAGTTGGTAACAGCGGCCGGAATCGAATTGTTCTTCACCATAAGTGGTAGTATGCGTTAATGTCATGGAGCCCGTTTGTTGGTCACATTTAGTTGCACGGAAGCATACTCTATGAGATTCCACTGCCTCAAGTTGCCAAAACACAATTGCGTACAGGTGTTGTTGATGATAGAAAATGTGATCTTTCTATGCGGAAGTATCAAACATCAATGTTCATTCAGAGGGGTGTACTGATAACAGCTCAACCACTGCTGACTTTTATTAGGGAAATCGAAATGTAGTTCGTCGCTTTATTCATGAAAGTTCATGCTCTTTGGACGGTTTCAAATGATCGATACATTGAGCGACACGTGTAGTCGGTGGACGAAACATCGATTAGGCTACATCTGCAAGCTGAGGATGTTCATTTATAAGATGTGCTATGTATTACCTTTCAGATAGCGTGTCGTAGCCAATCCGAATCCGTCTCTTTTGATACCAGCGACCAAACAGGAAGGTGCAAATGCAAATTATAATAATTGCCAGCACATACAAACAATATTTCATCAGCCAGTCTGTAGACCAAGATGGAGAATAGCCTGGATTAGGTGTCAATTCCGTAGGGCTGGGAAGTGTGAAAGACGACAGGTGGCTGGAAGTCGACTTGGTCGTTGTAGAAAATGGGCTACTGGATGCATGGTCGGGGGTAGAAGACGCTGGCCGAGGACTGGACTCAGATGGGCGACGAAAACCACCGGTCCATAAAGAAGAACTGGTACTCGGTGTCGCATCACTTGATGGTGCAAGAGCAGATGTCGAGGTGATATCCATCGAAGTTAACGTAGCGTTGATAAGATGCAGATCCTGAGGCGCATCAGGCCGTATAGAACCGGACTTAACGGTACTGGTGGTCATGAGTAGGCTGCTGTAAGTTGTCATAGGAGTCGTAGTAAGCTTTGTTGAAGCGGAGGTGCCAAATATGCGCCTAGTAGGCGGAGGAGAAATGGTGGTCGCTGTGGTTATTGGAATCAGGGTTTTCACTCTCCACAGGATCCCTAAATAACACTGTACGAAGCCATGAGAGAAGCCGTAGCCGATTGTTTCTCGATGCCTAACAGGGAAGTCGGTTTTATTTACGTCGACAACCTTCACCTTACTCTGAGGAAATTTTTTTTATGTACTCCCACCGTGCATCAAACTGATAGTCCCAAAGCGCTGGCACTCAACCAGACAGTCACAGAAAAAGTCCTACATATAAACGAATTACTATTTGTTAAGTCTGTCCAAAATGTTGCTTTGTACCCTCTGGTCACTAATAACATTACTTACTTTCATGACGCCGTACGATAACTCCGCTTCTGTAGCGCCAATGAAGGCGCCTGATTTGCAATCTCGCGGCTGACTGTATCAGTAACGTACAGATGACGAGAAATAAGATCGTGGGAGGCATAATAAGGCTGAAAAAGGTAACAATGTAATGAAACGAATATCACTTCTCAGCAGATGAAGCCATCTCCTTTCTTGCACAGAGGAGCAGTATCGATCGCCGTAGCCGTTTTTTATAAATTTTTCTTCATCACTGATATCGTTAGACGATGCGTCCTCCGCGCCATCTGTCTGGTCGTAAGACCATATATATGAAGTATGAAGCTAATTTGATTCAGTTGATAGGATAGATGTACATTTTTTGCTTCATACAAGGTGGACTTTGGAGATAAATGGATTTTGGACGCAAGTGGATTATAAGGGCACCTTGGACGCAAGTGGATTATCACACTGTAAACAAAAAATGTTCTTGTTGTTTAACCAATCTCGTAGTCTGCATGCTTTCGTAAATGACTTTCCAGACTTCTACCATCCCATATTGTTCACACTCCTAACATGTCCTACAACAATAACATATGCAGGATAGTACAAAGAACGGCACCTAGACGGAAGTCTAGAAATTCAGACCGATGTGACTGGTCGCTTTATATAGTTTTTCGCTTTTTTTCTTCCTTTTTCGACTGGTCTGACACTTCGATGGTCACAAAATGATATATCAGACAGTTGCCTAGGTACCTTTTTTTGAACCACACTGTCGGATATCACAAAAAGGGCATCTTGGAAAGAAGTCTCTGTCAAGTCATCTCCGAGGGCTTCCAAACGTGAGGTCAGTCGGAAAGAGAACAAACGCTCTTAGTAGGTCATCATGGTATAGCCTGCAAGCGGCAAATGACAATCGATCTTCAATCCTAAGATTGTGGGTTATAGTAGTGTCCTTTCACCGAAACTGAGCATCTTGACCCTGATCATGAGCATCAAAAGCTTATGTGTTCTGCTCAGTTTTTTAATTTCTCTACTGAACGATTTTGATGGTGATAAGAAGACTAGCCCTTGATCACAAGAACTGCTTTTGAACAAAGCATCGTTTTCCTCGCTTCACGCAACAAAAGGTGATAAGAAAGTACACCTTTTTGTTGCGTTTGATCTGCAAAAGAGGGTGGGAACGACCAGTTTTACTTTGTCTACCTTAATCCAGTCCTATCTGGCACGCAATTCACTGTATAAAACGACTGAATAATCCAGATAAGTCACTCTGCCAAGATGTGGTTTTTCCCTGTCGCTGTTCTTCTGGGCGTCGCCCAGTCGCTCCCAGTGAATCTCACTGATGCCACCTCCAACCTGGTACTGTAATGCTGAAGCAACTTCGTATTTTATGGATATGTTTAGATCGACTGGGGAGCAAGGGCTGGGGAACACCAGTTCCCCTTCATGGGTTTCTTCGAAAACGGAGAGGACTACCTCAATGGATGTGGAGCCGTGCTCATCTCTCGCTACCATGCCATCACCCACAACACATGCCGTTCGTTGATCGCCATCGGAGGCAAGATCAGCTTTGACTTTATTAAAAAAGAACAGGGATACCCGGCACAGGAGGCCACCGTCAAGGAGATTAATCAGTTGACGCGCTACGGCCGCTCGCCCCTAGCGGGACCGTACGATCTTCTTCTCTTCACGGTACATATTAGAACTTTACTTTTGGCTTATGTTGTTCAGTTCGAGGAACCGGGACTCCCCGATATTTTGCCTGTTCCAATCGCCAGGAATAGCTACTATCATCCGTACGGCGAATATTCACCACTTTCCATCGGATACGGCTATGCCTACGCCAATCCGAATCCTGGTCCGGTCAACTATCCTCCGGGCACACTCAATTACGCAGTTGCGAAGTACCTCGATGATCGGATCTGCAAGTAAATTTGCTCTTTTTCCGCTTCGATTGCTCATTCTTTTAATCTTAGGAGACAGTGGCACGATTATAACTACACGGCTATGTGCGCAGGTTTAAAATATGGAGGAGATCTTCTCCATAGGGTAGGCGACTTGTTCTCTTTATCACTCAATGATTCCTCCGTTTAGGGAGACACTGGCGGCAGTCTCGTTGACTCCAAGGACGGAAAGTATCTTCTTCGTGGAATTGCCGCCTACACGCCGCAGTCGCATTCCGGCTTTTATGTTCGCGTCTCCGAGTTCTGCGACCTGTTTGAGGAGTACACGCGAGGTGCGATGACGTGCCGTGAGGATTGAAGTTATGATCGGTGTTGTAAATTACTGGATGATAAAGATTGCTCATTTTGAAGTGTGGTAGGATTGGATGTGTCTATCTTATCGTATGGGTTTACATCTTTCATTCCCGGCAACGCAAAAGCTGTCTTGATCTGATTGGACCCGCTGTATGTATGACATGGAATTTACGCGATGGTTTCTCTCTTCTGATAACTTCCAGATGAAGAATCACTTTGAGCCAAGACTGGAAGGTAATGTAGCACGGGGATAAAGAAGTGCTTCCTGTGGTGTACTCTAATCGCTCTTTCATAAGCTCGCCGGAACCTTTTTTTATTCACGTTGCCACCGGCACCGACAAACCAACGGGAAAGGCGTTTCGCCAGCCGCCATACAAAACCGGCAGTTCATGCTTTTCAAGATGTACACCAGCCCACCAGTTTACAATGGCAACTCAAATAAACTCAAGTTTATTCCCAAAATAAAACACCAAAAGGCTTTACAGATGGAAACAACAGAAGCTAGAATAGTTGGAACCGTTACACGAACATTTCTCAAAGGTCAATTGAATATCGTCATTCCGGTCGTGTATACCATAAATCGCCCTGGATTTTTGGGTTTCGTGTTTTAAATAAAACTTACTGTTAAATATAGAACTTTGACTCATTGTCTCAAGAACAGACGGCGACTCTGCTTGGCAACTGTACCAAAGATCGCATTCGAATTCTCCATCGCGTTTCCACAAATCGAACAGTTCTATGAGGAACTCTTGTCGTGGTGCAATGAGAGATGTGATTTTACAGCGGCGAGAGACGTGCCGAACGATCTCACCGCCTGTTGGTTAATCACTTGTGCGGGAAGTGCTCACTGTTAGCGGTCGCTTCCCATCCGCTCTGATAATATTAATAAACGCATGAGCCTCCAAATTCCCCGCCCCGACAATCTTTGTCTATGCGAAACGTGCGGAGCAGGAGGACACGTCTTTGATGATGCTTGCAGGCCATTCTTCTTCCAATGATATGGAACGTAGATGAGGGTGTTCATAGATGTGATATTTCAGAAAGTCTTCTGACTCTGAACCAACGTAGGTAATGCATACATCACTGAAATAGCCGCGTTTGTAGAATGCCTTGAGAATTAGTCGTGAGAAGTCGGTGAACTCTTCCCGATATAAGACGTCTTCATTATCATCACTCATATAGCTTTCCTCCGGGATAAGATGAATGTAACCTGCTTCGTTACCATTCGTTATGTACTTCGCTCAATGCGAAAGAGTCGACTAAATCTGAATCTGGCCTTTTCCGACACGTAGAAGATCCTCGCTCCGAATACCTACGTCCGAGTCCTCAAGGAATCATCGATGCCGAACACACTCTGAATGCGCAAATACTGAGGCTTCAGGAGTTGGAGCTCCGATAAGTGGACTGGGCCGCGTAGGACGTTACCTTTGTCCAATAGCTTTGTAAAACCGAATACGAACTCTTCGTCGACTTTTGCTACATGCAAGGAGAAGTACCTTCGATTCTCGGTGTGGAGTTTTGCAACGTTAATCCACATCCGATTGGCGATTCCAGTGATAGAGTTCAAGCTAGGTCGACTGAGAAGTCCGCCGACGGCGCCGATGAAGATTTCAGGGACCGAGTCCATCATTTGATCGATGGACTCGGTCCGTTATGAAACAAGCGGGGAAGGTAGAAACATGGATTCTTGTGCGCTTAGGCATTGCAGTGATGCGCGTAACCGATGCTCTTTGGGGAACGCATCGGGAACGCATCAGCAAGACGGCGCCGGGGACGGGAACCTTATGAAAGATACTTAAAAGCCGTGGAACACCAGCGGCCGAAGATTGTAATCAGTACCTACTCAAACCGAAGCCTCGCAATGCAACGAAGACTGGCCTCTGCTTCGTTTCTCCATCACTCTAATGGGAAGAGCTGCGTTCAACTGCGACAAAGAAGAGGCAAAAAACGGTGGTAGCATTGTGACAGTTTGCTCTTTACGCCGTAATTTCTGTCCTGCAGGGCGCAAATCTCGTCTTTTCAACGCCCCAAGTCTGTCATGTCTACCGTGAACCTCGACAGAAAATCGCATATCCTTCCAGCAACACATCAGAATCCAGACACTGCTCCATAAAGGAGTCAATCGTCGGTCTTTCCTATGAATAAAGTGCCCAATTGCCCTGCTGTTGATAAGAAATAACCCATGATCTTTCCCCATGCATACCCCATTGGTGCCACTCTAGGCGAAGTTGTGCACTTTTATCTTTCCCCCCACAACGCCAACCGTTTTTGCAACCGACTTTTTCACCCAGTTTTGGCACAATATAAACGGCTTACCGGAGCTGTAGAATCATCCCACCAGTATGTGGTTTCTTCTAGTGCTTCTCTTCTTGGGCGTCGCCCACTCGACCCCATTGAGCCCCTCGCTCAACCTCACCGATGTTAGATCGAACTTGGTATGCTGAAATAGACGCTTCCGTACTCCTATGCTTCATATTTTATTTATTCATATTTATTCATATTTAGATCTTCAACAGCCGGCAAGCCACCGACCACCAGTTCCCTTTTATGGGATTCTTCGAGAACTATCAAGCCCACGAAAACAGTTGCGGAGCCGTCCTTGTCTCTCACTACCATGCCGTCACCCATAACACTTGCCGTTCGTTTATTGATGTCGGAGGCAAGATCTACTTCGACTTCATTGCACGTACTCAGAGCTATCAGGCTCACGTTGTCACCGTGAAGTCCATCCAGACCGTATCCATTAACGAGGGTACTCATCTCGCCGGACCTTACGACCTTCTTCTCTTCACGGTAATTTTAATTTTATTTTTTTGGTATATTTCGATGCTTAGTTCGAGGAACCGCTTACCGAGCGGAGCTGGGCTCTCCCGATTGTTCGAAACGACGATCTCCACTCGGACAACAAGTGGGGGGCACTCTCTGTCGGATACGGATTCTCTGCGGCGTTCGATAACGGCCTCCAGCTTTATCCTCCCGGCACGCTGAACTATCGATCTGTGAAGTACTTCGACGACAGTGTATGCAGGTCTGTCTTCTTTCCTGCTGTTGTTGGGTACCGTGAGGCTTGCTTCCAGAGGCGAATGGATTGATTACCACTCGAATATGGCGCTGTGCGCGGGACTTCGCAAAGGAGGCGACGCGCTCCAAATTGTGAGTTTCCTAGCTGTTTTCGGGTTTGAAGAGACGTCGATTTAGGGAGACAGCGGTGGAGCTCTAGTGCAGCGCACTACAACTAGCTACGTGTTCCGCGCTGTTGCCGCCTACACTCCGTCGTCGGACTCTGGCTTCTACGTCCGTATGTCCGCTTACTGCGATAAGTTGCAGGAACTCACTGGTGGCGTTGTTGTCTGTCTTGTTTGGTGAATGTCGCTCATTCATCTCTTCTGTTAAACGTAAACTTTTGGCAGTATTGTAGCATTAATAAAGTATTGATAGAACGTAGAAGATGTCGAAATAGAATACACACTAATCAACAAAAAACAGGGTCTCTGGGATGAAAGCGCCGTCGGTTTTCATATAATCTGGTGTATCTTTGGGCATCAAGGGCGATGGGTCGGGACGTTATTGGCGTTTCATTATTGGCGCAGAAATCTGTACTGCCAGCCGAACGGAAGATGGCTCCGTTCGCTGTATCGAAGAAAAGAATTGACCACTTCACTGTGACCTTACTGGTGGAAAGAGTAAAAATGAAAAATGATCAATTCTCAAAAATTCTGAGCTAAAGTCTGAAACGCTATCAGTGTGAAATTTGAATTGTGAACAAGGTTTGCCTAATGGCTCGTTACACTGGAAAGGGAACACATTCAGAGGAACATTCGGAAGTGATCTATGCCTATATCCATGCAATTTTTAACTCAATCTGAGGCGGACCTTTCAACAGGTTCCCATGTCAGTCAATACTAAACGCGGCTGCGTGCGAATTCGCACCACCTAGGGACTTAAAACCAAGTAGGCTTCGCTGAGTCAAGACCCTGGTAGTCAACCAGCGTTAAACACACGAAGGCCAGAACAGTATTTCGGATTGAAACAGCTTCGAGCTAAGGGCGGCAAGTTTGGTGTTCATATAACAAACCAAAAATGAGTCAAAATTCTAAAGAAACGCAAGTCCCATAGTGGTAGTACAGCGGAAGGATCTCAACTACCCTCATGTGGCTCATTACCGATGCGTCTCGTTTGTAAGAGAGCGGTGTCGAGTTCGGTTCCCTTCCAGGTCCTTATTTTGTGTGGGGTGTGGTTATTTGTGACCACTGAACGGACCCGTCGGAGTATAAGGAATTTGCAAACGAGGAAATGGCATCAAGACGTAAACAACATCCAATAGCAAAAAATGTCCTTTTGAGGTGCACTGATATGGCTAGACTGGTATTAGGAATCATATGATTCATCTTCACAGTCGAATTTTTAAGTGAAGTCAATGAGAAAAGTTCACTGATATACCCGCCGTTCCACTTCCTGCTTCCTTTTGGTTCTTTTTGTGTCTGCTGCTGATCTCTGATGACTATCCCGACAGCGAAAGTGCATTTCTTTATTCGCACCTTGACATATAAATACAACGCGGACCCATCTATAGTCTGTGGGGTCCGCTTTTAGAGTTGCAACAGAAATTTGTGTTTCAGGTCATCATAATGGCAACAGCTACTGCTGGTTGCTCCCTGTATTCAGTTCTTATTCAACTCGATGACCAGACTTGTTCTATTCAGAAACAGTGGCTAATTGCGTCCTTAAAGAACCATGCTGAGTTTCAGTCCAAACTGGAAGTGTACCCAATCGAAAATGTAGGTATAAGCAAAAGAAATTGACTTATTGGACCATGACGCCTAGCTTATTGCTTCTATTCCTAGCCAATTATGGTTTAGATCAGCTTGACAAACATAACCGGTGGAAAGGGAACAATATCGGCTGTCTATCGCTGTGTTATCAGTTTTAAAGACATCGAGGAAACAATCGAAGTTGTCCTTAAAGTGTCGGATCCTAACAAAACACTTCCGGCTTTTGACAGAACCGATGAATCGAGTGCAGTAAGTGTAGCGTGCTGCGCTGTTGCAATGGAGACAGTTTAGCCAAAAACCAAAGCCATTGTCGGATTTCACGAAGCTGAATGTGATTTTTACGAACATTATGCACCAAATCTCGATTTCCCCGTTCCACAAGTCTATGGCGCCTTAAGATGTGTTGATGCAACAGGTCCTGGAGTGATCATTATGGAGAGTTTTTGTGAAAAAGCCGATACAGTAACACTTGCAGCAGGATTTAATCAGTATCAGGTACGCTAAAGTCACCACATTGTCACACTGTCGATTCATGTGGTCCTGTGGTGTAGTGGTTATCACGTCTGCTTCACACGCAGAAGGTCGCCGGTTCGAACCCGGCCAGGACCTATCGTTTTTCTTCATCCGTTATTTGATCTATGCTGCCTTCAGCTTTTCAACATTGCCAAACATTTGGCTCTATTCCATAAGCACTTTCTTTGCCTGCGCAGTGAAGAATGGAGAGGAAAGCATGACTCATCTACCAACGTCGTGAAACGCCTTGTCAATACCGACTTCTTTAGCACAAACCTGGAGAAGTTGCGATTGCTGAAACCAGGTTTATTCATATGAACAAAAGCTATATCGCTCAGCATTCAGGCCAATTCAACCATGGCATCAATCGGTTTCTACCTTACGGAAAGCTGGCTAAATTCATCAAATTCGGACTTCAAGATGCTTATAAAGAAGCAGGTCAGCCCACTGTCTCTAGAATGCTTTACGGAAGATAATCGTAGGTCTACCCTCTGTCCTTGTCCATGGTGACTTCTGGTGCAATAACATTCTCTGGAGAAAGAATCCAGACGGTTCTTTGTCAAATGAAATCGCAGTTGTTGTTGACTGGCAGCTCTTTGATGAAGGCAGTCCTATCCGGGATATTACAAGGGCCCTAGTTATGTGTATGGATGCAGATATCAGGCGAGAGTACCAGTATGACATCTTGCAATGCTATTACGATACCTTGTTGAAATTGATGCAGGAAGAAGGCCAGAAGCTTGAATTCACTTTTGAGCAGGTAAAGCCTGTTTCAGTCATGCTTCTGACGACCTTTTCAGATAGTGCGGGCGTACAAAGGATCATTCATATATCAAGCCATGCTGATTATGTGCCTAGGACCGTATCTTAGTTCATTCGAAAGCCAATCGGACGTTAGAAATAAGGCTATTCTACTGTTTAGAAGAGAGAAGTTTTTGCTCAGAGCTCTGTTTGCTATGGACGAGGCTTTGGAAATGTTGCCGGAGTTTCCACTGGAGAAGTTTGCGGACTAAAATGACGATTCTGTAGGCTGTATCATTCGAATAGTGTCTTTCCCGAGACTGAGTCATTTGCAGGGCGGCACCCTCATGTTTGCGTAAATAAATAAATAAAAGGTGGGACGTTGTTGACCAACCGATACCCAATACTCCTGTGTTGCGTATCGATTCATTTGACCATTTCCGATTTCCGCAGTTTGGTACGTGTCTACTTTTATATGTGTTTAATACGGTCATCTAGACGGAGGTCCAGAAAGCCATATGCGTCCATTACGATTGTCCTAATTTTTTCAGCTGTCTCCTCGTTTTCCGATTGATCTACCTACAGTTTAAGACCTTTAAATGGTCATTTAGACTTATGTGTGATGCCTCTAAACACCCTTTTCTGGCCAGGCAGCCTTTTACAAGCAGTCCACTATGGTAAAGCTCGATCTGCTCCATGCTGTTCCTGGCACTCTGGGGCCGGGGCGATCAACGGCGGCCAAGAACGAGTCCCTCACACAACTCGCGACTCTAAATAATAATTGGTTTATCCGAATGTACACGTTCCTTCTCTTTAGAAGTCATGTGAAAGGTCCGAAAGCCTCCTTTCAATGACCCATTGTCACATTTTGAAATACTGAACAAACAAACCGTTTTCATGCATACACCAGGCTGAGGCGCTATTACGTGGAATACATGCCCGTCTTGAATGATAAGAGATGGCGAACAGTTCTGATGTCATGTCATGGACCGCAAATGTTCCTCTATGACTAACTGTCTTTTACAAAGTTATCATCTATGTGTCATCTTTGTGAATGGTTACACAGTCGACACTAGTAGATCACAACTGACAGACGCGCGCGTTCCTTATCAACCAATAGCCATGTGGCATTCATGATGTGTTATACAATTTTTCACATTTTTAACTCTCCTCTGGAGCAGTCGTTGCCTACCACGTGCTCGTTGGCTTTTTCAACTTGTGTTGGTATGTATGTTGCATTGTGATTAATTACAATATACGCTGCTCTGCGCGATTTCGGTAGCCTTCGGGCGCGAAACTCACAACAACCAGCAAGACACAGTAGCCCACTAAAAAACGACAGCCTGACGGCCTTTCGGGTAGACACATCTGTAGCTCTGCTATCCAGAAGGTCATAGAATCCAGTTTTTTCGAACACAGTTTATACCACTAAACAAATCGGTGGCCTAATGATCCCAATGGTTCAGTGGCATTGAGCAGAGAGCTCTCAAACGGCCCTGTCATCACGCCAATTGTGTTTGTTTACTAGTGTCTTGTCACTCGGGCTGCTTGGCCCTCATCTGCTGAATGGCGCGAAATTGACTACCGCAGCGCTTATAAGTTTATGGCTATGGTGTAGTGCCTCCATTTGCAAGACCGCTAAGCATCAATAACCCTGGGGACGGCAAGACTGTCGGGTCCTTGCTATTGCAGTCTACCCCGGAGGACATTTGGTTTATTTTGAAGGCACAATGGCAGTGAACTTTGTTGGAAGTGTCTGTGTGGCTCATTATGTCCCTGAAACCAACAGCTCCCCTGCAGACAGAAAAACACACAGACGCTCATATTTAGGGAATGCATGCTCTGATTCATCCTGAGTAATGTGCATTTTGGGGACTGTCGAGGTACTGGATCACTTCCTATGACATCTGTTCCACGTGAGCTGCAAATGTGGTCAATGTCTTTATCACTGTTCTTATTACTCATTCCAAATACCTCAAACGGAAAGACACTGCGATGACTTCATCGCCTAAGCAAACATTACTTCTCCGATTTCAAGGCCTAGTTGATTCAGTTGCCCACCCTTGTAGGAATAACCGATCCCGGACTCCCGGTGCTAAATCAATTTAACTGCAGAACTTTGGCGAGTCGCGAAAAAACGTCATCGTCTCACTTATCACCGCTTGTTCTCGCGGCCCTTCTTATCGCCGCGTCCACATTCGCCTTAAGCGATGTGTCTCCGATGTGCGCTGCCGCGATCTCCGCTTCTCTGACAGTTTTCTTCGATTGCAGAGCGCCTGCAGTCGACAAGCGGCGGCATGGGAGCTTTGGCGCAGCTCCGCTTGCTGCTCTGGAAGAACTTTCTGACGCAGATACGGTCGCCATGGTTCACGTTGATGGAATTCCTCGTTCCGCTCATTCTCATAGGCGCTGCTTTTGGGCTGATGATCGGGCTTAGAGGAACGTTTGAGAAAAGCTACGACAACATCTACTATGAGCCGTGGCCAGTGACTGGTTCTTCCTACGATTTGGTGATGCCAGCTGACATCCTCAAAGAGTCGATTAAGGTCAGTTGCACTTTCAGCATTTCCGGACTGTTGTTGGATTTTGTAATTTGTATTGGGATTATTGCACTAGTGTTATCACAAAATGAAATTCTTTCCTGCGATGGCGGGAGTAAATCTAATATTCAACCGAAGGACAATGCATCGTTTGCATGGATTTCCACATGATTAAATTCATTCGAGAGTAGGGTTGAATCTGAATCAAATAATTCGTGTTTTTACGAATATTCGATTCTGTAAGTATTGAATATTCAAAGAACTTGAAGTATTCGAGAACTCTATTCAAGTGTCTGTTTTGACCTTTTGCATCAGAAAACGTCATATCACGGTTATGCAGTTAGACGGGCTTCCGTTACAAACTACAGACCTGAAAGGCACCAGCGGGCCTCTTTAGAACTAAAAAGCTGCGTACAAAACACAGAGGCAGTTACATCTTGTGCGGTTCTTATGAGCTGGCGGTTTTTGATTAATCCTTTGTGCCAAGCGCCGATGGAGATCCTAATGCATCGGTTTTGTGATGCCATCTGTAGGACGGCTAAAATGATCAGTTCCTGGTCGTTTGCTTAACATAACGAAGAGAAGAAGTGTGTGGTGAACATGTTCGATGACGCAGATATCCTGACGGTGTGTTTTGTTTTGTAGGCGAATTGCCTTTAGAGACTGAAAACATAAAGAAAATGTCCATACGAAAAAGTCGTTTTTTGGTGATCGTAGGACTTCAATTACATGAGAACAGGCTGAATCTCGACATGCCATACATTAGTTTTGTCAACTTTTAAATATTAAGATTAGAAGTAGCAGTGGAGCACATGGCTACGGGAGGTTAACAAATTGAAAAAGGGTCCTGTACAATAATGTGAAAATTCAGACTGACGTCGAAAAAAAACGGCGCCATATCTCTCTTTTTTCTTCTAATTTTCCTAGTCACCAAATCGATATCTGTGTATAGCTAAAATGTAGTCTGTTCTCTCAAGTATTCACTCCCCATGTGATTATTGATCGGTGCGACACCGTCGTCTCAAAGTGGTAGGCTAATCATCGATTAGTTTTTACTAAGTCGCATTATAAGGATGGCCCACTGAACCTAATTCTGTCTAATCCATCGTGACAAGGCACCCCATTTCAGGAGAGCGTTCTCGACTTGTCGCCCTTCATCACGGGCCACCGAGACCACTGCCCTTTCTTGCAAATAAACCAAACAGGAAACAACACATGGTCGGCCCATCTCGAACTGGCCTATGCGCCTCAGCCACCACATATCGTAGACATCATGAACAGAGTTGCTGTATGTGGTCTCTATTCTAGCCGGGGGAGTCAATTCCCACTTTAGGCCAGATATAAGAACCCCAACGTATTCGAATTTCTGCCTACAATTGTGAATCTGACTGCTCACTTCGGAATGCATGTAAATGCGACCATTCTGGGCAACTTGCTGAATTCCTCCCTTGCCACAACAGCCACCGTCAAAGGTAGAGTGACACCTTATCAGCGGCGATTACAACTGTGGTCGATCACACTTTTAGGGTTCGATACGGAGAGCGAGCTGGTGACATACATGAAGGAGCGTTTTCAGATGCAGTGCGGAAATCCACTTTTGGGTAAGGTGACGTAATTTGATAAGACAGCACAGGGCAAAACACAAAGAGTCAGGGTTTCTGATCATCGGGGGGACTCTCATTAAAAGACTTTGGTTAGGCCACCGCAATTGATCAACTTTGGCACCTATCTTTCAAGACAAATTTTCAGCTGGAATCGTTTTCGAGGACTCATTCACAAAGGACAGCACAGCTAACAACATCACCTACAAAATCCGTCTGTCCAACACCAAAAGACGCTTCCAACCATCCTTCGGTGGAGGCTACCATCCATGGGATACGAAGATCCGATTTGCCATTCAATTCGTGTCAGGACCACAACAGCAAAAACAGAACGACGGTGGCTATCCCGGCTACTGGAGGGAAGGATTCCTGACCGTTCAACGGGCTATCGATGTGGCTATCCAAGACCAGGCCCTAAACAGAACGACTGCCGTGTCGTTTGACACTGAGTACCTGACCCTTCAACGCTTCCCCTTCCCGGCCTACAAGTCTCAAATCATTGAGATCGGCGCTTTCTTCTTACCGGTCATCATCATCTTCTCCTTTATGACTTCGGTGATCTACATTGTCAGAAGTGTGGTTATGGAAAAGGAGAACCGCTTGAAGGTAAGGTACATTCAACGTGCTTCAAGTTACCATATCTCGAGGAATACATGAAAGTCATGGGTCTGTCCCAATGGATCCACTGGGTCGCCTACTTCATCGTTAGCTACATCAAGCTCTTCTTCACCGTTCTCGTCCTCTCGATTCTTATGTACTTCGTCATGAAGAAATCGGATCCGACCGTCGCCTTCGTCTTCTATCTTCTGTACGCCTTCGACGCGACCTATTTCGCCTTCGCCATTTCGACGTTCATGCAGTCCGGAACTGCCGGTACCATGATGGCCGTGCTGGGATGGATGTTGCTCTACTTTTGGATGGTGGTGATTAATGGAATGGATACTCAAAGTCCTTATCCTTTTGCGACTAGAATCGCTAATTGCCTCAATCCGGATATTGCGCTTAGCTTTGGAATCGATCTAATGGCTCAGCATGAGACGCAATGTAAGTGCTTATCCTTTGTTGTTGTTAAGTATGGGTGGAGCTGCATACCACACACATCGGTTGGAGAAAACATTATTAAAAAGCATGAAGATCGAAAGCTAAATGAGATCAATTAGTTGTCAGGACTATATGAACCAGTGAGGCCCATTTGGCGCACGATGTTCTTGTTCATTTTGTCGAGCCACTGTGTGTGGTATTCTATATCTGGTCTTAGATATAGAGCTGTAAACAGCCCATTTGTCCTTTGCTGGACTTCATCCTCCCGGAAATTTGTTCCTGAATCACATCTGACCATAGTTCGATAAGTACCTGAAACTTCTGGTACCCCCATCCCAATCCGGAATCGCTTCGATTCTAAGTCCGGCTCATTAGAGCCTATATAAGAACAAGCCGACTCGGCCGGCTTTCTGTGGAATGCATGAGTGAGCAAACCATTAAGTTTTTCTAGTGAATCTAGTCACATTCCTTAATATCCCCTATTTCAGCGGGTGGCCTGTTCTGGAGCAACGTCTGGCAACGAACCTCCCCCGACCAGATTCTCACCATCGGCCACCTCCTCATCATGCTAGCCGTTGACGGCGTCATCCTCATCATCATCACGTGGTATGTGGAAGCCGTCAACCCCGGAGGCGAAGGTGTTCCACAGAAACCTTGGTTCTTCGTTCTGGTAATAGTTGTTTTATTCAACTTATTGTAACTCGAGTTAAGCCTTCCTATTGGTTCCCCAACTGCGCCGCCCAAGATCGCCAAAGTATGGACTCGATCTCAAGAGGAAGAGAGAACAATCCATACGCCAAAATCGAAGAAGAACCTAAAAACGTTAGAACTACGATTAAGGTGGTCAATCTGTGTAAAACCTATGGAACTAGCTTCTTCAAGAAGTTGTTTGACTGTAAATTCGTAAGTCATATTATCCTCACTTTTACTATATGAAGGTGTAGGGCAAAGAAGGTGAAAAGAAGGCTGTCGACCACCTGAACCTCAACATGTATCACGGCCAGATAACAGCTCTTCTCGGTCACAACGGTGCCGGCAAAAGTACCACCTTTTCCATGCTCACTGGAGTCACCGCCCCTTCCGGCGGTACAGCCTACGTCGACGGCTACGACATTAGAACGTCTCTTCCGCAAATCCGCAAATCGTTGGGTCTCTGCCCCCAATACAATATCCTGTTCGACAATTTAACCGTGATGGAGCATCTCGAGTTCTTCTGCAAACTGAAGGGACGTCCCTACTTTGTTAGCGAAGCGATGGACATTCTAACCAGACTGAAGATCGACTTCAAGAAGGACTGTTATGCTGGAACCCTTTCCGGTGGTCAGAAACGAAAACTTTCCCTCTCCATTGCGCTCATTGGCGGATCGGAAATCGTCATGCTGGATGAACCCACCTCTGGAATGGACCCCGGCGCTCGCCATGAGACGTGGACCCTTCTGCAAGCCGAAAAGAAGAGCAGATCGATGCTACTCACGACGCATTACATGGAAGAAGCCGATCTTCTCGGCGACCGAATCGCCATCATGGCCCACGGACAGCTGCAGTGTTGTGGATCGGGAATGTACTTGAAGAACGAATACGGTGCTGGCTACCATTTGACTGTGGTTTACAAGAGAGTGAAGGATGAGCAAGGACAAGATTTGTATGCCCAACACTTTGGTCCTGACACTAAGAAAGTGCTCAAGAAGTTCTCGCCATCGGTGACAATGCACTCAGCCGTTGGTCAGGAAGCTACGTTCCTGCTGCCAGCCACGGACAGACGCAACTTTCCGAACATGTTCAAAACCTTGGAGACTCATCAGCGGGAGCTGAATATCAACTCTTTTGGTGTTTCCATTACCACGATGGAGGAGGTCTTCTTGAAGTAAGTGGCATAGCTTGAATAGAAGAGGGTTGTCTACTAAAGCACCCCAAAGGGATGGTTCAAATCTCAGGAGGGACCATCGAAAGCAATGGGACACGGTCGTTTTATGCCAGCGTTTTTTCCTTTCTTTAATTGGACCATCATCTATCAAAACAAGGGAGGCCTTCTCGGTGAAATTCCGCAACTGAAGCCGGAGCCGTGGTTCGGCCTTTATTGATTCCCCTTGCATTTCCGACTTGAATCCGGATCCACTCAGTTGTTATCAAAAGATATAAGCACACTTCATTGATTCCTCGAAAGATCCTTTACTTACCGAGCTTTTTTAGGGTCGGCGACCTAGCCAACGAACGCCTTAAGATCGACCAAGACGAGGACCTACCCGAATCCACTGAAAGGATCGCTGAAGACGACACGTACCTAAAACGTATGTTTGTGCCCAACTCATACCGTCCAATCTTTCGCAGAACTGCGCGTAAATCGACGCCTCACCGGCTCCAAATACTTCCTCCAGCATGCCAACGCCATGTTCCGAAAGCGAGTCATCTACTTCTATCGTAAATGGACACAGTTCATTCCTCAGCTTTTCATCCCGGTACAGTAACCCTTTCCCAAACAGTAACCAATCAATACCAATTCAGATCCTCTACATGGCCCTTCTTGTTTGGGCATCCACGCTCGCTCCATCAGCTTCCGACCAGAAGCCGCTAACCATCAGCATGTCCACCTACGGAGATAGCAAAAACCCCGCACATGTCTACGTCCAGAAAGATAACAGCACCTGGTATGGGAAGCAGAATCTGAGTGATTACGTCAAGACCATAATCGAAGATCAAGCACCAAAGGAAAATTTGGTCATTGATACAACGGGTAATATGAGCAAGACGATTCTAGAGCAAACGAAGAAGGTAAGTTCTTGTGAAGGAACTACAAAATAAACTATTCTTACTTCAGCAAGGACAAAGGAAATTTGGCATCTATAATCCTATCGGTTTTCTGAACACTGCAATCGATACTGGCTTCCTCGGAACATTCGACATTATGAACGTGTTCTTCGAGAACTACGGAGTTCACACTCCTCCGTTGGCCGTGAATCTGGGAGACATGGCCCTCATGAGAAATGCGTTGAATAGAAGCATTAATTTGAAGGTAAGGTAGGGTGCATTTCTCGGGAAAACTGTAATGTCCACACCTCCAAACCACGCTCTGTCTAAGTCCATATCATTTGGAGGTCATCAACCACCCACTTCCCCCAACCGGCGCCGACAAGCTCAAAAACAAAAACGTCAGCGACGGTCCAGCCTTCGTCCTCGCCTACGCCATTATCGTCTCCATGGCAATGGTCGTCTCAGGCTACGCGAGTTTCTTGATTCGCGAGAGAAAGAAGAAGTCGAAGCACATGCAGATGATGAGTGGCCTCCGACCGTGGATGTACTGGGCGAGCGCATTCATCTGGGACGCTGTCTGCTATCTCCTGCCCGTTGCCTGTTTCATCGGAATCTATTTTGCTTTTGACGTTAAGGTTTGTACCACTCGTGATGGTATATGATATTGTGAAGCATTTCAGCCACTAACGAGCAGAGGTGACACAGTTGGCACTCTTATTCTGGTCATGCTTCTGTTCGGTTGGAACACGATTCCTTTCGTCTACTCGTTTTCGTTCGCTTTCAACACCGCGCCCAAGGGGTACACTATGATTGTCATGTACCATGTTATCACAGGTAATCGCAAATCGTGAACATTGAATCTTAGGTTTTAAATTTCGATGCCCAAAAACAGGCATTCACAGAGTGCACAGGGAGACAGATAATTTAAGTAATTGGGAAATGTATCATCCAGATGGATAAAACCATGAATTCATCAAAACTTCCGGAATAGAAATCTGACAACCAGCCCAGTTGTAGTTTCCTTTTCGACCCGACGTTCCATTTGCATCGGCGCCAGAGAGCCCAGATGAGCAGAGAAAATGGACGACTTTATTTATAAGGCACATTTCTTTATATGTTTAAGACTTCTGATCTTCGAGGACGTTTCGACGTACCCTGAAACAGCATTTATTGCACTAGAAGTGTACATGAAGTGTACATGTTCTCTAAAAGGGAATTTGTCCGTTTTCTCTGCTCTTCTGCACTCTGTCATGCCGATGCCAGCAAACTGTCGAATCCAATGGCAACTATTTAAGCTGATTTTCGAACTTGCTTAGCTCTGATTCCCACGTCTCTCCACCCTTTGTTGAAGGCTTAATTAACCGAGATGAACTTTGCTTGCAGGCATGGTTGGAACCATCGCTGTACCGATCATCAAACAAACGGCGAATGAAGACGTAGCCTTCACTTGGTCCATCATCTTCTCTTGGTTCTTCCCCGTCTACAGCATCAGCAACTGCTATACCACCATCTACAACAACGAGGCGACTCGCCAGGCCTGCTCGAGTATCGACTGCAGCAACGCTTTCTACAAGACAAACATCGCCCAGTGCTGTGGCTCTCCTTCGGGTGCATTTTGATCTTTTTTACATAATTTGGACTATGCTTACATTTATAGAGCGAAGTTTTGTGGACAGCGTCCTGTCCGACGCTGGCAAAAGAGGCATCATGGTTCCTATCATCTTCTTCTCCATCCAGGGCTTCATCTTTTGGTTCACCACAATAGCCATCGAGAATGGGTGGTTCGACCAGATGAAGGCGAAGATTCGAGGCTCATTGAAAAAGCAGAAGAAAGTAAAATCAGGCTCTGCGGCCAATGGAACCTCTAAGGGTCACATCAATCTCTCATTTGATTTTGACGACGGCAGACCTAAGTCCGTCGAGGACTCGGATGTACTCGAAGAGAAGAGGATTATCAATGACATGATGCCTAACCAACACACCATTATCGTGAACGACCTCAAGAAGTGGTACGGTAACTTCAACGCAGTGAAAGGAGTCAGCTTCCATGTGGACATTAGGGACTGCTTTGGTCTCTTAGGTATTGTAATATTGTGTCAATTTTGAAGCAACTGAACAATTCAGGTGTGAATGGCGCTGGTAAAACATCTACTTTCCAAATGCTCACTGGAGAGAATGCGGTCTCCGATGGAGATGCTCTCATCAACGGCTATAGTGTGAGGGATGATTGGCGCCAGGCTGGATCTCATATTGGCTACTGTCCTCAATATGACGCTATTATCAAGGAGATGAGCGGTGAAGAGACGCTGTATATGTTCGCCAGGCTGAGAGGAATATACGAAGAGGATATCCCTCAGATGGTGAACGCTGTCGTTCAGGCAATTGGTATCGGAATCTATGCCAAGAGACAGATCAAGACCTACAGGTTGGTTGTTATGGGCATATTGCCTGGAATTACTACGCCTTGTCTAAGTGAATGAGCTTAGAAGATGCAAAATTATAAGAAAAAAGACTTAAGATAAAAAAGTTCAGGGCGGGACCGAACCCGCCTTTGTCGTTTCGTAATCAAAAGACTTAACTACTGGGCTATTGACGCGTAGATTTCTGGGATTTAAGGAAATGCGCTGCCGGTGGTGTAGTGGTTAGCACTGGGGACTGCGAAATACTCGATTCGATTTCGACTCCTGCCGGAAGCATAAAATCTTGTCTTCTTCAGTTAGGCTTTTTGCTTAACAAATCACTTTGTGATGTTTATAAAAAGTGGCCCGTTAGTCAACTCATGATGATCCCTGCCAATCCCTTCAGATGATTACCGTACACCTTATTTATTTTTAGTGGAGGAAACAAACGCCGTCTCAGTCTTGGAATTGCTCTAGTCGGCCTTCCTGATGTTCTTCTTCTTGACGAACCCACTACGGGTGTTGACCCTAAAGCACGCCGTATCATCTGGAATATCCTCTCCAAGGTAACCTTATTTTAGTATAAATTACCCTATTTTATGGCTGGCCTTCAGGTCCGCGAACAAGGAACCGCTCTCGTTCTCACCTCCCACAGCATGGAAGAATGTGAAGCCCTCTGTACATCGCTGGCCATCATGGTTTACGGACAGTTCCGCTGTCTTGGTTCGGCGCAACATCTTAAGAGTCGTTACGGTGCCGGTTACACTCTTCTCGTCCGTCTTCAAGACGTCGATGCATCGGAAAAAGTGAAGAGCGAAATCCTTCGTCGCTTCCCCGGTTCCATGCTCAAAGAAGAGCATGTCCTTCAGCTGAACTTTGAGCTGAGGAAGACGGATAGCGTCACCTGGTCGACTCTCTTCGCTCAAATGGAGCAGATCGTCGAACCTCTGAGGATAGCCGACTATTCGCTGTCACAGACTACTTTAGAACAGGTACGCCGTAAACTTCGCTGATTGACAAGGGAATGATGATATTCAGGTGTTCCTCGAATTCTCACGCGATGCGGGCGCAGTCTCCGATTGAGAAGGATCTGTTGTAAATACCTCTGGTTGTACGTGTAAAGAAAGCTGTTATAAAATAAGATTAAGAGTCCCTGGTTGAATCGATTTTGCTATTCACGCATTATGCATGTAATCGCACAATTCATATGTGCGATATTTGGCGATTTTGTCCGTTTGGCGGTTTTTGATTTGGCGGCTTTGTCCATTTGGCGGTTTTGTCCTCGGCGGTTTTGTCTTTTGCGGTTTTGTCCGGGCGCCGCACCGAACAGTCTCATTTCGTCCAAGTGTATAAAGAGATCCCTATGGTTATGAGCGCGGGAGCTCCAGTCGACCCAGATTGCGAAATTTCATCATGTCAGCTTCATTGCACTTGCGATGGTTTCGTACGCTTTATGCAGAATGGTTGATTATTTTTCATCCCGCAAATTTTGAGTATGCAATTTTTATGCGATAACGCAATATCAAGATAGTCGACTAGATCACATAAACATGAAATCAGACCGGTCCCGTATCCTCGGTCTTGACATGACTGCACCTGAACTCCGAGTTGGTAACTGACTCCAGCTGAGCACAAAACTTCGACGCGCGTACGAATATGTATTCGATAGGTAAGGCGTTACCTTCGACGAGTGGATTATAGGCAGCGACACCAACAAGACAACCACTTCCGCAGTTCCTATGGAGAGCGATGAGAGCAGCGCCGTTGTCGCGCTAAAAAATATGACATGAGATGACTATGAACTGGGAGATACTTGTGACACAATCGGTCTTATCATGTTTTTGCCTGCAGCACAAATTCCGTATTTCGGAGTAAAATTACTCGATTTGGACGTGCATCTATTCGCGTCGAAAACGAAAGACGCATCCCAATTCAGGTTGCCGGCTTCTCCGCCTGGCTGTACTGGACCGTAGTCCACTGTGCGCAGGTCAGACCACTTCATCAGCTCTTCGTCATTGGTAGGAATGAACTGTATAGGTGAGATGTAGTCGAATGACCAGTCAACCTGCAAAGTAACCAAATGAAAGTTGAAGATGGTCAAGGTGAGTCAAAAATCCAAAATCTGACTATACCTCGTAGACAACGAGACTGTACATGAGGTAAAGGCCCTTAATGCTGGCGCCATCCTGCACCCTCAAGTAAGTGCGGCCAATGACATATCGCATTTCATTAACTTCCGGCATGACCACCTTCAGCTCTTGGTCGGAAACAAAGTAGCCGCACATCGCATGGGTCAGCACATGACGACCAGTGATTGCCACACCTGTGCAATCGTATTTGAAATAGCCAGGAGCGTTAGCGTCATAAGTGCTGATCATCACCATGTAGGGAAATTGCCCGTCTCTTGCTCTTTCACCTTTATTGACCTAATAAAGCTTTTCATTTGAGCGTTACAGACATGAAACTCTTACGGAATTCGACGTAAGGTTAGCTGGGAGGGAGTGGGCGGCTCCCAAGAGCAAAAGAAGTACGAATAGCTTCATGCTGATTGAATGAGAAAGGATAATAGCCGTCTTTTAAACTGCTCTCTGTACGTGCAGTCTGATGGGTTCGTTTCTGATAAACTCTACTTATCAGCTTGTGTTTATGACTTTCTTTGTTCATTTTCTTTTGATCGCACTGGACTCTTGTGCTGCTGCGCTTCTACGATCGGAGTTTTATGGCATTATTTGTCCATTGGCTACAAAGTCGTTGATAAAGTCTGTGTTTAACATCTATGTACCATCGTTCGACACGTATAAGTATGTATATAAAGTGGAACATGAAACGTCACATCGATAGTCAATGACAATGCAGATTATTCTCGTTGGTCTGTCTCTGGTGCTGGCTACGACCGTGGCTCGGTCGCTGCCTCTCAACATCACTGAAGTGACTTCAAATTCCGTAGGTTTTCCTGGACCATCCCCATGGACCGTTCCTCTAGAACCTGGACAGTTCGTTCAGGAATGAGTTAAGCTTTGGCAGAAATGTGCTCGGTAGTTAGTAGCACATCCAGGGATGGCCAAAATGCCAGCTCATTCCCTGAGGGGGGATTCAGATCCCAGGGGGGTGGTCGAAATCCCAAAGTTTGAATCTCAAGTGGGACGAGAGCAATGAGGGATTGTTGAGTTCAATGGGGCGGTTGAAATAACTTTATGCCGCTTCCAATGTTCCTGTTTATTGTTCCATTACCTTCATTCAGTTATGCGTGGGCCCACTCTCTTTAACCTCCGTCATTACCTTCCATTTAGGTGTTTCTGGGGACGCGAGCAGCAGATGACGAGTTCCCCTATATGGCCTTCATAGGCAATGGCGACTACGATCCTAGAACAAACGGCTACTGCTCAGCGGTTCTGATCACCCCCTCCCATCTTCTTACTCACGGCAAATGCGAACAAGCGGACCTTGGTCATTCCCTGACTACCTACAGATGGGCCTACTTTGGTGGTGCTATCAAGAAACGCATTTCCAAAAGAATCGTCGGGCAAACGCGTCTATCCTTATCAGGGCGGGACTACATAGGTCCAGTCTACGATCTAGTTGTTATGGAGGTATTTGTTTTTGTGTCCTATCCAGATCATAGTTTTTACGCAGCTCGATGGCGAAGTCGACCTGAGCGACTCAATTCAGCCCATCAAGATCATTCCCACCAACGACCAAGATCTCGTGCAGTGGTCCCACATGCGTACCGTATCATTTGGTCCAATGACACTGACCGATGCAGGTGGCATTCTCAACTCAGAACTAAGCTTCCCATTCGACAACAAACAGTGCTCGGAGAAATTCCCGGTGTTCAGTCCTGACTACTCTCTTTGTGTTGCAGGACAGGATCTCGATCCACAACTATCTGAAGTAGGCGTGACCCACGATCTCTTGTTGAAACTATTCATCTTTAGGGAGACAACGGCGGTGCGTTGGTGGCTCTCCGAAGTGGATGCGGCAAGGGATGCCTGGTCGGACTCGTCGGCTACGAACCACTTATGGAACACTCCGACGGACACATTTGGCCAATTGTGCCGTATGTATACGTTCGCGTTTCGAAGTTCTGTGGCAAGATCGCCGGCGCCACTGGTGGCAAGTTCAGGTGCACTAATGTCGTTGACTAGTATTGCAATTAAAAGTACCTAATGAGATAAAATGGCTCAAAATGGACAGAAATACGATTGATGGGGTGTGTATGACAAGGGCAAAGGAATTCAATGAGTTCGGCGAACACATCTGGCCTCTCAGCTTGTTTTCGGTCTTCTAGGTTAATTAATGCGCTGCGGGTGGCAAGATTGG
The DNA here is from genome assembly GCA_030435675.1 of Steinernema hermaphroditum. Classification (NCBI taxonomy): domain Eukaryota; kingdom Metazoa; phylum Nematoda; class Chromadorea; order Rhabditida; family Steinernematidae; genus Steinernema; species Steinernema hermaphroditum. The sequence continues at coordinate 15,313,581 of CM059623.1, forward strand.
TGTCGGCTAAAAATGAGTCAGGAACTGTTGAGAAACGCAAGGTCTAGCGCTTCTATAGTGGTAGTACAACGGTAAGATCTTAACTGTGTGTGTAAACGGTCGGGGCGGGTTCGGCTCCCCTTATTTACTTATGCTGTGTGCTGTTTTCGCCGTGCGCACGGAAAAACACAGGCGGCGTCGACACGGCCAATCCAATCAATTCTCCATTGCGCAACATTGCGCAGTGAAGAATTCGTTGAGGGCAAGGTGTCTACACGCTGATGAGATAGTATTGCGCAACATTGCGATGTAACAGCGTCTGTCTATATCCGCTTTTATAAATCACTGTGAGGAATCCACATTTCTCTCAAAGTGCCGTCATGCTTTCCGTCGTTTCGCCCTCTCTCAACTTTTCGCAGAAGCTCGCAGATTCTCCTTTTACCATCGAATGGATTCTGAGTCACCTTTTCGAAGGTGACAGCAGGTTCATTACGTTGACAGAGGGCGTCAAGGTCAAAAATGTGAGTTTAAATATTAATCGATCCACTCCTATTTGTAATTTCAGGTCACAGCTGTAGATATAAGCGACGGAAAGGGCTTCACTTCTAAGGTCTACAAGGTCGCAATCGAATTTGACGACATCAGTGAGCCTTATTGTGTGGTTCTCAAGGTGCCAGGAACTGAATCCTACTCGGAAGCTGCGGGAACGGTACAGCAGGCACAGTGAATTAAGCACTGCGACTGTAATAATTTAGAATGAAAACACAATTAAAGAAGAATTCCTAGCCGCTGTTCATAACAAGGAATGTGACTTCTACACGAATTTTGCTTCGCACATCAACGCTCCGCTGCCAAAGATCTACAAAGTTCAGCACTGGATTATCGGGGAACAGCCAGGAGCGATCTTGATGGAGAGCTTCTTTGGAAAGGCGGTTAGTGCGTCGCTGATTGCGGGCGCGAATATTGACCAGGTAACTTATAACTGAACTTGAATTGAATAGACTAAAGGGACGGGTGAAATTTTGTTTGTTGTCCCTGTTCTATTCAATTCAATCATTAAAAACAGAAGATGTAATAAGTCCCGTTGATCACAGATGCACTTGAAATTAATGATTGAGAGACAGTTTTACAGAAGATCAATGAACATCTGTTGTAATTTTTGACGCTTTCAAAATCAATTGCAGAAGCTTACGTGTAAGAAACCTTGTCTGATGCTGTATGGAAAAGTAGGCTAATCCCATCATAGATGGCTAAACAGCATAGCAGCCTCATAGGCTCATTTTATGGGTGGATTCATTGGAACATGGGTGTGTTCACTGCCTTGGTTTAGCTCAACAATTGCTAATAAATCTGTACCCTTTTCAGGTCTACGAGGTAGTCCGCCAACTCGCTTCCATCCAAGCCTATTTCCTGTCTCTACCCGTAGAACAATGGCATGGTAAATTTAACATAGTGGGTGATGAGTCACTGTCTGGGTATGAGATAACTGATCTATACCTGGCCAAACTGAAGGAAATGAGGCCTGGAATGTTCGATGAAGGCATTGGTGTGTTATCTAAGTATACAATGCAGAAAAAATTTATGCGATACACTTTGTGTGATGTCTACGAGGATGTCGGTAAGATTTGCTTCAAGTGACTGGCCTTTATTGCATTTTTCAGGTCTTCCACTTGGCATCAGCCATGGCGATTTCAACAACAACAACGTTCTCTGGAAAGCCAACCCCGATGGGAGCATTTTCAATGAACTGGCGGCCATAATCGATTGGCAAACTGTGCATGAAGGATGCTTAACCAACGACTTGGCCTGGTTTATGGCAGCCTATATGAGCGCCAACGCCAGGAGACAGCATGAAGATGAAGTATTGGAGACCTACTATGATACTTTGGTGAAGTTATTGGAAAAGGAAGAAAAAGAAGTCACTTTTACTCTGGATCAGGTAGCTGTCCTCAAGTATGTGTGCAATTTGAGTATTCAGGTGAAACGTGCTTATCGGGCAAACTTTGTCGGTCAGTCGCTCTTTACCCTCGTCTGTGGTCCTTTCGCTGTCTTTGGTCTTCAAGAATACGACGAAGAAGAGCTTGACTTGTGCATGGCTCGGGCAAAGGCGACTATGGAGGACGCCTTGGAAAGATTGAAAGAGCTACCAGAAGAGAAACTACTAGATTATTTGATCTCCTCATCGGAGATTTAAATATTTGATCTCTTCATAACTACAGATTGGAATCCTGATGCTTTGTGATCAAAAGTTGTGTTTCGTGGTTTGTGTTGCGCAGTGTGCTTAGTGATTTAGTGTGTAGTAAACACGACGACACACTCTCTGTTTGCGCAAACGAATAGCACGGCAAAAATTTCGGCTCCAGTATTTGTAAATTCTAGATTTCTACGACGATATAAGCCTTCTAGATTTCTACGACGATATAAGCCACTTTTAAGTTTATTCCGGTTTATTTTATTTTTTATTACACTGGAACAATTCTGTACATACAGTGGAACAAATAGCAATAGGCGTCACTGACTTCGATCCTCTCGTTTAGTATTTGCCCTATCTTTTGCATGACGAAGGCGGTGATGTATCCGACGACGGACGTTAAAGTTAGCGTCTGCCACGGTGACGTGTCCCGTAATCGCTCCAACTCTGATGAGGTAACTCCCAGAGCGCTGGATCAGCATTGTTAACTTTTTTTTCCAATTTGTCACGTCAAGTGACTCAAGTGCAAATCATGTGTGCAAACTGCACTTTTCCCAACACGACTCCGCTCATTTTTAGCCGTTGAGGGTTCATTCTGATTCGGAATAAACCACCACAGATTTTGAACCGTAGCTGGAAAAAAGGTTGAAAATCAGGTCTGACGCCTCGATCAGCCTATTGAAATATCCCTTCCTGAGGGTTCCTTTTCAAGCACATTTCTTGATAAAATGCATAGGAGTTGAAAAGTCGTCTCAGTTCCGTGTGCTTGGCTCGATTTGAGTTTGAAACTTTAGAAGGCTACCGCAAGCCATCTCACAGCATCCTTCACTTTCGCTATTTCCTTAAAAGCGATGCCTCACAGTATTGAAATAAATGCAATGAACCAACTTTTCCCATTTATTTCAACTATTCGTTCATCTTTCTTGCCATCGTGGACACCGTTCCATTCGCTTTCGCTGATCGCGTCTTTGAGCTACTCATTCTGGACAGTCCTCTCATCGAATTCAAAAGCCGCATTTGGAATGCTGTCCAAGATCTCCATCGAAAGCATCGACGCTATTATGGAGTTTCCATTAGGTCCACGGCAGTAGGAGTAGAATTTACTTTCTGCAAAATTGAGACATTACGTCTTGTGAGCGTCCGCGAAATCGAGGAGTATGGACTGCGGTTTGCTCGGTTTAGTACAGTGGAAATCTTTCCCGAAGATGATCATCTGTTTCCCAGTAAAGAAGCTGTGAACTTAAAGAGAGGCGAGGAAAAGAACATGCTGAACTTACTCAGTCATCACGATCAGAACAGAAATGGTTTGTTCGCGCACTCAGGTAGCTCTGTGCCCGCGTTGAAATGCTTCTATGAGAAGATTCATTTTGCGGAAGTAGAGTTACATTATGAAGGTGATCTATCGGAGAAGTTCATCGTCGATCAAATCGAAAGGAATCCCCACCTATGTTATATTGGACTCTTTGGACCATGGCCCGGTTCGATCATGCAGCATGCTAGAAAATTCATATTTCAGAATCGCATGTCAATGTTTACGTTCAGCAATACTGGAAGCCTAATAGATGTCTCATTTATTAAGGAGCTTTCGGATCACTGGAAGGTAAACGAAGGCTTTACAGGAGAATTTTGTTTTCATGAGTCACTCACCGAGAAAGAGACCTTGGAGTTGCTATCCAATCTAACTGGCGTTGTAAGAAAACCACTAGAATCAAACGCAAGCACGATATGCTATGCAAAACATCGGAGAGGAAGGTCGTTTGTAATCTACGAGTTCTTCAGCGATAGTATGCAAATCAACTTTTACGACTGCTTATGTGAATGTGCCGGAAAAGAGTGCAAGTTGAAAACGGATTTTCCCAATATTCATGCTGCACAGTTTGTGTGTTGATATGCGCACGGATAAATCGGTTATTTTCGCACATCATTTGTTTACAAAGGTTTACAAAGGAACACTCTCAAGTGTCTGCCTCAGATCGCTCTAAAGCTTTGTGAACGACCAACACTGGAGTATACTTTAACTCCAAAGTTTCATCTGCTGCTAAAAGAAACATGTCTTTTTGGGGACCTTTTGAATATAATGGGAAAATCAGTATAGGCAATATGACTCGAAAGAGTTCGACTGCTTCTCTGATTGAACTGGATAATGTCTTTGTTGTTTTCTTTCAGGGTCGGGTTCGACTTCCTTTTAATTGAACGCGAACGCGCGCCCTACACCATGATTGTCGGCGTGACCGTTACATTCTTCTTGACGTGTTCTCTGAACTCCAATGTTTATAATTGGTTAAATACCATAATAGGGAACGGGGACATGCAGCAGGTAGCTACCATTCACAGCTACCATGCCGACATAGCGACTCCACCAGCTCATTTAAACTTGACGGAAATGTTGGCCAAATGTGGAAAAAATGACCCTTGGATTGTCAAAAAGTGTGACTACTCGAGATCTCATATTTTCAAGTTGACCTCCACAATGGTTCTCCACTTTGAGCTGAGATTCTTGTTTGCATGTTCATATAGCACTTTCTTCGCTCTATCGCACTGTCGTCTACGCTCATCCATAAATGACGATATAAGAGAAAACCACTCAGAATAACAGAAAGAGGTCGAAAAGCGGACCAAAAACATTTTTCGATTTTAAACCCCGCGTATTCTAAGAACGAGGAATTCGGATGTTGGCCATAAAGTGGACTAAAGTTGTACATAAGAATTGTGAATACCTTGACTGAAATTTTTTGTTTTGTTTCAGTAAACAATAACAAAAACGATCGGCCATTTTTCGTGCACCAACCCAGTAGATCAACGGTGGATTTTGCATTGGTTTGATGGATTAAAAAGATCGCAGTACCCTCTGAATTAGCAGTCTTTACCGTTGCACCCAAAAGGATTGTGAACAAGGCGTGCTCATTCAATGAGCGAGTTTTGTATAAATCAACGATCACTGAAAGTTTCTATTAGTCAGCCCAATATGAAAAGCTGCATCGAAATTTCTCTTCCAAATCAATGTGTGCACAGTACCTATAAATTCCAAGTCTTGCTCCTTCCGACCAATCGATCGAGGCGCGAGAGCAAACAATGTAGGGTGCATGACAGTCAGCGACAGTTTCATTGATTACATATTTTCGGGCGTTCAGTCCGTACTGAGAGCCTTTTATACATTTTATACTACGAGTGACTCGCAAAAAACCCGTCGCCATTAAGGGTTGTTTACTTCCATGTCTAGCTAGCGCTCGCCTCCGAGGGTTGTGCTCTAATGCGCCAGCTTATTCGCAATCGATTACATGCATAAAAAATATCTTCTTCCCTCCGTGATTCATGTTTTATTGGCAGCACATTCCTCCCTATAAATTATGGTCTACATACAAATTGTCGACGACGATCTTATCCAAAAGGTAAAGTGACTATAATCAACTAAACGCACTCATGAGTGCTCTCAGAAACCGTCGAAATCAACTCTAAATATTTACCCAATTCCGCTTTTTGTTGGCCATCTTCAACATTTTTATCACGTTCGAGGTGAAAAGGTACGACATCACATATGATACCTCTGGAGTATTTGTTTACAGCCCAGGATTTACATATCCATTCGCAATGCTACCGCATTTTGCTGCTCACTGCCTCTACTGGCCTTGATCTTGTGTGTCTCAAGCAGCTTGTATTACGACTTTTACAAAGTTACGAAGACGCACTGTTTGGTTTACAATGTTCTACCTTCAATCTCAGCAGCTATTGGTGACAGCGATACGGGTCGATCTGTATGGAGGGCGTTCATTTTTGTGCATATTTTGCCAAGGTAGGGCAATATGAGGTAGGCTGAACCTACCCAATCCCTACCTCCAACTCACACATTGTCAAAGATTAGCAGTACAGGGGGGACTTGTGGGTGTCCTAACCTGTCCTTATCTCTTTCACTGCTTCTTGAATTATTTGAGATAAATTTCGTCAAGTTTTATTATGCTGATGCTGTCCTATTAGGCTAATGCTGTCCTAAGGTGTCCCTATCTGTTTTGGTTGATGTTCTTGAACTACAGGAGACAGCGTGCTTGGCAGGGACATTGAGATGCAGGGCCTATCCCTATCCCTATCCCTATCCCTATCCCTATCCCTATCCCTATCCCTATCCCTATCCCTATCCCTATCCCTATCCCTATCCCTATCCCTATCCCTATCCCTATCCCTATCCCTATCCCTATCCCTATCCCTATCCCTATCCCTATCCCTATCCCTATCCCTATCCCTATCCCTATCCCTATCCCTATCCCTATCCCTATCCCTATCCCTATCCCTATCCCTATCCCTATCCCTATCCCTATCCCTATCCCTATCCCTATCCCTATCCCTATCCCTATCCCTATCCCTATCCCTATCCCTATCCCTATCCCTATCCCTATCCCTATCCCTATCCCTATTCCTATCCCTATCCCTATCCCTATCCCTATCCCTATCCCTATCCCTATCCCTATCCCTATCCCTATCCCTATCCCTATCCCTATCCCTATCCCTATCCCTATCCCTATCCCTATCCCTATCCCTGTCCCTGTCCCTGTCCCTGTCCCTGTCCCTGTCCCTGTCCCTGTCCCTGTCCCTGTCCCTGTCCCTGTCCCTTGACCATCATTCTCCCTTCACTTCTTACAGATATCTTGCCTGCCTTGCCTACGGTTTCTACTTTTACAACTCATCCTACTTTCCCCACAAAAGGCGAATCTACACCTGCGTTGTCATAGCTTCCACAGCTTTACACTTCTTTGAATTAAACTCTTTGTTGGTTTTAACCATATTCACTTCCAACGAACATCATGGTCTGCATGTCTTTGGATTCTCCTCATTCCAGGTGAGTCCCCAATTCCATGCAGCTTATCATTTATGCAGGTCTGTGCCTTAGTTCACATGTTTCTGCACCTTATCTTGTACAAACACTCGGGCCGCTCGTTGTCCGGAAAACTGGAACGGTACTCCTATCGGTAGGCTGTCAGTGATCATTTAAAATGAGGATGTTATACGTTTCAGGCTCAAAAAGAGTTGCTTCCTATCATCGATACTCCTTCTCATCATCTGCACATATCTCTACTATCGCCACAACGCCTATTGTGAACCCTACGTCTTTTCTGCATTTTCGTTCTTTGAATATCTTCTCGTTGTGGCGAACGTCATGTTCCACTCGACGATTCGTTTCGATTTGTATGAACAATACATGGTCGTTGGTTAGGTCTGTGCTTTGCTGGCTACGAAGACTAACATGCATTCGCGTGAGACGCTTGGGAAAAGCTGGGGGTGGAGCACAAGAGACACAACAGGGATGCTTTTAACAGCTTTAGTGCAACGGAAGACATGATGCCTGGCCTACAGAGGACTCCCTCGTTCGATGATTTCTTTTTCGGTGGAGGAGGCGATTTCATTCACAACGCTAATTTCAAAGTCTGTCACTTTCCCACTTAATGCAATACCTAGCTATTTTGTAGACTAAATGAGCCGTTCTGGCTAAATAGATGTGACTATGCTCGGTGTGACACCCTACAGGTATCAATGGTGCAGCAGCCGGGGCAAGCCGGTATGTTTCTAGGCTTAGCACGGTCCGAGCAGCTTAAGTTTTTTCAGCTCTTTGTTAAGTGGCTCGATTTGGAATGTCTGTGTGGCTAATTGGTAACTCAATTGGTCGTGGTTGGCTCGACGACACCTTACTGTAGTCATTTTATTTCTCGATCGTTTTTTATTTCATTTTTGTGCTTTTTTCAAGCTTTAACAACAAATATATTTGGTGTCTCCGTCGTGCATACACCTACTAATATGACTAAGGTTGCTGTTTTGAAAGCAGTCTTAGTGCGTGGAAATCTCTTCGCATACTTCGCCTAAATCAAATTCTTTATTCTTCTCGGAAATCGTAAATGCGCATTAGAAGTATCGTTGATGCGTTAATCACATCATGAATATGCATCCATTTTAGTGTCTGAAACTTGGAACGTCTCAATGCTCGATGTGCTTATTTGGTTAGCTTGGTCTGAGACGTGTGCGTTGAATCATTACTTTTCGTTGAACCATTTGGCCATACGCCGAAAGCGGCATGGGAAAACATAAAAGAATGTCGTGTGAACGAGAGAATCATTAATGAAATCCCGCGCCTGGGAATTTTTGGCGAAAGCAGCTTTTGATGAGCGATTCTCTGCATGTGTTTTTCGCAGAAATTCTATTTTTACATAGCGGTTTAGGTTATGTCACATAATGCTCTATAGCCGGCTTTCGATGTGACCACCTTTGACGATCACGCAAACCCGTATACGCTTCCGAAAGTTCGGCTTGGCGACCCGAGACCAGAGCCCGACAATTCTGGTCCCATGTGATAAGGATCGGATCTTTCAACCATCCCTCTGAATAGTGACCGTCCCCCTTAGATCGACCATCTCCAACATCTTCTAGGGGGAACGGTGGAAATCTGGGAGGGGCGGTCCAAATCTGAGGGCGAACGAGGGGGGACAGTCCCGATGAGCAAGATGGTCGAAATCAAAGGCCTCACGCAGAAACATCTTTTGCACTGATGTTCGGCAATTTAGACGGTCAAGCAGTTCTGGAAATAATACGTGTATAGATGACAGTCCAGCAGCAATTGTCCATTTTTCAGACAGTCCAGATTTCTACTAACTCCTTTTTTGAGAGGCTTTTTTTGAAAACTATGGTTTGTTTACAAGTTTTCGGTCCCGTACAAACTAATTGGAACATTAAAATGACACAGTAGGATCGCTCATTAAAAGTGCGCGCCACGTATCTTGATGGGACGTACGGACTTTCATCGCTGTCCTGGGATAACATACAAAAAGATACTATTACGTAGTCATGCGAGGCGGAACGTGACAAGCTGAAAGCACTCCCGTCATTCGACATAATTGGACCTTGTAGGGAGTAATTAGTCGTCCAAAGGTGACTGAATGATTGGATTTCCAGCAGCTAATGTCATTTTTCATTAGAATCTAAACGTGTTCTCTATTGAAAACTGTAAATGGATTGGTTTATTCTGCCTTTGATATTTTTGTTTTGTTTTTAAATCGTGGTCGAATTTCTGTTATTCTGTTGAAGAAAATATATAGAAAGATACGCTGAACTCAATGTACATTCTCTTGTCCATCTAATAAGTTTCCAACCGAAATGAACCCTAAAAACATCTGCTTGAGGTTTGAGAGAGGTTCGTTAGCCAGTTTTTCAATCCTCAGGCCTAATTTTATATGCACTAGTGAACTAAAGCCTGGCCCTTAATGCTGATTACGTTGAGGCGTTCACGATTAAAACTTTTTTGAAGTATTTTGAAGTGCAGTCCAGTTAAGAAACAACTTATAATTTTTTCGGAAGTTCGTGTAAGAGATGTGGAGGAGTCCGAAAACAAGTTCCGTCACTCGACATAACTGGACCTTGAGGGGAGTCCAGACTCGAGATTGGGAGTCGAAGGCATCAAAACCCGAATCATTTGGATATCGAGCTCAACTGGTGTCACTGTTTCACACTCTTGCACCTTATTGCTATGTAGCGTCTAAACACTTAAGCTATATCTTTGTTTAATCTTATAATGAACTGATGTTTGTGAAAAATGGCACAGCTCTTAGGAAAACCTTCGAAAAGGAATTTATCGTAGGCACTATCGAAATTCAATGCTATAGAGCTGTTTTTTTAGACTTCTGCTATCGGAAAACTCGGTGCATGAGAAAAAAATATAGCTTGTGACGATTAACTATAAATTTGTAATGATTCTCACACTTTCGCCATTGTGAGCAGCGATATAAACGCATTTCAGAGTACATTTTATTAGAATACGACTTCGCGGCTGCATTTCCGTTTGATATGTGGGCTCTAAACGCTACTCTCGCAGGCCAGAAGTGTGCATGAACGGCGGGCCTTATACTATTTGGAACTATTTGGCAGAAGGAATGAATCCGATAACATTAGATAACTGACCAGGAAGATCTTGCCCTGACCGGCCGACCACCCGCGTCATCAAGCCGAAGATCCACTCTACCAGCGCGCCACCAGTCAATGATGGTAGCGTCTCAATTGGAATCAGCGATCGATCGTTGTCATCGACTCGGATATCGCAGCTTGCACCCGAAAATTGAGGACAACCAGCCGCTATGGTGTGGCATTTGCTCTCCTCTGCGGTGTCCTCCATATTAGGCGGTGGTTTCAAGAGATAAGGCTGGAAACCCAAAAGAACAGCGACCCGGCGGATCCACTTAATGCTGCCTTTTTGTCCACCCTCTCTCCCACAATGCGATTCCATGTTATGCTAGCCCGCATATACTACATACTTATACCAAGACAACTGTGTATCGTGAGGATGGCCTAATAACAGATCATGTCGTGCTTCGGACACGACAAGTGAAATGAATTCGATGTTTTTATGTTGAAATTAGCGTCGTTTCTTACCCGATAAATTTGTTTTCGAATTCAAACTTTCGTTCGGTTTTTTTAAGCTGTACGTCAAGGCACCACGAAATCGAAAGTTGTTCCTCTCACAAGGGAACGGTCAATGATGTAACGCTAAGATCGAGGCGAGACTAGGGGCAAACGGCAGGCCTAGGTGAGTGTATTAACCGTGCAAAATACTAGGTGCCCTAACGTGCCCTATGTCCGTCAAAAGAGATGTGATATGTTTTCTCACCGATGCCACATTGATTTCTCATCGGTGTTTCCCAAGTGACCCAGTGTACACCTAATAAGCATCAGATCGTCGGATCGTGGTTTGTCAGACGGCTACCATAGGTTGTATGTACGAACATTTTCCAACTAAGACAAAATTGTGAGGTTAGGTATACACTGGGTCATTTGGGAATCATCGGTGAGAAACGATGCTAGGATGGTGAGAAAGTCTCTTTTGACGGACATAGAGCACGTTAGGGCACCTAGTGTTCTGCACTGTTAATACACTCACTTAGGCCTATCGTTTGTCAATAGTCTCGTGTCGATCTTAGCGTAACATGATTGACCCTTCCCTTGTTAGTGTCAATATCGTCGTTCCCTTGTGATCACCTCGTTCGCAAAGTTTCAAAAGCCAAAATAATTACGAGCCTCTTAATTATGCGCAATCTCGAGTGACGTCCCTTTGATGCTGCAGATATTGAGCGTTGCTCGTGTTTCCTGTTTACCACGCTTTGCAAACGCTCTACGTCATGCCAAAGCTTGACTGCAGCCAAATCTTTACATATCAATGAAAAGTAGGGCCCCTTGTTTTTTATGTAACGGCCCAATACTTCAGCGGTGCTTGTATTAAAGACTGACCGCAGATTGGACCGTTCAATTAGTTCAAAATATGATGTACTTTCCCGATAGCAAAACATCTTGTAGTATGGCCAAGGTTGAGTTTAATAATATGACCAGCTATTTTTCCTTTAGCAGAGAAGGCTAATATAGTTGAGTGCTTGGGTTCGCTCATGCGCAGATGCCGCTAAATATGAATTTGACAGGGCCAGTAGTAGAGATTTTCCTGTTTATCTTTTCCTGTGATCTGAATCTTTTCTCTTCCACATGAAAGTGAATAAGTAGTTACGATCAATTGACATCCACCGTTAGCCTTCAGTTAAGACGTTACAGTCTTGTCATCTTATTAGACCTACGGTACTGAAGCCTTTTACATGTGCAGACTCATTAGTGTTCCCCTATAATAAAACTCGATGCTGGGCGTAATCATCTTTAATTAGTGCCTATCTTAAACCTAGTTGTTAGAAGGCGGGCGAATAATTACTCAGCGCCAGAGTCTGTCTTTCTTTGCGCCTTTCGTCTTCGTTCTCTTGTCTTATCGAGATTCTTTTCTCTTTCAAGGGGATCGTCCGAAGTGACGCTTTTATTATGCGCTGATACTTGACAAATAAATCAGTCTACATCGGTGATCGTGAAACCCAAAACGGCATTTGTTCATATGCAGACCTGCCAGTGTGAACACCTCTAGAATTTTAAGTCCATACCAGTATGGATACCACTTTACGTGTAACATCTGAAGCATGATGTGGCGAGCGTTTTGTCAGATGTCATTTCATGGTCTAAAGTACCATATATACCAAATACAACAGTTGCACGATGTTCCTCGTATACGCGCTGTCGACATTCAAATCCTTAATGCCTGTTCATACCCAGCGGGGTAAGCCTCCCGTGTGTCCTGCCTCCCTACTGCGGGCTACACTTTCGATACCTTACCAGTATTCAGTAAACTACATCGTTACAACACGAGAATAGAACAAGTGCAATACAAGTACAACTTATTTTACAAGAACTTGTTTGAATTCCCATGGGTGACACAATGCTATAAGCACAAACAACATATGCAATGTGAATGGCATTAAAATTGAACTTCTAATAAAAAAAAGCGGAACGTACGCGATCGTCGTACCGGGTGTACGCGCCGATTATGTAGTTACTGAACCACAGTCGAACCACACAAGTGCGTGCAATTTTATTCGTGTATCGTATGAACAAAACCTTTTTGAATTGGATCTCGTCTTATAGTCGGTGCACCTTCGGTACGAATTTTTAGATATCAACATAACTTAACAATACCTACAAGAATTTGCTCAAATTCAGCCGATGTATTATGTGTTTTTCACCAGACTGGGAGGAATGGAGTACTTAAGAATGAACAATACTGATGGACTTCATTTCATTTCCAAAGTTTCAACTCATCTTTCACATCCTTTATATAAGTCTTTGCATCGACTTGGCCGTTGCGTCTCACACCAATGTGCCCAAGCATCTCTTTCATCTTTGCCTTTGTGAAGGGTTCGCCTGAAGATACATTTATTTTGATCGAGTACATCTAACCTACCATAGTTTGTTAGCAAGTGGTGAAGCCTATTTTTCGTTAACGGCTCCTCCAAAGCCAAAGTTTCAAAAGCGGCTTGAAGGAGCGATTCGGATGGCGGCTTCCACTCGCCGTGCTCGACTGCCGAGAGGATTCGTGACATCAGGTGGTCGGCATTGACGCGATTCTCCGCGTTCTTTGAGAGGTGAGCGACTATCAGCTCTACTTCTACTTCGGAAGGGCATAGGTTAACGCATCGAATGACGTTGCCGACGTCGTTCGCGTCGATCGTTCCGTCTTGGGAGAAGCTGTCCACAATCGACGATATTTGCCGTCTTTCTGATCCTGGAAGTAAAGAGATAAAGGCGTTTTAAAACAGCTCCCTTTTGCATCTCCTTTCTCACAACCACCCCTTGTTTGAGATCAGAATCGTCGCCTTTAAGATTTCGACACCCCTTTGGGGATCCCGTAACTCTACAGTGGACAGAAAAAACTAGTGGGCAACTTTAATTGAAGCGTCTTCGCCTATTAGCCTATGCCACTATCACTACAATGGCGCGGCTAGACACTGGATCTCAAGATTCCGGGGCGAAATTTTTGCGCCATCCGACGTATCCTTACGTCTTTTTTTGAGGTTATGGCCGAAAAGGTGGGGGAGTTGGGATTCGAGTCGAAAACAAGGGATTAGAAATGTATAGCTGACAGCCATTTTAAAAGAGAGTCTTCAGTCTACCCATGCGAGAAGAACTTTTTTGGTGGATGAAGAAAATGAGGAGTCTCGTTTGTGTAGCGGTGGAGAGCGGTCGGTTATCCCCCTCTCCTCTGGGTTTTGAGCGGTCGGTCATCCCCCTCAACCCCCACTGCCAGCGGACCCCGTGACCCAGAAGCATTGGAACAGCAGGGTCACGAATGTTCCAACCCAAAGAAGCCGGCCGACTCGCAATTGGGACCCTGAACGTGCGCCGCCTATCGTCAACAGACCGTCTGGTGGAGCTTCAACAAGAACTTCAAGGGATCAACATCGACGTCCTCGCGCTAACCGAACTCCGATGGAGAGGAACAGGATGCCTTGATCTGAGTGATTCTGAGTTCCGTTTCTACTATGCGGGACCAGATGACAGTCAAGATGTATCCGGAACGGGATTCCTGGTCAGCCGCCGAGCGCAACCCTTTGTGGAAGCCTTCAACAAGATGACGTCGCGCATCTCCAAGCTGGATCTGAAGTTCGGGCGGCAGCTACTACGTTTCTACGCAGTGTACGCTCCTCCGACAACATCAACTAGCAGAGGAGCCGAAGATGACGATGAAGAAGATGATGAAGAAGACTATGAAAGCCTCTTGGAGACCCTCCGTTCAGAACTAGGGTCTGTTGGTGTGCCTGGTTGGGAGAGGTGTGCCAGCAGTTCCCGACGGGATGCAATCGCGCCAAGATTGCGGGTGTATCCTGTTCTGCTCGGAGACTTCAACGCTAAACTTGGAAGAAGAGAAGATGAAGAAGAAGTGCTCGGAAGATTTGGATATGGCGAACGGAACGACCGCGGACAACGGCTGATGAATTTCTGCGAAGAACATCAACTACGGGCGGTGAACTCCTTCTTCAAGGCGAGACCAGGGCGGAAGTGGACATGGATGTCTCCTGATGGGCGCACGAAGAACTGCATAGACTTTGTGCTGGCCTCCAGGCTCATCAGATTCCAGTCAGCGACCGTCCTTGGTTCTCACAACGCCTGCTCCGACCACCGCCTCGTACGTGTAGTCATCCAGACGCCTGGCCGGGAAGCTCTCCACCACGAAGAAAAGAAGCCGAAGGAAAGACATCGATTAAATCGAGATCTTTACCGGATGGCTCTGAACATCGCGCCTCCCGTCTCCGCTTCACCAACAACGTCCAGTGGATATGCAAATCTAGCGAAGATCATCCACGAAGCCGCCGAATTCGCCAGAGAAGACGTAAGAAGAGAGCCTCGACTTTCGCCGAACACTGAAGATCTCCTGAAGCAGCGCCGCGTGCTCAAGAATAGACGATCTACCGCAACCGACCGGATCGCTTTCACTGAATTCAACAAGATGGTCCGCCGTGAAATCCGGAAGGATCTCGTGAAGCACCACCAACGCCTCGTCGAAGAAGCGGTCAGAAGCAACCGAGGACTACGTGCTGTAAGGAGAGAAGCAGCAATCGGACGAAGAAGACTTATCCAGCTCCGCGACAATGAAGGAAACGTGCGGACGGCAATGACGGATCTCGAACAGATTGCAAGAGCATTCTACGAAACGCTCTATGCCTCCCGCGTCAACGTCGACTACGACGACCCAGAGTTCGCGGATGAAACTCCAGCTCTGCTGCGAAGTGAAGTAGAAGAAGCGCTGCGGAAGATGAGAAGCAGAAGTGCGCCAGGAATCGACAAGATCACCGTCGAAATGTTGAAGCTGGGAAAGGACGTTCTGGTGCCGGAACTAACGAAACTGTTCAACACCTGCCTGCGAACCTGCTCGATCCCAGAGAAGATGGCTGACTCGTCGACGATCCTCCTCTTCAAGAAAGGCGACCCACTGGATCTGCAGAACTACCGGCCGATCTCACTCCTCTCCTGCGTTTACAAGTTGCTTAGAAAAGTGCTCAACCAGCGCATGGAGCGAGTTCTGGACTCGGCGCAACCAGCGGAGCAAGCAGGATTCCGGAAGAACTTCTCCACCACCGACCACCTGCATGCAGTCAACGAACTTGTGGAGCGATCGCGCGAATACCGGCTCCCGCTTTTCATTCTCTTCGTCGATTACGAGAAGGCGTTCGACAGCGTAGAGACGAATGCAGTATGGACGGCCATCCAGCAGCAAGGAGTCCCTGCGCAGATCATCAATCTCTTGCAGAAGATCTACCGCGAAGCCAGGTCTCTCGTCAACATCGCTGACCGACTGGTGCCGATCGAAATCAGACGCGGAGTTCGACAAGGTGACACCATTAGTCCAAAGCTCTTTACAGCAACTCTGGAGCATGTATTCCGCCAGCTGCAATGGGACGACGTTGGAATCAAGATCAACGGAAGCCGCCTCTCCAATCTGCGGTTCGCCGACGACATCGCCCTCATTGCCGACAACGCGGGAGAGTTGCAAAAGATGCTAGATGAATTGGATGAGGCATCCCGCCGATTCGGACTAAAGATCAACGACAGGAAAACGAAGATGATGGCGACGGAAGAAGCCACGATTCTGCTCAACGGAAGAGAAGTCGACCAAGTGGAATCCTTCATCTACCTAGGTCAAGAAGTCCGAATGGTCCGAGACCACGCTAAGGAAATAAGCCGACGAATCAAGAGCGGATGGAACGCCTTCAGGCAGCACAAAGACTTTCTCACCAGCAGGACCGTCGACATGCGATGGAAACGACGTCTTTTCAACATGTGCGTCCTTCCCGCTATGCTGTACGGATCCGAAACGTGGTCTCTCACGAAGTCAGCGAGGAAGAAACTGTCGACCGCTCAACGACGGATGGAGCGCCGAATGGCCGGAGTGCGTCTGGTAGACAAGAAGTCCAACAATTGGCTCCGAGGCGTCACGAAGGTGAAGGACATCGCTGAAGCAGCGAAGAAGCGGAAATGGACGTACGCCTGGAAGATGGCCAACGAAGATGAAACGAAATGGTCACGGAAGATCGCCGAATGGAGACCTCCCACAAGAAGACCTCTTGGCAGACCCCGAACCAGATGGCGAGACGAGTTCCGAAAGGCGACAAGGACACACATGTGGCAGACCCATGCGAGAAGAGTGCAGCTGCACCAATGGTTGGAACTGGGATCCGCGAATTGTAATAATTCTGATTCGGAATAAACAGTTGAACAGTTGAAGAAAATGAACAGGAAGGGACGGTACTAAGTCAGAATGGACAGTCCAAATCCCAGCGGTTTGAAATCCCCCCGGGGCCATCAAATGGTTGAGATCCCAAAAGAAATGATCAGACGATTGAAGCCTCAACAAACAAGGAATGTTTTTGACAAAAACGACCAAATACAGCTTACCTAAATAGTCCGTGTCGTCGCGGTGCTCGTCGAGATCCAACATGCGCTCGTAGCTAGGGTCCATTATAGCCGCCAACTGCAGCCCAGTAAAAGAACGACATGCCGAGGCGTCCAGGGTTATTCAAGCGGAGATTATGAAATGGCCGGAAGTGTGACAAATGAGGCATATTCGACGAGTAACCCAAGCAAAATTCTATTTGTCCACATGTGTCCCCTAACTGACATAATACGACAACTAATTGACAGCGTTATGCTCTCTAATTAACACAAGTCGTCGATTCTCGAAAACAGGATATCAATTACCAAACATAGCAGCACGCCGGAAATTAATTAATAAGCAGATGAAAGCTTTGCAGCAAAAGCGCTTTTTGAGGTCGACACCAATGTAAAAAAAAACAAATATCATACTGACCAGAAGACCCAGAGGGCAAACTCAGACATCCCCGCTGGCAAACAGTCCAGACCGTTGCGCTTAGTACACATATACAACATGTAACTTATTCGATATTATGTTCAAGAAGGTATGTTTGCAGCTGCTTGTTTAGTTGCGATCCAGCTTAATTAGTTTGGTTTAAATATTAACTTTACAATATATAGCGCTGAATAAGAATAACCACACTAAGTTAACGTTCAAAAAAAATTAATGATGTATGCCTACACAGTCTTAGCTGTAGTTGTTTTGTACTCTTCTTTTACGTCTTGTATAGATGAACCAAAATATGCCCTTTATGAAACTAGTCCTTACAATTTAAACCAGGAGGCGTTAGCTACATTCAGAGGCTTTAGCTATATTTAGCTCTACCTACATCGCTAGACGTAGGTTTTTTGGGCGTTTCTTAAGCTGAGCTATGACTTAATTTCTACTAAATACAGTCGAAGTGCGTTGTTAAAACACGGCTTTTGAGTGCTTAGAGGGGAACCAATTCTGCATAAATTTATCAAATGGTAAACGTGCGAAGTTTATCGGCAATCAGCTGATGTACGCGAAATATTTATGCATGCGTCTTAACTGATAACGATCTTAGAATGATCCAGAATCTAAAGAACGATCAGACTAACTCTGGTTTGCCCTGATGAGGGTGAGTACATAATCCTGTTGGTCTCCCACGAGGATCAGTCAAAGCCAGCTGAGACAGCCTTTGCAACATCTTAGTTTAAAATTCAAGAAATGTCCACGCCATCTTTGCAAATGTCTCAATGATCATGCATAGGAAAGGGCACTTCCGATTTCTCATGGTTTTTTTGCGTTCACAACCACGTGTTCCACCACGTTTTCACATTCAACCTTTTGTTTTAACGAACTTTAATGTTCGGACAGGTGTTTTAAAAGCGGTTTTCACAAGGTGTATCTTCGTAATGTTAAGGCACGATTTTACTGTGTGTTCTTTTGGGTCACCGACTGTATAACTAAGGGTTCAATCCGACCGCCAATAGAGGAGGTTGACCGATCGTTCTCCAGACTACACAAACACTGTGTTGAGCCAATCTCGTAACCAGAGTTGTGTGGATTCGAGATTTTCCGGGCTCCTGTTACCCGGGAACCCGAACTCATGAGATTCGTTTGTGTTCTCTGGCGTCTGTACAGACGGCCTACACCGGCCTCGATTTTTGAGTTCGCTGTTCGAGATGGGGTCGGGTTCGAATGCAGCTAATTTCTGGTATTTCTTGTTCTTCGAAATTTCAGGTACCCGTGCACTTATGGCTTTCTCTCCCTTAAATGACTCAGTAACACAGTTAACAGCTATACCTAATCAAGTTATCTGCAGCGTACTTTGCATCCAAGCTCTCCGCTCGTGATTTGACACTGCAAGCTTGGCACCGCCCAGGCTAACTTTCCCCTTCAATTTCAGAGTATGACGACGTTCGATCTCATCGCCTCATAATGGGTGTCATTTCCGTTTTCGGCATCTACGGCAATTTGAACATCATCATCGCTACCGTAAGAAAGCGTGCCTTCCGCAATAAGTCAGGTTCGGGTGTACATTATTAATTAACAGCGTTGCGTGTTTCGGACCGCGCCCCGCCTCCTTAAGGGTTTCCCCTCGCCTGTCCCCCAGCCATTCATGCGCTTTTTCAGTCATCATGACGACATTCGACCTACTAGCGTCTATTTTGGTCATTGTTATTTCGGCTTTTGGTGTTTTTGGTAATACGAATATTATTATTGCCACAATAAGGAAAAGATGCTTTAGAAATAAGTCAGGTATGTTCAAGAAGGGAGGAGTTCCTGGAAAATATGAGTATGATTCATATACAGTGCGGCTCAAAATGACCCCTTTAAATCGGTAGAGTACCAACATAGAGTATTCTTTCGAAAAGCGGCCTTTAAGATACATATGATAACGAAAAATCCCTCGTTGAACGGGTACTTATCTGTCTAAACAAGATCCCCATGGATAAGAGGATCTGATCTGTGATTGTCGCGTTGTCCAAATTGACCGGTGCAGATTGGTGGACTTCAAGATACCCCGAAGCATCTCAAGTAATTAAGATTTTAAGCATGAAGACAGAAAATGGATCCCCATGGATAAGAGGATCTGTTTAAACAGGTTAACTACCCCTTGAGCGCGCCATTTCCCGTACTCGTACGCCCTTTGATGCGTGCCATTATCTGTAATGAACCATGTTACAAAATTGAATGTTTTCATCACCATTTCATGGACGGAGTGTGGACTCTATCCTTCGTACGCTGACAAATTGAGGGTACTTAACCTTACTCAATTGTGAATAGTCGATACTCCGTAGATATATAGCTGAAATGAAGTTTACAAGTTCCTCCTTTTCTATGTCGCTCTATGCGGACATATGTATTAGTCGTAGACGTTCTTTGCGCTCGCATATGTATTTCCGCCGCAAATTGGGTCAGCTGGAGAACGTCTTTTTATCTGCAAGAGAACAATAGTCTCGGATTGGACGCAACTGCATCTCACTGCGTTGAGCCAAATCCCATTATGTTGACAACGTGGCATCGTCACGTTTTCTTCCAAAAGAAATTGTCCCATATGCCCTGATTCAATTATATAGATAATACTCAGCTCGACACATATTAATAGCACAAAAATTTCGTAGCACTGAGTGAGAAGTATCATTGTTTGAACGCTGACCTCTGCTAGTAGCACGAGAAAGTGTATACATACGAAGAAAGGCACGAATTACTGTTCGGGTTGTGATGACCTGGTTCCGCAGAGACTCCCAATATCATGTACATTTCATTAGATAGCTAGACTGATTGTCTGTGAACAAAGAGTGCCATCTTAGGTACGAGACAAGGAAGTACCGCCAAATGCCAATACAAAAACATTTCCGTTGGATTTAACTCAATTAACGTTGATTACATTTGGCTGATCGTCTTTCATTTGTGCCCCCAGCGATCGGTCGGGTCGTCCACTCGCTCTCTCTCTGAGGCTGTCTGAGCCGAATGAGTTAAGTGAGCGGTCGTTCTCGGCCGTCGCTGTTGGCGCAATGATCGCCCCGGCTCCCAGAAGGCCTGGAACACCAGGGAGCCGTAGTTCCACCGTCTCGCCAAGAAGCCCGTCATGACTGCCCGACTCTACCCGCGCCAGAGAAGCCGAAGAAGCGTTGCAACTCCGAAGTCCTCGCCGCCAGCCGCACCGAAGATGACTCTCCGCTCCGTTGGCTCTGCTCCACCGCTATTCCACTTCCGGAATCAGCTCTTCACGACTTCGATGCCCGCGCAAACTAATGGGAACGCTGCATTCTATTCGGATTCGTCTGCTCCACCGAAATCAGAAGAAAATCAGCGACCACGGTGTGACTATGTCCTTCTTTGTGCATTTATGAGACGTCCTGCACGGCGTAAGCCGCTGATTCGGGAAGATAAATCGTGTAAAAAAATCGTGTACATTTGGCTAGCAACATGGAAAACAGCTATTTGCTGTGCAAATCTGAGGGGGAGTGGGCGACGAATTGACTTTCATGTAGTTACAAACACCTAGGAAAATTTCAAAGGATAATGTTATTTTTATATTTAACCTCATTGAGATTTCGAGTTTGACTTTATACTCACTTTATACTCATGAATCACTTACTGATGAATCTTTATACTCATGAATCAACGATTTACATATGTCATAGACAAAGGAAGAGAATATGGGCGTTGTCGTTGTAACATCAAAATTTCAACCCGGTCCCGGCACGACGTGAGGCGGTCACCCGATACGTCCAATTTGTTTGATGGTTCGGAGTTATTTCAATCCTGGGGACCGTGAAAACCGCAGCTGCGTAGCGTAGCTCAAAGTCAGATGACTATTGTAAACCGAAGTTTGCTCTAAACAGCGTCCTCTATCCTGCTCAAGAGCAGGCACTAAAATATCGCCTTTTGTAAAAGATTGGGCACAGTACAGTCAAGCTTGGGTTAAAGCTGGCCATATGTAGCAAGATGTCTGGGCATTCCATAGCATAGGTAAAGGGGGCGTAAGTTGATGATCCTATGCCCTAATGATCTTCATAAAGTGGCTGATCGCGTTTGTCTTTTTAGTGAGAAGTCATATAAATTATGAGTCTTCGCCAAACTTTTGCGCCCTTATAACCTTTGCTTAAAATCCAAATTGTATGCAGGTGGAAACGTGGGTTCTTTTCTGTAATGCACTTTTTGTTTAAGACACCACATGTTAAGTTAGTCATGGTACACGCACAATTAGTTACTAGTTGTACTCAACCTCAGTGTCTAATACAATGTATACGCCTATTTTGTGCTTACATCATGTGATTCTAGTGCAGCGAGCACAAAATTATGCAAATGAAGCATTTTTGATACATGATATTTGAACGTTATTCAATTTCGAGCAATACGAACATGTTCGGTTTTCGATTTTTTAGATAGGCTTTTCTGGGAAATCTTAATGAGGTCACAAACCACGCATGTACATATATGTCTCAAATATCAACTTTCTAACCCTAAGCCTATCTAAAACCGCAGAACCGTTACTTTTCGGTCATATACCAACATCATATATTGCTAGCTGTCAATACGATATGGATCATTTAGGCCTGATAATCTGCACCGTGGCCCTGTACGACAACGTCAGCCTCCTGTGCTCCTTCAGCATCATCATCCGAACCTTCCGAGGAGTGGTGATCATGCAGCATGAGTGCTTCAAAACCATGGGCTTCTGCTTCGCCGTCCAACTCCTCTCCATCTGTGCTCTTCTCACGCTCGCCCTCGATCGACTCATCGCCGTCTCCTTTCCGTGCTGGTGAGTAATGCCGCATTTTGTGCCCGTTTGTGAGTAATGACGTGGGAAGTCGAAAGGTTAGGTCTATTTCGAGAAGTCCACTCACGTCGATAATTAGCATCTGACCGAAAAATAGTAGGAGTAAGTGTGCGTCGAATCTCCTTGATGCATACTCGGATTCATACTTTGCACGAGAAGTACCTTTACCAGGAAGAGCTAGTGGATGGCTACAAAAATTTTTAGTTACACTAGGGCTTAGTAGATTTGGAGTGCGTCGTTTTGTTTATGGTTGCTACTCTCCGGGACTTACAACGTACATGACCCCAAACCTAATCCACAAAGATCGAATGAGAATCTGCTGAAGCATATTTCTTCCCAGAAAACCTTTAATGTTCAGGTACACAACCATTCGAGGCTGGGTTCCCCTGTTCTTTGCCACCGTCTTGGGAGCTGCCATCAGCATCCCCTTTATGACTCTTTCCATCGTCAACATGGAACCGGACCATACCATCCCAGTATGTTCAGAAGGTACTGCACTGCCTCGCTCCCTGCAACGATACGGCAACATCATCTTCTTCACTATAAACATATCGATTATTGCGATTTACTTCATTGCCTACCTTATCCTCTTTTGGCGAAGTAGTAACTGATGCCTTGATTTCCGCAACTTAAGCTCTTTTCCTAGGAGCCAGCAGAAGCATGGCTGACCACGTTGTGTCCGCAAGTCTCAGAATTCACGAAAGAGCCATGAAATCGATCGCCGTCTTCGTGTTTGTTTTCTGCTTCTCATGGTTTTTGTCGCAACTATTGGCATCTCAGCTCAGGATGGTAGAAAGCGGAACGAGCCCAGTCGTCTTTGTGTTAAAGCTGGTCATGGTAGATGTGATTATGGGAGTTATAAGTCACGTGAACGTTCAGATCTGCTCAATTTCGTTCTCCTACTCTCACTGCTACTACGTCTACTTCTGGACGTCTAGGGATTACCGAGCGGCCTTTTTGGAACAACTGCGCTGTGCAAGCGGACTCAAAATTTTTGTGACGTCAAACATTGTTATGAGTTCGCGTGCTAACGCCCCAGTTGGGCATTCCTGATATTCCAGGAGCTGTGTATTGTACTCTGTACTTTTGGAAGGAAATATTTATTAATAAATAAGTTATTCGTTATGATTTTGATCTCTTGAATCAAGGGCAGTACAAGACACGCGATACAGTATAAAGAAAGCAATATCACAAGCTGATGGCTCTCGTTTTGCCTCGGTAAACATGGCTCCTTGGGTGAACAAGTACAACGCAGCTCGGTTTCTCCCGAGCTTGCACATGTATTGAAGAAGCAAAATACAGATTCCGGTGAAAGCGAGACCCCGGAGAACGCAACTGTGGAGCGGAGACCGATCATCGGCTGGCTTTCTAGAAAAGAACTCAGTTTTCGCAACGATTAACGCTGGCAGTGACGACGAGTAAATAACTAGGAAAACCGTACATAGAGTGTTCTCGTGGGAACATATCTGCATTTTCGTGATGGGACCACGGCTACCTCGTGTCTGCACTGTCGCCCGAAGCGGCAGAGAACTGAATCCGGATGGAGTTAGCTGGTGGTGACGGCCTTCTTTGCCATGTCGTGGAATTACGACTGACCAGAACTGATAGACATATACAAGAAAGACGTTATATAATCGCCTTACTGTGAACGGAATTGAAGGTGTGCACTGAAAATGTCGTCATATTACGGACATCATACTTAAGCATGCCCTGATAGAGCACGGAAACTTCATATTTGTGAACCCTTCTTACAATCAGTTTGATTTGAGCTAGGCGAGTTTATGTGCGTCGGATGTCCGACCGGTATTTTGCAAGGGAATCATCCGTAAAAATATAATACACACCTAGCGGTACAGCACTATTTATCTCGATCTGAAACGGACACTTCGAAACATCGGCGGTTCTCACATTTGTAACTCGTTTTTACCGTCAATGTGCAGTACTGTTTTACACTTCCATTTCACACAATTCAATCTAAACCCAATGCGTTTTCCCATGTACTATTTCATTCATCTCGCCGTCCCGATGGACGGCGTTCCTTACAATTTTGTCGATCGCGTCTTGGATCAGCTTGATACGATCACTCTAGGCAACTTTAACGCCGAATTCGCAAGCCTCACCTGGAGCGCAGTCTTCGCTCTACATCAAAAGAATCGCAAAGAGTACTACATCTACCTCAAATGGACGATCGACGGAGCATTATGCATTCTGCTCGATGACGCAACTGGTGCTGAAGTAGCACCTTCTAAACTGGAAGGTAACGATCTGCGTTTTATCCGCTTTAATAGTGTATACATCTTTGCTGACTATAACTTTCCGGACGAACCAGATTTTACCTTCCTAATTCATGAAGAACGAAAGTTGATCGATTTACTCAGGCAACACGATCAAAGTGTATTTGCTTTGTATGCCACATCAACTGGCTCTCTAGCGCTTCTGAACTGGCTCTACAAGAAGTTCTACTTTGCTGAGATAAAGCTTCATTACGAAGGCGAGCTTTCTGAAAAATTTATAACTTATCACATCAAGAATAATCCTGATTTGCGCCACGTTGGGCTGCACGGTGGATGGCCCGCATCGATCATGGCGCCTGTGAGACAATCCATCTTTGAGAACCTCAACATAAAGTTCTCATTCTTCAGCCTCGAACATCTCATAGATGTGTCCTTCATTGAGGAACTACTCGATCACTGGAGAGTAAATGAAGGCTTCAGTGGTGAATGGCACTTTGAAATGATATTCAATAAGCACCAACTGGAAAAACTAAAGCACATCGGCGGTATGACAAGGGAACCGTTGTCCAGTCGATATTTCTATGTGCAGCACGAAGGCAGAAAGTCGGTTGTACTGTGTCATATGAATTTTACTAGTGTGCAGTTGAAGATCTGTAACTGCTCTTGTGGTGATTCTCGAAAGGAGTGCGAACTTAAAATGAAACGACCCCAACTTCACGATGTCTAAAATTACGTTCTACGGTGGGAATACCTTATTGCCTAGACATGCCTCAATCGACACACGCCAATCGGGACCAAGATAAAGCCCATCGTTATTGTAATAAGGGCATTCGTACAATAAACTATCCTGACTATTCGTTGAACAGGATTTATAGACACAGCACATAGCTGGATGCTTAGATATTGGTTATCCCAGAAAGGGATTAGGAATGAGAGTCTATGTCATTACAAGGACACTCTGGAAGATTGCCTTGTTAGTCTCCATAATAATAGTAAAAGTTTCCATAAAAGAACGACTGCTCAACTCATTTAAACTCTAGAGAAGTCAAATGAACGATACGACCGACGGCCTTTTTCCACCTTTTATATGCACAAATAACTGAAGAGTTTTAGGGTTTGCTCTCCTTATGATACAACAAAACATTAATCGCTCTTTGAAACATTGGTTATCGGCCAAATCAGATGAATATTGTTTACTTGCAATGATGTGAAGTCCACTACTGCGTCTTCTTTTCGATTTCGACTGTTTGACGTCATACAAGGCTAAAATCCTATTTGTTCGGCATTCTCTATGGTACAGTCTGGTACACATCACACATTTTGCATTATTCTGTTGAGTAGGTGTCAGCCTTATCCAAATAAAGCGCATCATACGCCATTCGACTCCACTATAAAATTCAAATGAGTTTGCACAGCCGCTAATCCTGTTTTCGCCGATCGATTATTATTGTCCAGCAACAAAATCGTCCGCACCGATCACAACGTAGCCGGCTGTGACATGAGATCGTTTGCGTTATTGATATTCACCTCGACCTTTGTACTAATTCTGTTTTACTTCCTTCATGCGCCAACGTGTCCCGACCCAATCTACATCACTTCTCCGCCGAAGATCGAAATAGTTTATGTGCCTGTTACCGTATGATACATAACTATACTGTTTTCATCTGAGGCTGTTTCCTTAGGTTGCGCCTCAGCCTATCCCATTGGTGCCGGAAAAACCTAAAGAAGATGATGCACCAAAGGTCGAACCTGAGAAACCTAAACAAGAAGAGTTCGATGATAGTGATCTGGGAGGAGGGAATGTCATCCTAGATCATGGTTTCGGAATCGCCGGGATTCCGGAGCCTCTACCTCCAGCCGAGATAGCGCTTGCCCGGAAACCACCACCCCAACTCGAAATGGTGCCTGAGCAACTGCAGCTGCTGAGCGACTGTTTATATATTACCTTCTACCGAGTACCAGAAAAGCTCATCTTCCCGAGCATTGAAAAAGCGTTGAATGTTTGCGTAACGGCGCTGGGCATCCGGGACAAGTCTATTGTGGCCTACGAAGGTGGCGATGACTTGAAGTATTTTATTGATCCAGCGCATTTGAGCGAGGTAAGCCACTTGCTTTGGTTTTATTAGGGTAGATATTGAATGATCACTTAAGTCAGCACCGTAAGACCGCGTCTGAGAAATGAAGTAAATGGATTTGGGCATATTTTTTAGATTCAGGGTATGCCTTGGGTGGTTTTAAAACGAAGTGGTAGTGCTATTGCAGTGAATAGTTTATTTTAATAATTCGCCTGACAATGCAGAAAGCGATCAACACGACCATTCTAATAAATAGCAGTCAACGTTCTATAAAAATTGCAAAAAATTTGGAACGCTTCACGAATTTGCGTGTCATCCTTGCGCAGGGGCCATGCTAATCTTCTCTGTATTGTTCCAATTTTAGTATATGTTCATGGAATGAACGAGATGAAGACGAGACGACGCGCTTTTATTAGACCTAGACAAATCCAACCGTCTCGTCGCATCGGTGTGGAGAGAGTCAGACGAACAGAGAAAGCCATACACAAAGACGCACATCCAGTCTCGCAAGCATTGAGACCACTGGTCCTGTGGTGTAGTGGTTATCACGTCTGCTTCACACGCAGAAGGTCGCCGGTTCGAACCCGGCCAGGACCTTTCTTTTGCAATGTACCTTTCTCTCTTCTTTATTTTTGTATTTTTTTAGTAGAAAAATGCCATAAAGATAGCACTTAACTTTGAGCAAAGCAAAGGCGATTGGTATGGTTGCTGTCAAGCAATAAAACTTAAATAAGTGGACTGTTTCTGAGAAGCACTTCACTTCTTGTTTTTAAGCAGCTGAAATGCAACATAGTCGCTGTGGGCATCAAGCAAAACATTAAAATAGAGGAACATTGGAAGCAAAAGTTCGTGCACTGCAACTTCTTCGGCACTGACCCCAGTCCGATGCCCAACGAGGAGCTCTTCAAACCACTGGGCCCGTTCGCCACCTACCGATCAATCAGCTCCATCGAAGCAGGCTTGTTTCCGCCTCTTTTTCTCATTATAGCTAATGTTCAGGATCCTCCCACGAAGTCATTTCTTTCCTAAGCAAGACCAAAGTCCCTTCGCCGATCGACCAAATGTCGATCAGAATAAAGGGGCTGGAATACAACATATGGGACATCTTCCTCAAAAATGGACCTTTTGACGATGCGGGCTTCGTCGTGTGCCAGTGGAACATCGATTACCACACGCCCAACGAAGCGATGAAGGAGCACTTTGGAGTGTTCATGAGGAAAATGCTGAAGGAGAAGAGATATATTCCGTTGAAAGTGAGCAGCGGGGAAATTACGAAAATTTATTACCTGAATGTTGAGGACCCTATTTGTGTTCCTAATTACGTGAGCAGCCGGTTTTGAATAAATCTCTTGGTGAGCTCTGAATTCTCAGATTTGTGAGGTTGGGGGGTGATCCACTGTTTACGAGACGTTGCCCTTTTCCACACGGCGTTTTGCACTTTCCTATTGCAACAACACAGAGTGCATCTTAATTGTAAGGACAAACCGTCGCATGGCGACCCGAAGGTTCGTCCTCTTAATGTGTTTTTGAAAGCGTTACCAGTTTATTTGCTTCGTAAGGCTGTGATACATCTGTCACTGGTCGTCCCAGTGATCTGTCTTGATTCACAGACCACAGAGGAAAAGGGTGAAGGAAAAACTGGTTTTGGCTCACGGGAGAGAAACATAAAAAAGATAAGATGATTAAAAGATGGAGCTGTGAGTCAATAGCCAGCACAGGACTACTTTGAATGGTGTATCGTAGTAGAAGTAAACACCCACACATAACAAGTTAAGCTTCCAAAGTGTCCGCCTCAGATCGAGCTGAAAATAAGCGTACAATAGTAAAGGCCAACCCCAAAAAGACGTCGGCTTAAACTCTCATTTCATCTTGTAAACGCCCTCTGAATGTCACATTCTATAACAATGGACAACCTTACTAACACCAGTCTGCGTGGCCGAACTGGGTAGTGCCTACGTTGCCATTTTATGCGTTCAGGTTCTATTGCGTAGAAGCCAATATAGGCACAATAGCCAAAACAGCGATCTGTGCTTATGTGTTTGACCTGTTTGACCTGGTTTGACCAAGCTTAGTCTTTTACCTGCCAGTTTGCTGACCAGGATTTTACTCTGACCGCTACTACTGTTTGTTTTTGTATCTTTATCTTTGTCTTACTGGCCTCTGTTTGTTTTCACTGTCGTTTCGATTCATCAACAAAGTGGCTATGCCCTGTGTGCCCGCTACCTGAAAGACACCTCTTTCCATAATGTATGTATTACTTTCCTAGTAACCTGCATGGACGACGCGCCGCAAACTAGGCGCCACCGCAGTATTTGCAAAGTGCATTCTGGACCAGACTGAAGGCGCAGCTGAACATTGAAAGAGCGTTGCATAGCGACCCGGAGGTCCGCTCTCATAATGTGTTTTTGAAAGCAGTTCCTGTTTATTCGCTAAGCCTGGAGAGGCTGCGATGCGTCGGTCATCGTTCTTCCTGGTCATCTCCCTTGTTTCACAGACCTATGCCGCTATTCGGTACACTCTTCTTCCATACGATGTAGTCGGCAAAACAAAGACGGTTGGAATCGTCGAAAAAAAGTTCCAGTGCGCGCTTCAGGCTGTGAAAGAAGATCGAATTGCTTATAGTATCACTCAAGGTGCAAGTGAATTGCATTATTGTGTGTTGTTTGAGAAAATCGAAAGATTTTCGGAGAAGAAACAACATCAAAATGTGTACCTGCTGGACACTCAGCGAAAGGAACAGTGTTTAGGATCGTATTCAGACAGTGAGTTCGGAGCCAAAGTCTTTTTTGTCATCGATACATCTTAGTATGGTCACTTCTATCAGGAAAATGTCCACTGAAGGAAGCTGCATGTAAACAGGCTACTGATGTGGTAGGCCACTTTATTTTTGATGAACATTCGGCATAGCAAACCAACAAAGACCTGTAGAACACCCACACACATAGACCTACAAGCCAAGAGTCACGATCTTGGCTGGTCTATAAAAGGGCCTATATTATTCCTCCTCGGCTGATCTCTCATAAAATGCTTTTCGTTTAGAAAAACTACTGCACCTCCCTCGTAACAAACACATCAACATGCGTTTGTAAGTTTTCTATTCCTGCAACTCTAGCATGATCACAAACGACCTTCAGCCAAAGACATGTCCCTAAATCAATTCCTGTGTCAGGAAAGGACTAAAACAGAAGGTTGCTGTGCCACGGGATTCAACCTATCGGACAATCGGAAACACTGCTGTCCAACGGGGTTCCAATTCAAGGCCAGCTTCTCGAACTGCATTGGAGTGTTTGAGTTGAACACCACCTACGGAGCAACCCAAGATGGAGTCAACAATCAGTGCGTCGATAGAAGTGATTCACAACCCATCACTGTTAAGAACACGGCACAGAACGATGACTTGGGTAAGTTAACCGAATTTCAAATTTATAGCACTTCTTTAGCTGCCCTCGTTCCCAACGGTAAGGGAGCCGTCATGGGATTTCAAATTCCGAAAGGCGAAGAATGGTCGAAGAGCGGATTCAAATGGCTCGACGGTTCAAGTAATCCAAGCTCGCCTTTCCCTCCTTGGGGTCCTGGTCAACCGGAGAACGCAGGAGGAAACGAAGTGCTCGTCGCCCTGATCAACTGGAAGAATAGCTGGGGTTCCATTGGGATGTGGGGAGATCTGAGTCCGCAATATACGTATGGTAATTCGATCGGTTATGTTGCGTGCATGAGGGAACCTGAACCTTTATTGAAGTGATACGTTGTAATGGCATTGACTCGTTGATATGTATGTGTGGAATCCAGTCGACCACATAATGAAGCGCTCACGAAGTGCTCGTCGCCCTGCTCAACTGGAAGAGTCACTGCGGTTCCATTGCACATTGGGGAGATCATGGATCCGCCCGATTTGAATGAATGCGAGATGTTAGATGTTAAAGTGCGTGACCATTCAACACTTACCGGCAGTTAATTAGTCAAAGAACGCAACACGGAAATAGAGCAGAAAATATTTTTTATTTAATTAATTACCCTATATCCGTTCTTCGCTCTGATGACCTCCTTTTGATTCAAAAATCGACTAATAGAGTTTCTCAGTTGTCTAGTCATAGGCACCACAACCATAGCTTTTATGTTTCGTTGATTGCCGAGCGTGCTGTCCAAATTAACGTCGGAAGCTTCAAAGCTTAAGACGCTACGAGCTGGCAGCGAATATTCAGTGGAAAGCGACTGCATCTGATGATTCAGATAGTTTGATTCAGGCGTGACTCGCTGGCTCTATTTCGTCGCCCATTCAAAGTGGGAAAGCTCTCAAATCACCGGTCCTATGTCCGAACAAACGTTGGAAGGTGCTGTACTGTATTTAGTGCGCAAAAGTATTCAGTTGCGGAACGTCTTAGAGAAGTGTTACGTTTATGTGTATAGTGAGTGTTCCAGCTTTCTAGCATCTAGTGAGTGATCAAGCTTGCCTCTTTTGGGTTGTTTCAAATAAGAAACGTGTGGACGAGTCCATTATCCACGGCTTAACCCACGCCCGCTGAGCAAATACATTCGTGCAATCTGTTCATACAAAGAAGTCGAATTGTGCGAGTCCGGCGACGAACAAACGCCATATGACACACATGGTGTTATGCACTATTGGCCACTCACGTCTGCTTTTGAATGTTCACCTTTTGGCCTGTCGACTTACTTCGCTTGATGACGTTGATGCTAGACGTCACCACTACCAGAATGTCGTCGCATATTTTCTAGACCTTTGGATGAAAAAATGTCTCTGGAGATCGACCCCAATTTCTTGTTCCATTGGCACTTTGTCCTGTCCGTTTTCCCGACAATTTACGGTTGATAACAAGCGTAAATCGTGCAAGTAGACCTAATATCTGGTTCATGAGATTCTTTTCAGATAGCATATATTTTCAATGAGAACTGTCTTTCGAATAGCGCTGGCAATTCTCGTGCTCGTCCTTCTGCTATTCTACTGGGATTCTGTGAAGAGCCATTCGAGATTCGCGAACATGAAATGGTCCACACGGAGTAAACTGGTTTGTTGTCCCTATCGTAAGAATAATAACAAAAAACAAGATTACGCAATTATGAAGTGATGAGGATCTTCCAAAAGCGTGTATTTCCGAAATAAGTCCAAAACTCCATCTGAACTCGTTTCGTTAAAATCATTGATCGCAACTTTATTTGTAAAAAACGCGTCTGTGAGCGAATTCGCCAGTTTAAATTCGAATTAGCGAATTCCTCCAGGTATTGGGTTGGTGCACTGATAAAGGGCGATAAAGGGTGATAAAGGGCAAGAAACACGAACATTTCAGTCAAGGTAATCATCATTCTTATGTGCAACTTCAGTCCACTTTGTTATACGAAAACGAAAAAAAAGAAAACATGGTGATCCGACGAAACCAACTTATTTTCGTTTGTGCACGTTGTGATGTTGAAAGTTCACAATTTATCACACAATTAATACAATAGGCAGCCTGTATATCACTTCGCATCTCGCCATCTCGAGGTGCCAAAAAATGGCCTCACGGCCTTTCGAATGGAGACATCATTTTTTTATAGGGCCTTCCGATTGGTGTACACAAAATTTACTAACTAAGTAAAATTAACCAAAACAGCGATTTATGTGAACAGTATTCCAATTCGTCGGCTCTTCGCGAAATAACTCAGCTCACTTTCGTTGGGTTCCCGTTGCATACACTCGAAAAGCACATGCGCTCTGTGGCTGTCTTCATTGTCTTCACCGTACTTCAGCTTGTAAGGGTGCGATGGTTTTCGGACGTGCATGCGCGGAAAGTAAAAATGGTGTCTGCCGATCGGTTCGAATTCTTCATGAGGACAAAGCTGCAGTTTTCCCTCCAAGAATTGAACATGATTTCGGGTCATGAAACGCAAATCTTTCCCTCGAAGTGCTTCCTTATTCTGGGACCAGAAGACTAGAAGTTCTTCGAGACAACTATCATCCTCAAAGCGCAAAGACTTGAACTGAGATTGAGTAAGTGATAGCTTCAGCATTTCCATCAGTCCCTCTGAATATGCCTCTCTTTTAATGAACAATTGGGTGAGGTTCCCGGCTTTGATCAGTCTCTTGCAAAGTACAATCGCATTGTTGTCGAGTTTCCTGCAGATACTTAGTCTCAATAGCCGCTTAGCTGTGCATGCCCAGACGATCCACGCCTCACTCACGGTGGCTGTACGTAGGGCTAAGCAGTACACGGCATTGAGAAAGCAAATCCGACCGATGATTTTCTTGCTAGCCTTGTCGTCGTTATCCTCCAAAATATATATGGTTACGCTGCCGACAAATTTATCATTGCCGGTGATTATGAGACATGTTTTAAAATCAGAGACTTTAATAGCAAAACGTCTACGCGAGAGCATCGCTAATCGAGAATGACAGATGCAACAATTGCGATAGCATCGCACGATGACACCCATGGATTTTCCATGTTTATGCGGTTTGAACGTAAAACGCAAAATGTTCTTCATTCCTTACTTGAATGTCTACCTTATAATGAGAGAAAGAACTGCTCCTTTCCGCTCAAATTTGCTATTCCAATTAGAACCGTCAGATGAGTTGCCGCCTGTGTGGTCGCGGTGGTCGCTGAAGCAAATTCCGACGTCTTCCAACGCTGTAGCTATAAAAAAAGAAGCCAATGACCTACTTAGGCACACATAAAAATGAGCTATACCCTAACGGCCGTCAGGCGACTCTTGTGTTAACTGTATGATCTCGTCTGTACTGGTCAGCTCCTCCTTGACCGCAGCGATAATTTTAGGATTCAACAGACGAACGCTTCTACCATCGAAGTCGCTGTCTCTACACCGCATTCCTGAGCACAGAAGACAGTGAAATATGGGACAAAATGAGGAAAGCGATGACATATTGCTCCACAACTGTCCCCTTAAATGAGGAATCGATTCAGTCACTCCATAACGACGATGAAGTGAAACATTACCTCAAGCCTATCAGCGGCTCAAAGGTACTCATTGCCTTACCATTGCTTTTACAAATTCTAGTTTAGTTGACGGACTGTAACATCATAACCTTGGGAATCGGTCACGACGTGAAAGTCGAAACGGTGTTGAAAAGGAACGAATTCTCGATGTGTAGATTTCAAGGAGCTGACCCGATTAGAACCGTGAACACAGAAATCTATAAGCCTATAGGAACCTATCACCCTTATGCTGTTGGGAATAAGACGAAAGTCGAATGGACGAGTGTTAAAGAAGGTATGTCCATATAAAGACCATATTGATCAGCGAGTCCTCCATCAGATCCTCAGACACAAGTCTACACAAACAAGGAGCTTGTTCATGTGGAAATGGTGGAATTCCTGAGAGAACATGCCAAGATCCCCGAAAATGAGCTTCTTGACCAAGTGCTCATGGACATCGAATACGCGGAATACCAAATGTTCGACTATTTCTACAGAGATGGACCTCTAGACCGTGCTGGATATACCATCTGCCAGTGGAACGGCGAATTTCATGGCCCAAATGCGGAACAGAAAAGAGCCTTTGGTTCCTTCATTCGACAGATCACGAAAGAAGGAAGATATCTCTTCTTTAGCTTGGTGCAAGCGCGGCACACGAGATTGTTCTTCGTAAATGTGGAAGATCAAAGATGTTACGAGAGATATGTGGCGGGTCAACTTTAGAGATGGAAGGGAATAGATTCGAGTCTGTTATTGTTATAGAATACGTGTTGAAGGAACACACATACATATAAATGGATAATTTTGAGACAGTTGCATCGTCGTTCTACAGGGTGTCAAGAAAATACTGTGACGCGGAAAAACAACTATAACTTTTTATTGAACACACGAATCAACGCACGTAATACATCATTCGAAAGAGCAGAAAATTCTGAACAACACACACATCACTCGCATTCAAAATGACTTCCTCCTGCCGCTATGCAGGCGTTCAAGCGCTTTCGGAAAGAGTGCAGAATAGACGCTATCATTTCCGGAGTTATTTCGTCCCATGCCTTCTCCAGAGCGCGTTTCAGCGAGTCGGTGGACTTGTGCCTGACAGCGCAGGCCTTCTGCTCCATGATACTCCAGACAGCGAAATCCAGGGGGTTCAAATCGAGCGAATTTGATGGCCAAACTTCTTTGTCCCAGAAGCCGTGAATAACAGAGAATAACAGCGTGAATAGCAGTAATAATGCAGAATGGCACGACAAACATGGATAAAACAACAGGACCAAAAAAGACCAAAAAAAAGTGGGAAAAATTCAAGTTTTTTTCCGCGTCACAGTATTTTCTTGACACCCTGTATTCAGATAACACACACTTTGTGGACCATTGCAAGACCTTGTATCCCTGAATGTAGACCCTGAATCTAGTAAGATATAGGGCTCTTCGGGCTCTCGGACTTTCGGGTGGTTTTTGACCTATCGACTTTGGGAAATCAGCGATATGTGCGTGTGTACGATTTGATCGTTTCAAGAATCGAGTCCGTTTGGACTTCGAGTCCAGGAAATGTGGACTCCGAGTTGGAGTCGGTGCGGGTGGTCCTCAAGATGCTACCATACGTATGAGAAAAGTATCAAAATTCGGTACTATCGTCTCGACTCTCAGGTCGACTCTCGCACATCCTTGTTGGGAACCGTTTCCTTTTATTGTGACGAGTAAATACTGTGAACAACAGACACTGAACTCGTATGGTGACAATATGACGAATTACAGTGGATAGCAGCAACAAACTGTCTTTTGAAGGCCGTTCGGTATTCGTGACTTCTCCACAAGTAGATGTAGTAGTTCTGACAGTAACACATCATGGCTGGGACTACCTGAAATGCGTGTTTTTGCATCCTGCTAAGGAGAAGTCTCGCGAGGAGAACATCTATCACAGCACTCTCTTACCGCGACAGTTTGAAAGAACTGCACGACTGGACCGGACAGTCCGATGTATGTGACGAGCAGAACGGAGCAGTGGCAGAAGAACCACGAGCAGGTGAATGCGATCACAATCACACTGATGGTTCTCATGATGTGCTGCTGCTGGACGAAGAATTGGTATTCAGAGCACATCTTGTCCAATTTTGAGAACTGCTTCTCTGAAAAGAACACCTAATTATTTGATGGGCGAAGACCGATCTATGCATTTCTCCTTCAGCTACCTTCGTTCTCAGAAACAACGTGCTTTGTTGCATAATCGAAAGATCAAGCGCGCGCTCTAATTGGATTCACATGATTTTGCAGCGGTAATCTAATTGGCCTTAATGGTATTAGGCCGAGCTCACTGGCTGCACGCAACTTCACTTCTGTCACATCATCGATGTAATTGAGCAAATTGAATATTGGAAGCATTCGTCGGACACGGGTGTTTTGTAACACGTGGGTGCAGTTTTTGACCTGCTCTTCGAACGTGAACGGAAATCCTTTTTGATTAAAGACATGAGGATTCATAAAATACAACGCGCCCTGTGCCGAAGAAGGAAGAGAAGCTTGAATTCCATCTTCACTTAGGATTATGTGAAAGAGGAGACTATAGTGATCCACATTTATTCATTCAACATTATGAGATATCTCGTAGTAGCAGAATATTGCTTTCTTACGAACACTCATTTGCCTCCTGAATCGTGGCATGTATGACATTTATCTACATGGCTTTTACATGAGTTTTCACGGCGAATAGGTACAGCAAACGACTTATACAACATAAGCATAGTTAATTTTAGAGCTCTGCCATGTTTGGATGTGTTTGGAGTGACCTGTTTAGACCTACCTAGAGATGCCTTCTCGTTCCAATCAATACTGACCAGTGCCAAATCAGTTATAGCCTATGCAATAAAAATTCCAACAAGCCTGTCAAGGCAACCTACTAAAAAGAGATGGTCGGATTCGTGATTTCGGGTTCTCTCGAAAAACGCGAATACGAACCCGACATTTTGCCTGCATGAGGCCTCAATATATCACATTACAAAGCGTGCTCTAGTGGCTCAACATCCTTTCCATTTTGTAAACTACATCCTTCAAACTTACTTCTCACATAGAGCATTCCCATAGTCACAACGTACAGCAAAATCGTGCACGTATCCACTCCGATGATCCACTTGTTCCATATGAACGAAACGAGCGGTGGATAGCCAAGAGGCGGATTGCAGGCGGTGATCTGTTCGTCATCCATTGTCACCACTGATGCCGTGAATATAACTGTAGCGCAAAGAATCCCAGGCGTGAGACACATCAAGACGTATTTCGTGGTTCCGAAACTACGGTACTTGATTGGTTTCCATATGGCAAAAAGCCGGTCAACCGCTATCATCAGTATCGTCATTGACTGCACATTGATGACGTACAAGTACGGACTTATACTCCAGAAGCAGCTACGGCGAAATGTTTCGATTTTTAGAAGTATTTCGACGGCATTGGCCCACTCGAACACGATACAGATCAAGTCACAGCATGCCAGAATCCCTATTAGAATAGCTGAAAGTGGTCGTGGCAAATAATAGAGATATTGGATATGGCTTACTGCATTTGGTCCTATGCTCGATGACGATTACCGTAGCCACAATCAAGTTGATGTTGCCGAATATTCCCAGCACTCCAGAAACAAAAATGAAAACGGAAACCGCAACAAGAAGGCTCATTGCGGCAAATGAGACGATCGGAACATTGGGGAGACCCATGTGCGGGGTCGCGGCTAGGAGTCCAATTCGATTAGTCGGCGAATAAATGGAAGTCGAAAGTGGTGCTTTGCGTCAAGCGTTTTCGACGAATTGCTTCGGTGATTTTGTGCGTACACCCGATGTAAAGCATGGAATGGGATCGAAAGTCATAATTCGAATGCTTTTTGACACGTATGGTTTTTGACTTGGTATACTGTACTGGGATGGGAACGCCTTCCTCCTGACATTGTATGGAAGTGAATTGGAAGAGAAGACTATACGACACGTGCATCTTACCAGAAATGACTTACGGATCTGAAACTTTGGCGCTCCTACATAAATTCATGAAGATGAGACTACAGACAGCGTAAACAAGAATAGAATGGTGACTGGTCGGAGTGTGACTTCAGGACCGGAGCACAAACGACTGGATCCGAGAGGTAACAAAGGTGACAGATAGGTAAGTGGGTAAGATAGACCTAGATCTAAGATCTATGTAGAGTGAATATAAACTCGCCTCGCTCACTGCCTCAGATCTCTTGTCGATTGTCTGGAACATGGACGCAGCATTGTCGCAACACAACGAGTCTTATGTCCGTATCTGATTTGTCTGATTTTTTGCCTGGAATAGTTACTGATTGGCGATTGCTTTGAAACGCCTGAGAAGTTGTCGACGAAGCTCGAAGAATGGCGGTCCTATGAACCTATGAAGCGTTCCATTGGATGACCGAGGACAAGATGGGGGACGACTTCACGAAGAACATCGAAACGCAACGGTGACGACAACGAGCAAGAGAAAAGGACCGACAACAGTGGATTTGTGATGTTGATGATTCCATAAATAAATCGTAATCGTAATCGTAGTAGAAAAAGTTACTCTTTTGACTTTGAATCCTTCGCTTCTTTGTTGGTATACGGTCCTCCACCGGCGCTTGATTTATGCCCCCAATTGGACCATTGATCTTGAGCAAAAGGATTTTGTCCGGCCTGCGAACATGTTTTCATAAAATGAATGGAGAAATGTAATTAAGGCAAGTTTCTCGTAGAACACAATGGGAGCGACATTCTTAACCGAAAAAACAAGACAACCCTTATTGTTGGCCGTTTCTTATAAAATGTCATATCCTTGATGTCATTTTATCCAAATGTCATATCCTTGATGTCATTTTATCCCTTAATGTTTTTTTTAAATCTCAATTGGTTTCTGGGCGCTTCGCAAGGGTGCTTACGTTGCCCCACTCAAAACTCACCCTTCCCTAGAGGATGAAGTCACGTCAGCCTGAAAATTCATATATCACTGCGCTTTTAAACAAAAATCGCGAGTATAGTGATCATCAAACCATTACATTTCACTCCTCAGTCGACCATCAAGCGGTCTTCTCCTCTACTTTTCTTCCCCCGCTTTTATATCGCTTTACTGGTATATTGAAGGTTTCATTACAATGGGATACTCAGTCATAGCCCAAGACTGAGTATCCCATCACAACAACCAGCAATGACGCCGCCTTAGTAAAATTTCTCAATGCCTATTCTTTTTGCAAATGCATATTCTTCTTCGCCCCTGTTTTTCCATTCTTTTTGGCTCCGGTGCATAGAAGTCTTCGAAACGCAGACGGTACAGGGTCCCGCAACGTTTGTGGAAAAAGGAAACATCGAAATTTCGTCGACGGAAATCGTACCTCGGAGTCAGACAGTCTACCGGCTGCGCCAATCGCACATAGGTGGACCATGGGTTGCCCAGTATACAAAACAGGATGTTATTCAGATGGCACATTTTAACCCGATGGGAATTGGTCTGCCTCAGATGCACATTTATCGGTATAGCGCGGAAATCGAGATGATGACGCATGGTGCTGGGTGAATCCGATGGTGTCTATGATACCTCCAAGGACCTGCATAACAGTCTTTCAATGCTTACCTACAAATTTCCTAGGGTGTTCGAAAGGCATTCTTGGATATTTGAAACTAATCATTGTCACTCAACAAAAAAAAACAATCACGAATAGGAAACTTGACTGTTTTGAAGCGTGTAGTAATTAAACAACCGTTAGTGTTTCGTTTTTCAATCCGTGACTAACCAGAGAGCCTAGACTGCTGCTTTCATTCGAAAACCAAAGGTGGTGTACAATAAAAACATGTTTCCGGGCGAAGACAATGAAGGCAGCATTCGTCTGTGAATAACACATGTTAATTACTAAAGAAACAAGAAAAACACCTATTGGTGTTATGGACTCAAATAACATCTTCTATTGTTAGTTGTTGTTGCGATTGTGAGCTGAGCAAAATTACCTTTCATGTTCAGCTTGTACCTTTTCACAATTTCAGAATCGCGATGAGTTTGGTCAACTGGTCCCTAAGCGCTTCAAAAGCGTTCTTCATTCAACGATTCCTGTGCTTCTACCTGGTCCTTGCGCTGATCATTGGACTCTTCTCGAATGGACTCATCGTTCTGGTCACGTTGAAGTAGGCCACTTCAACAAACTCAATGATTTAGTTGCCCTAGAACTCCATCGCTTCGACACCCATGCAACATACTGATTGCTATCCAGGCCGTCATGGATATCCTCACTACCTTCGGCCACCCCCGTTCCTCTACTTCA
The DNA here is from genome assembly GCA_030435675.1 of Steinernema hermaphroditum. Lineage (NCBI taxonomy): Eukaryota > Metazoa > Nematoda > Chromadorea > Rhabditida > Steinernematidae > Steinernema > Steinernema hermaphroditum. The sequence continues at coordinate 15,353,284 of CM059623.1, forward strand.
TCATCGTCGAAAAGCTCATCCCTTTTTCGGAGTGCTACAAGTATCAGTTCTTTCCATGTTCTGGAATGAACATCACGACTGCTCTGATGGTTGCTGTCGGCCTGGACCGCTACCTATCAATAAGACATCCTATAAGGTGAGAATACTTTGTCCAGATTTCTCAATTTTTGATCTTAAGATACCGAAAGTGGTCGCGAACATTGTACTTGTCGCTGATGATGTTTGCTTGTATCCTCTACGATATACTTGTCAAGACAGTAGGCTACATAACCATCACCGACGATCCGGTCATTTGCCTCATTCCGGACGCCTACTCTGGGATCGGAAAAGATTTCTGGGTGTTCTCAGAAGTGGTTATCAATATTTTCGTCCTAATCGTGTACCAAATGATTCGTAAGGAGATGAAGAAAATGTCAAGTAGGTCTGACACCACCTCTACATTGATAAGAGGTTATTCAGTGACCGCAATGAAAACTCACACGGACAACATTATGGCCTCTCTCTACATAATCGTCTTCTTCTACATCTTCGGATGGCTCACAACGATGTGCCTACTAGGAACACTCCAAATTTTAACCACAGAGTAGAGTAAACGTTCATTTGCCGACCTAAGATCGTCGTTACAGTACCAACCTAATGGTGACCGCCGAGCTGGCTTCAGGAATGTTCGCCAACGTCAACATGACGATTCCCGCGTTCGTGTACTTCACGCGTAGCGTGACTTACAAGAACGCATTGAAGAAGCTGTTTAGAAGCAACAGGGTGGAAACTGTTATATCAGTAGTAACGTCGAATCACAACGCTAGTCATTCTAGGACTGGCTAGAAAATCATGATTATGTCTATCGCAATATTTCGCATTTCATTTATAGGATATAGTATGTTATGTATTGAGTATGACTAGCCCCAGGAACAGCTTCTTATTCATGCTATCGACAGCATCCTTTCGGAAGGTTTATCTGCTCAATATGGTGCTCTTTCTGGTAGTGTTCGTGGATCCCATGTATACAAAACTAGGAGGTCATCCCATCGAACACACGATTAGTAAGGATAAGCGGTGATATAAAACTATTGTCCATCAGTTTCTCGAGCTGCTTCCATTTTGGTTTGACGTAACCATCGATATCGCACCAGTTCCCACTCTGTTTCTCCTCCATAAACGCTTCAACGCGTTCTTGTAAGCCATGCTCCTCGAGAAGTACACAAACGCCGGCATGGTCATGTTCAAGTTGGCGAATATTCCCGAGGCCAGCTCGGCGGTTACCACAAGATTCGTTCTGAAAGGAAAACAGTTGGCTGTGTGGCTCAATTCCTCTCCTCCTACTCTGTGGTCAGAACTCTGAGCGTCCCAACAAGACACATCGTTGTGAGCCATCCGAAGATATAGAAGAAGACGATTATGTAGAGGGAGGCCATGATGTTGTCCGTGTGAGTTTTCATCGCAGTCACTGAATGGTCCATTTTGAATGCAGAAGTGGAGTCAGACCTACTGGACATCTTTTTCATCTCCTTTCGGATCTTTTGATAGACGATCAAGACGAAAACATTGATGACTACTTGCGAGAACACCCAGAAATCTTTTCCGATACCATAATAGGCATCCGATATTAGACAGATGACCGGATCGTTGGAGAGGGTTATGTAGCCTATTGCCTTGACAAGTATGTCGTAGAGGATACAGGCAAACATCATCACCGACAAATACAATGTTCGCGACCACTTTCGGTATCTTAATCACGAAAATTAAGAAATCTGAACAGAATCTTCTCACCTTATGGGATGTTTTATTGATAAATAGCGGTCCAGGCCGACAGCAACCATCAGAGCTGTGGTGATGTTCATGGCTGAACATGGAAAGAACTGATACTTGTAGCACTCCGAAAACGGAATAAGCGTTTCTGTGAAGATGAAGTAGAGGAAAAGTGGGTGTTGAAAAGCCGTGAGGATGTCCATGACAGCTTGAATGGCGATGAGGATGTTGCACGGATTGCGAAGAGAACGAGACCTAAGACAACTCAATCACTGAGCTTGTTGAAGTGGCCTACTTCAAGGTGACCACAACGATGAGTCCATTCGAAAACAGACCCACTGTGAACGCCAGGATCAGGTAGAAGCACAAGCATCGTTGGATGTAAAACGCTTGTGCTGCGGTCAGAGACCAATGGACCAAACTCATCTCTACCGTGGAAGGATATGATGTGAACCAGGACCTATATTCTTATATGGTTTAGTACAACACTAACTATTAAAAAACGAGTTGTTTTTGTATCGTAGTACACACGTTTTTCACCCACGGAGGGCACGTCCATTGTTCACTATGAGAACACAATCGCACTTAAACATAAATGAAACAACAAATTGAATAATAGCTTTGAACCGGTTATAACAAAGATCGGACGTTCACCTGAACCTAGCTGCTTAGATTGTTCGTTCTATTGGTTATATAAAACACAATAAGCTATCGTAAAATACGACAACAAGGAACTGATACTAATGCCTTGTATGGAGGAAAACATGGCCCTCCAGAGAGTTTGAAATGCTTTGAGAAAAAAACCAATTTTTCGAACATAGCTCTCTTCAATCAAGCAGGTTAAAAGTCATGTGTAGATGTTTATGTGTAGATTAAATGGATGTTTCTCTCTTTTAGGGACGTAAGCAGATGTTTTGTTGTTTGTCAGAGTTGCGTTTGGAGTTCAAGAACAGAGAAGGTGAAAGCGGAAAGGAGTTAAGTGACTCATTCGGTTAGCGTGCGTGTGGCCCTCAAGATTTATGAACAAAATCATACTGAAAATCATACCAAAGCATCCAAAGTCAGTAATCTCGTCTAGACTCTCGAGTTCTCACTCTCGATTCTCGCACAGCCCTGCTTCCGAAGGGTGCATTCTAAATCCGTAAATTCTCACTGGTGGAGTCGCGGCGCTCCTAGAATGACCACCCCATTGTTTTCCTTACTCTGATTGACTATGAGTTCTCTAGAGTTCATTTTGCATCATTAATAACGAGGTATATCCCGAATCCGACTTTATTTCAAAAATAACAGACTTTACAGAGAGAGGATGTCTTGTTGCAGCCAGCTTCATCCTTGGCGTGGCATTGATATCGGTCGGTGGCGGCGCGCTTCAGGGAGCAACTGATCGCAGACAACAAGATGTCCGACTTTAGGAATCCAGCTGTGTATCCCGAACCCATCCACCAAAATTATTTCACTCTGAACGAGACCAAATAGGAGTTCATGTATTTGAATTCTTTGGATACGTCACTTGTTTGTTTACCCACCGCTATTATTACAAACGTTTCCCATAACGCGCCCACTGCCCCCTTCTATGGCCACGAATCTTCCCAGAAGTCCTTCATATGTTTATCCACCGCACGCGATCCCTTGTTTTCCTTTTTCTGCTTTGTACCATGGATTATGTACTCAACAAGGAAGCCTGGACATTGGGCAAAAAGTCAAGTTCTGACATGCGATGCTGACTGAAAACAAGGAAGAATTTGTCCTAGGTTTCATTTCCTCGTTTCGCGGTGTTAAACATGGAATTTATTGTTTTTATCCAAACTGTCATCGAGATCATGACACTTAAAAGTTACATAACGGTTACTCAGAATACTCAAGATTCATTCACAAATGTTGTAATTAGACGGTGATGTGATCCGTAGGCGAAGTGCAAAAATGGAACTGACAATTACGAACGCAACCTTCGTAGAATCCAATTACCGTATACCCACAACCGGCGTGCTCTCCGGAACCGCCGGGGCTACATAGGTGACGGATGATCCGTTTTGTTCGGTTGTACGGAAGACGCTCACTTTTGAGGTGTTTCGGCATTTGTAGAGGAAGGTGATCTGCTCGACGAAGGCTCTACGGTAGTCTCGACTGCGCCACAGATAGATGTAGTAGTTGGTGGAGTAGCAGATGATGGCGGGAACGGTCTGAGGAGGAAATAACCACTGCGCATGAGGACCGGTCGGGCTTACCACAGTCTGCATAGCAAAGTCCAAGAATCCACTATTGATCTTGAACGTCATGGCGATGAACACGCTGAGGTGAGCGTAGAACCAGGAGCACAAGAAGACAAAGATCACCAGCGCTATAGTTCTCATCACTTTGTACTGTTGGACAAGATGAGAATACTCAACTCCACGTTCGGATCGGCGTCTCATCGCTTTGCCTAAAGAATCGTAATTCCATGACTACACTGATCAGACAAAGGCTACGTTTGATGTGAAGGAGAGCAATGGAAACCACATAGAAACATAACGTGATCAGGCTGGAGCCGAGGCCGAGACGGTTATTGAAGGTGTTGACCATCTCGGGAAGGGCAAACGACGGATTGCACACCTTGATCTGCTCGTCTACCATAACGGCCGCACTCATAAGTATGGAGAGTAGTCCGGAAAAGGCGGCTGGAACCGCGCAGACGAAGATGTACTTTTGGGTGGAGAATAGACGATATCTAAAGTGGGGTCTGGGATTAGGATGACTATTGGCTGCCTTCCGAGACATACAGGCAAATTAACTAAACCCTTTTGGTCGAACCTCGAAGCCGACATGTCCTGACTCGATCTTCTTAGGATTGGATAGGGGATGGATACCCATACATTACATCGTTTGTCATTTATTTGTCTGGATTTTTAATTGGGCTCCTCAGTCTTAAACCTAATAAAACCACCATGGATGCATGACATCATGACACCTATGTTTAGATTTATTGTTTTGCGTGAGGAATATAATTTTCATGTGCTAGATGTGTGATCTCGATCGTCAGCAATGAAATGTTGGCATCAGCTTGTGATCCGTGAAAGCTGCTCAGATCTGGAATGTCCAATCCAACCAAAGGGTCGTAAAGCCGTTGGTACTTGTGATTATGTACCCGAAAGAATAATTCGTATAATTATAATTTATATAAGGTATGCAAAATATGCGCAAACATTTGGGGATTAGAAACGTTGCGTGCCGGCCGTCAAGCAGTCTGCTTTATAATGAAAAAAGGGCTGTTCTGTGTTTCACCTTAACGGACTGGTACACCTTTGATCATCCCGAGTCAACGACATTATGCCCGAGTTTCAACGTGTTTTGGTTTCTCGTGGAGGCACGAGAGCTCCGGCGGTGGAAATGGTCTTCTTCTCAAGAACGTGGGCTCCCTGGCATCCCGGCTCCCTCATTTTTGAAAAAGCCAACGGATCTAAGACTAATCTCAGACCAACAGAGTGTTAACCTCCTGCAAATTGGGCATAAATTCACGTCTTTTAACTGCTTCATCACAGTTCTGGGGTCAATACGACTAGCTGCTATGTACTGCCGATGCCAATAGAATAATCCCTCTCAACACATCCTCGTCCCTTATAGCCTTTCCTGTAATGAAACCAAAGACTTACTTGATCGGCATACATATGGCAAAGAGCCGATCCACCGAGAGCATCAACATCAAGATCGATTGGAAGTTCAGCGCGAAGATGTACGGAGTGATAGTCCAAAAGCAGGCGCTTCTGTAGGTCGGCTCCGGGAGAATCGACCGTATAGCGTTGTGCCAAACGTAGACGATGCAAACGGTGTCTCCACACGCCAAGATCGCGATGAGAATTCCTGAATATGCAACCAAATATCTCTCTCACATCAGGACATACCACACTTCGTTTGAAACTCCTTTCTGCGAAACGTCGCAATGATGATGTTTGCATTTCCCCAAAGTCCAAAGAATCCGACGGCGAGCGCCACAACGAGAATGAACATCTGCATAGACATATTAACTACGGTAGTCTGACTGGACGCAAGCGGAATGAGCAAGAGTCAGTCGACGACAGGCACTAATTAGCACAGACAAACATTTTTTCGTGATCAGCGAACTGCTGCTCACGACCGAAAGGGCGGAAACCGGCTTTTTTTGCGCCTGGACACGCGAGTGGGATGGGCCACGACGCGCACGCATGACGTGACCCGTAAAATGCAAAATTTTGAACTCATGTGATTTGGAGAGTTGTCTATCGAGGTACGCCAGCCAGCATCCAATCCATAAGAACTGAACCAAGTGTGATCACAAAGTTGTGGTGCCCGATCCAGAAGCACAAGATACAAAGTGACCAAATATGGTGCTACAAATGCTAATTTAGTGCGGAGAATGTTTCCTCATTGCAGTCACAAAACCGGCTACAAGAATTGTCGTCATTGTTATGGAATCTAAATAGTTTTTTGATCATTTTCGTGTGGATCCGTGTCAAAACGTATTTAGAAATGCCGATATCAAGACCGCTTGCTATGGGTATATCGGCTAGGGTAGTAAAACTTAGATTCATTCTTGTTCAACCTAATTAGACGTTCATTGCCGGGTCGGTGAATGTTTAGTTGATGTTGTTGACACTGATAACACTATATGGTAGCCTGATTGTTTTGTCCTTGAACTGATCATTCCACAACGACAACTGATCCAGATAGGCTCGATTGCACCCGACTCCAACTGAGCCGGCCACAACATAGGTTGGGGACAGATGCGACTGTTCGCAAGGCGCGGCGCGGACGACGAGAGACAATTTGATTGTTACCTTGTTTGCTTTGCATCATCAAATTCTGCATCAACTTGATTTCAACGTTCCTATGTGAACTTGGTAGCCCTGTATGGTGTCTACCTTAGGCATTCTCCCTTGCCTCCCTTGCCCTTAGCCAATAGGAAATAAGAGGGCACAGGAAACATCGCGAAAGTAACAAAAAAAACTCAAATGTTTTCTCCATCCAGTGCACAATCAAGTTCGTGGATCTCGAGATCAAGATGTTACTTTCACGACGGTTCCTGTGCCCTCTTATTTCCTGTTGGTTGAGGGCAAGGAAGGCATGGGAGAATGCTTAAGGATCTCGCATGGCAGGTCGCGAACCATGAAGATGGACGGGAAACATCTCGATGTTTTCAATGATCCAACGCAATAGAAACGGACTCGAGGTCCTGGCACGATCACGATCTGTGATGGAGTTATTGGAGTTGAGACTGGAGTTATTGATACTTAGCGCGTTCTAGGCACAAGTTTATACGCTCAAGGCCTACCCGCTAATCCTACCGCTTAGAACTCACCCCGATAGGCGCGTGTCACCTTTGGCCACTCTTTTGTAGGTTGACCGCTCGATATGATCTCGGAATTTTACCTACATAAAGAAACATTGTATTATTTTGGCTTTGTGCCACTTTCCTATAACTCATCGGCAAAAGCGTAAGAGTTCACACAATTTGTGTCTAGGCCGGATGGCGTGCCGTTATCCAAAAAAGTACATCTGGGATATTTTTGGAGAAAAACCGACGCCTTCGCAGCCACAGATTTTTCTCGATTCTTTCCAGTATTCATGTTTCTGTTGTTTCTGGGTTTACTCGTAGACGAAAAAGGGACATTTCCATTTGCAGAACATCACGCAACGCATTCGAGATTAACTGAACGAGCACGAGACTAATTGGCTTCGTTGCACAACATGAAACACTTGTAAACATTCTTATAATGAGAGGAAAATGCATGATGTGCACATCGAACTGCGCAACAGCTTCCCAAGGGACATGACATGACTGCGTGAACCAATAGATGCCGATCAGATTATCCGCTGAGCATGGACATATGACGCCTTGTGCGACATTTTACGATCCGCTCCTTGAGCCTTTTTTTACACTTGTCTCATGGCAGCTCATAAAGAAGGATTGTGCGTAACCACCTGCCCAAGTGTCATTCAAGCTCTAAAGTGCTAAAAGTCGTAACGACCTGCGTCACTTCGTACCAGTGTCTACGGAAATAGACGGTGCTTGTGCTCAAATGATAGCCTCATAAATATGACCTCTACAGGGTGGCGCATAAATACTGTAAGTGGAAAAACTGCTCATAACTTTTCATTTACGACAAGGAAACAAAATGATTTCATAACTGTAAGATTGGCGAGGAAATTCTGTACAACATACTTGAACTCTGTTCGAAATGCCCTCCTTGACAGTTTGATTAAGGCGTTCAGACGATTCTAGAAATTCTTCAGGATTCCCGCGGTGACTTTTGGCATGATTTCCTTCCAAGCGGTCTTCAGAGAGCGCTCCAGGGAATTCACACTATCGTGGCTTGTAGCGCATACGTTTGTCTCTAGGACTGACCAAACAGCGAAGTCGAGAGGGTTGAGGACCGGAGAGTTCCGCAGCCAAACATCTTTCCTCTTGACCCAACATCCTTCCTTCACATGGTTGGCTGTGACAAGACATGGGTATCCTTGGCTCCATGGCCAGGCGTCCAGTCCTGCTGAAACGTCCGTGCGGTGTCGAGGGACAGATCTAGGGCCCAGGATTTCACCACGCCGTTCAGAACCAGGTTTCGGCAGTTCTCGCCATGGCAGGTCACCTTTTTTTTCATTGGCGTCGAAGAAAACGAGCTCTACGTTCCCAAGTCCAGAAACCCCGGCCCAAACCATGATGGACTTTGGGAAATGGCTCTTTTCGATGGTGACGTTGCGGGGAGAGCCTTTCGGAAGACGTTCACAGTGATCCCGGGTGTTTCGCACCGGATCAACGATGAAAATCTTCTCATCCGAGAACAGGATTTTCTGGATGCTCCCTCCGCGGACTTCGACCTTTATCTTCCGACACTTCTCCTGTCTTACGGCTTTCATTTTGATCGTTCAAGAGCTAGCTGTATGCCATCTTGTAGGAGTCGAGTCCGCGATTTTCTTTCACAAATTTTCTCTGCGATCCCTCAATGACTCCCTGTTATTCGACCAGTTTTCTTATGGATATGACCAGATTCTGCTTGATCTTGTTCCAAATGGCTTCTGTGGTCCTTGCTGTTTTGGACTGTTCTCGGTCTTCCATTTATTTGGCAAACAGTGATTCCTCCTGTCTCTTGAAAGTGTTTGACAAAACTCTGGATTTGAAAAAAATGGAATTTCCTTAACTTTTCAATTTCCGGAATCGGCATTCCACACTTTTAATCAGCGATGGTAACAAAACGGTCATTTTGGGACACCATTTTGTCGAAGGGGCAAGGAGAAAAATAACAGGGGAAACAGTAATCCTAGATCAAAAAAGGACGAGGAACACGAATATAACAACAGAAGTGGTATAAAAAGTCGAAAAAGCAGGACAAATTGAAAAGTTTGACCCACTTACAGTATTTATGCGCCACCCTGTATTCGCTTCCGATGTAAGGAGGACCTGCCAAACCTATACCTACTACTGTCAATGTTACTACTATCACTTTGAGAGGAGAGGTCATAATTTCTGAAGAGCTGCAGACGGTTGGGCACAACGTTCGAAGTGGGGACGTCGGCCAAGAACGACCGCTCATTTAAATCGTTCCCAAGAGAAGGAGCTTAATGAATTGACAACGATTAAGGTCACAAAAAATGATATGGCATTAATCATCTATTTTTCGTTTTGTCCTCATCAGGATGTTAAACAATCTTGAGGATAAACGCGCTCTTTGGCTAAGCTAACACTGATACAACTTTGGCTCTACAGTCTCGTATCTCCACGACTGATCGTGAACTGTAGTGACGAAATGGTCCATAGACAGCTGTGGTTTCCCGAGAAATAGCCCAAAACACACTATCCAGTGAGGCCACATTAAATGATGCAAACGCATAATTTGAATTCATAAATCTTCTAGCAATAAATCGAGCACGAGGTTAAGCTGAAGCAAATTCAGGTCCATTAAAACATCGACTTCGATTTAATGACTATGCGATGTTCAGAACACGATACGAGTCACATGCAAAGAAAGTGTTCTGCTTATTAAACGAAAAAATACGTTGACAAATTGCATCAAATGAAAAGTAAAGAGCGGTTACCAGACCTAGTGTTTAAGATAGCGCTAGTGCACCTGCCGAAGACTGTTTATGTCTAGCCACTTGCTACGTTTTAGTCACCTAATTGAAAGTTACCGGCAGGTGCAACCATGTTGCCTTTGAGGAAAAACGATAGAAGAGACGATAGAAGATGGGATGAAAGCCGAAGGAAACTATGATGTCACATCAAAACATTAACATTTCAAGAAGATAGCATAAAGCTGGAATATGACTTTTCATAAGATTTATATAAGTGCCGACCTGCCACTTAAGTGGCCGTATGATCCTTGGACTCGTCGTTTTTCGTTGAAACTCGAGGACACTGGTTACCCCGTAATTGTGTTAGCTAAATCCGGCTTTGAAACTGAAAATCTATAGATATATATTCCAGCCACTATTTATCAGATTTCATTTAGTCGGGCACCGAAAGTAACGGACGAGTGAAAGCACATCGAAACACTACAGTTGGACGCTGTCCCAGCCAAAATAGGCGCCTACCGTCACCAACGGCAAGTGTGATATTGACTTTTTGGATGGGGCCTAATGTCAAGGCTTGCCTTAGGCTCCGGCTTAGGCTCATGCTTATTGATTTAAGTCCAGCCCTTTAATTTGTGGCTTTGCGTATTGCCACACTTTTGGGGTACTGTGGACGACCTGAATTCCGTTTTTTTGGTGTTTTAAATTGATTTTGCGCGCAGTCCAACCTATGAGAGACTCCACATTAGATTCCATAATCCAAATTTTTCTATAATCCTTTAAAGAAAGAATACAGTACTTGTGGTCTTATTTGGGGGCCTGCCGCGCTTACTCTGCTGATTATCGCTTACGGGATGTGTGACCAAATGATAGGTATCCAAATCACATTGTTGTTGAGTAGCGCTAACCGAAGAAGATAAGAAATGGAATGGACAGTCCAATAGCGGTCGTGTCATTCAAGACCACTGTAATCACAGCTATACTAGTAAAACAGCACACTAGAATGTGAATGTGACTTTTGCAAAAAAAACTATACAAGAGCTCAATCTCGTTAGCGCTTTCCAAAGAGAGGAAATGGCCGTGCTGTTTGAAAGAGGTTTGATCCTCGAGCTACTCGTTTTTCGAATGCATTGGTCACCCTGTAATTTCGTTAAAAAATCTACAAGTGACACTTAGAATGGAAGGTCGCAGATTACTGCGAACACATCTAGGCTAAACGGTTAATAACATTTATACATTTAAGCAAACATTTCTTTGTTTACCTTTCGGGGCTTATGCGCCTTTATTCTTTAGCTTTCGGGGCTTATACGTCTTAGCTATAATGTGAGTGAATACAAAACCTCGCTTGCAAAGCGCGAAATACGGAGGCCACCTGCATTCCACTCTGCATCTAAGTACCAAAAAACCAGTACGCTCAGAAAGTACAGCTGCCCTTAATCATCTCGTTTAGTGAATAAGCCGCAAATATACCAAGAAAACCACCTGCTCGTCTCGAGCTCCGGTAATTGACTGCAAATTACTCAGTTATTCCATTTGTTGTAGCAATTCTGGAACGTGACATAAGTAGAGTTACCAGCTTCATCACATGACTGATGTGGAACATACAAAAAAGTCGGTAGTTGTCCTAACAGATGGTAGTAAAAAGTGGTATGATCAAAAGTTGTGTATGCATGACCTAGCGTCTTTGGATTTACGGCTGCATGAGAAGTCACCCTGAAGGTCGCCATCGCTCTGAAGATTCGATCTTCGATTTCGACTGGGTTCATTCAAGGTGTAACGCCTTTGATTCATGAAACAAAGTCGTGAAAGTCGTACAAATGACTGAGTTTTTATAAATCGCACAAATAGTTTTGGACAAAACATCCGTTTCTTCGTGGTCATGCATCACTTCGTTCGCAGGAACACCTTTCAGCCGATGACCGACACCTGATTCTGTGCTGATGAGCTGAGATAATCGATCGACCAATACAGTACCTTGTTGCGAAATCGGCTGCGCACTTCCGGATTGAAAATGAGCAGGGCAAGCCTGAAAATTGGTAATTTTACACATGTAAGAATAGGTCATGACTACGCGTTGTTGATGTGTGTGGCGATAAGTGTGTGGAATCCCAGAATGTGAATAACCTCATCTTCGAGACGATACTCATTGTTGGCTATCACCACCATTGTACCGGCGACGATCATCGTGAAATTTTGCACACATGTCTGCACAGATATAGGGGAGCTGTTAAACTGAGAATACCTGCATAAAAAAGCGAACATCGCGGTTGAAGTTTGCGTTTTGGGTGAAGATCTTCTTGATCTGATCATCAACAATTTTGGGATTCCATGCCACGACAAAATTCTTACCTTTCGAAGATAGACTATCCTAGAAAGCGTAAATACATCGGTGACCAATGCAGCCGAACAAGAAAGCGCCAAACAGATACGATTAAGAATCGTTCCCACGATTGAGTAATCTCTACCGAGATCAGGAGAGCATTTCACAAAGGAATATTCGTAGAGTGTCGGACTGTAGCCAACCAAATTGCATGGAAAGACCAAAATCAATCATTATCCGTAGCTGTCGGCAACTGTATACCTATATAGCAGGCCATAATGAACGGAACCACTGCCCAACAAGCGGCTATTATCTTGATACAGTTCGATTTCTTGAAGATACTATCGTAGTTGAATGGGAAATAGACGGCAATGCATCGATTAAGTGAGACTATTTGATGCATTACGCAGGCTCCGACGGCAAAAAAGTATCCCGCTATGAAGACAGACACGCCCGTTGTGACAGAAATGTTTGTTGGTTGCCTAAATGAGGATTGAGCACGAGTTCCCGATGTGAACAGATACATTATTGTAACTGGAGCGGAATAGACGACATGCACCAAGTTGGTGATGACTTCGGCAGTTGTGCGACTAGCCCAAAACCAGCCGAAAGCGTTGTGAAAGATGCTCATTTTTCGGATCAAATACAGATTGTATGAGCCGAGGAGAACGGCCGATAGGCACATCTAAATCGGTGCTGTTTTTCGAAGAGCTAAACAAGACTTACAGTGAACATGACCAGCCCTATCGTGACATCCTTTTGAGTTGCCACGCCACGTCCTTGCAGCTCTGACCCATAAATGAAAGCCGAAACGTTCCGATCGAGTACTACCATAGCTAGAACCGTGTTGAGTGACAACTCAAAAAATTGACAATATGAGCAATGAACCGCGTTAATATATAACGGCTCGGAACGATTTTTGTGGAACAAAGTGAACACCACTACTGTGTCCTTCGAATTATCGAATGTGATCATGTAAGAAGCGATAGGCTTCATAGAACGAGGAACGAAGGCGGCAATGGGATGATATCAAGCGATTACGCTTCTGCTCTAAGATGCTCTACAACACCGACGTCTGCGCTGCCAACTGATGATAGTTCCTCGAAAGGACTCACAAGGGAACCTTCCGAAGTGTCCGCCTCACCTTGTAAGGAGGAGCAAAACATTGCTAGCATAACTCAAGTTGTGATGGAATTGAGCATGCGAAAAAATGAAATTTAAATATGTTGGTGAAGCGAAAAAAAATGTGGGTCAGAAGTGGAGTCCCCCCGACCCCAAAAATGTCAGCCAAGGCACTAACCAGCTCAAACTCTCATTTGTTTAATTGTTGGTGAAGTTGGCCATAGTCGTTTGCATTTAGCATTCGAAGGGTGTTTGCATGACCTGGTATGCAGATAAGCCAGTGCCCTTATAGGGTTGACGTTCACTAATGTAGGCCTACCTATGTGTCTATTTTCAGCTGTATAAGAGGAAGGTTCACTTGCCAGCCACCTCGCCTCTCCAATGCCCACACACACTGATGGGACCACTGATCGTTGTGTCCGGACTCCGTCTACAGCCGAAGTCAAATAAAGATCAACGTAAACAGTGTGTTTCTTGCTTTTTTGTGTATATGAGACGTCTCGCAAAGCACATGCCTTTGATACTAAAAGATGAAATCGTAAAAACTCATAAAAGCCTAGCAACTCAAGGGACATATGTACATATGGACATTCGGAGTGAAATCTGTGCGGCTCCTTGAGAACGCATTTCATTCGTAATAGGGCGATGTCAGATTCAGCTCAGTACAAGGGATAAAGTAACGTCCTTAAATAGTGAATCGTAGGCTTGTCGATGTGTATTATAAACAAGCTGTAGTTGGAAGTAAGCCAAGCGAGATAACGTATTAGTTCATATACATATGCAGGGAGAACAATGAATTCCATGGCTCAGAAGTCACATGGTCACTATCTTGGGAACATGAAAACAAGAATTTTCTAAATAACATCTCGAAATTTATCTAAAAAAAAGTTTCCACTAGCAATAACAGTTTACCACACGATTAGGCGAAAACGTCTATAAGAAAATGGCACAAGCATGACTTTTGTTGTACGCGCGCACTCGGGGCACCAATGTTGTACGCGCGCACTCGGGGCACCAATGTTGTACGGGCGCAGCCGTACGAATGTGGAAACCGGGGGAGAAACGACGAGAGGGTTGTCCGACGAGACTCCGGTGACAATTCCTGTGCGTGGGACGCGGGGCACGACTTAGGAAAAACACTTTATAACCGTCCACAAGGGAACGATACCCGGTTAATACAACAAGAACCACACACTCTGAACAACAAACCAAATACGAAAATGGAACGCCGCGCGGATGGCACTCGCTCGCACGGTCGGGGTTACGGTACAGGGGCTTCGTGGTGGGAGCCCGGGGCGTCATCTTCTACACTTTCATGTTTGTGGATGTTTAGAGACGTAACAAAAAGACCTCTACCGTGGCTCAATCATCTAATTCCAGATGAAAACATGTCCTCTTTTATAGGCTACATCGCGCCATACCCACAGGAATTCGATCTTTCTTCAAATATTGTCATTTATAGTGGACCAACACTCAATGCTATATGGAGACATTCGTCATGTTAGGATGACGTGTGGTGAGTGTCATACAATATGCACCAACTGTGTCAAAGGCCATGATCTTAAGATCGTTTTTTGGTCAGAAACTACTCCTATGTACATATGTAGAAGCACCTCAAAATATTTGCCAACGGACATGAATGCCTAACTATAGAAACAGCTATAATGATCGGAGGCGTTTCTCAATCTGTAGTAGTTGAAACGAGCGGCCAGTTGGATGACTCCAAGATTGAACACTCTCTTTGGTTCCTTTCCGTCCGTGGTATACTCGTCGGGGATGTGGATCTTCACTTGTCTATTGCAGTTCTGAGAAAGGTTATATCATCACTTATACTGGTGCACTGATCCGACTTACAAAAGGATTGATCATGAAGTCGTTCTTCCCGCACTTGTGGTAAATGTAGACTCGAGGATCGATCGATGAGATCTCGGTTGCGTGGCCGCTCAGCTCGAATTCTCCATTAGCATTCGTCCTACCACGGGCCATCAGGGTATCCTTGAGAATATTGCTGTTGTAGAGGGTGACGGAGATGTTGCCCGCGGGTGAATCTTCGCAAATGAGCTTCCCCTTGACGGAGGTGCTTTGAACCGTGCCGATAGAGTTGAACAAAGCTTTTGAGTAGGGAAGAAATAGGATCACGACGACAATAAACAGCTTCATTTTCGATCAGTAGCGTCTGCCGTGAGCCAAATGCGTTTTTAAGACGGGGCTGTTTGTCGCCAGATGTTTGAAAAAACTGGAGACAGCTGTCGTCATTTCCTCTCTCGTTGTAACATTGCGAAGAAAACACAGATGCCTTGCCGTCAGTAAAGGTAAAAACAGCATTAATGACTCAGTCAATAGAACACCGATCGGCCACCTGAAAACGACAAGTGACCACAATAATTAGAATGAGATTATATACAGTCGATGTCGACACTTTTTGAAGGAGACGGCGGATTCTAACTGGTAGATTCTTTCCCTGAGCATCCAAATCTATCTGAGCGCAGCGTCTACTAAACTGTGTTTCGACGCCACCCCACAGTAACAGCGGAAAGGAAACGCACTATTACTCAGTTTCGAGAATGACAGCACGTCCTCGAGAACAAAATTTCAGGCCATTAGAAAGCAAGAACATAGAATTTAATACAGGAACGAAGAACTGTTAATGGCGCCTCGCTACGCTCATGAATGGAATACCAACAAGAATACAGACACATCGTCGGGCGATAAAATAAATGATAGTATAAATGGGATATTGGACGCAAAATAAGCTTCATCAGTGGTGCAGACGAGGTAGTAATTGATCTGCTAAATTGAGACATCAATCAGACTGTGGGCAGTCGGCTACAGCCAGTCGACTTCTTTATTTTGAAAGTGACTTTAAATTGATAGAAATGTAGACCAATTCCTTATCGGTGAGCATTGACGAAGGTTATTTATCTACTTACATTCATATCTATTTTATTAACTTTCACTTCGGAGCCACACGAGCCAACCACAATACACACACATCGTCGGGCGATAAAATAAATGATAGTATAAATGGGATATTGGAAGCAGAGCTGGGGGCGACGGATAGGGGGCTTCTGATATTCTCTCGTCGTCTGCGCTCTTAGTTACAACCAGAGTAACCACCATCAGCGTTCGTAGCTTGTTCAATCATTCTGCCGCCTTCGAAAAACGGACTTTCAGACGCAAATTTCAGACGTTTGGATTCCTCGGTGTCGCCACGACGATAGATTATCTGTTCTTGCGGGATTCTGCCAATGCTGAGTTCCTAGTATCCTCACGATGTCGTCTTTCAACTGTTCATCACAGTTCTGCTTTGACCTCAGCTCGGTACTCGATGAGTCACGATGTTTCGATACGCTTTCACACAACATAGTAATCCGACAGGTATTCCACTTTCCACTGTGGCGTGTACGTGTATTGGTGTGCGTTTACTTGATATTTACATCCTTACGACTGGGAAAGCACTAACTACAGCCTATTAATAACCTGCCTCTCTTTTCCATTTCCAGGAGTAGGTGTGCAATAACAAATTTCAGTCAATTGTTCTTTATCAAATGGCTTTTTTTTAAATGGTTTTTTTTCACTTTTCAAATGGTTTTTTCACGAATTTTCGCTGTAAATAAGCTGTTTGAATAAACCACCCTTTTTTTCCTGTGATCGAGCCTCATGCGTATAATTTTCTTATGAGAATCGGCAGTAAGCGCTGACTATGTGTGCTTCAAATATCGTGTTCGCCGAGCGGTCGATGATGATTATCCTCTTTCAGTACTAATAAAGATCGCGTTCACATTTCGCGGACCTTAACCACATTCCAAACTACGTGCGTAACTCCGCCCTTTTAAGCGACACCCGACCTCTGATTACTTGAGGTGCAAATACGCGCTTATGGTTTCATAATTCCTCAATAGTTTGTGCTTCGATTCAGATGTGTTCTCGTCCACTAGTCGCGCTCTTTCTCAGCGTATTCTTGTCTATCAGTGCTGCCCCGCAAGATGCTGCAAATCCTGCACCTCCTGTAGGCGATTCGGGAGCAGAGCCCAATTCATTCCCCCTTTTTCAAGCCGTCGCTGCACTGAAGATTCGTGAGTTCCCTTTGTGAAATACATATGTACAGCATAGCCATTCAGCATGCGAGGATTACCATTCGCAGAGGATTTGCATTGGGATCCAGCAGACCGGTCAGTGCAACACGGAGGGACACATCAAGTACTGCTACAAAACTTGTACCAACTGCACGGGAATCGTGCCCGCGCCGTGATCTAGTTGTCATTGTCATACGCAAAAAAATTCCATATTTGCGTTCCACATTTTACACTGAATTGTTTACCATATTTATATTTCACAGAAACATTGTATCTGTACGTCGATCTCAAAGAAATTAAGTTTATTTTGCCTAATGATTTTATCTAGTTGATTATTCTGGTCGCATTAAATCATTCGGTGACCCGTCGGCTACAAACAGGAGACCAAATGAGGACCCAAGCCGGCGTCCAACCAACCCTGATCCCCTACGACCTCACTGACGCCCTGAAACATAAGCCATCCGTCGTCAACTTGTCTCTCTTGTATCTTTCGCAGAGAAAATCATTATTTAAGAGAACGTCTTGATGGTTAATTTCCGAAGAAAACAGCGATGGTTGCGATGCACAAGGAAGTTTGAACTCTGAGCTACTTCAGAAGAAGTTGCTGCTCTGTGTATGATGTGATTTTGAAGGCGCCATCTACTGTGAGGTACTGGACAGAGGCGTCTTCGTCGCAGCTTTTGTTTGCGTTGCTCAGCTGGGAAGCTACTGCTCTCTGAAGCAAGAGGTCATCCTTCTCCACGACAATGCCAATCAACGAATCACCCGTAGCAGACTCCGTGGTTTAGGCTGGGAAGTTTTCGCCCACTCAGCTTATAGCCCGGACCACGCCCCTTTAGAATGCCGCCTTTTCTGGACAACACCCTAAGATCTCACCCAGAAGCAGTTCGATTCCGGCGAAGAGGTCAAAAACTGAAGGAGTTGTTCTCACACTTTTTTTCCCGTATTCTTGGAAAAGAGACCATTGAACACAGACTTGTTTCCATTTTCGTCCTTTAGCGCCTCTTTTCTAAAGGTTGCTTTATCCCTAGAACTCATAGGTATCTTTTGCATCTCACCACTTTATACACATCGTGATCATTATGGAATAAACGAGTGGTCGTTTCTTATGGTTTCTTTAACGGTTTCCATAGATACAAGTGTAATGATCGGCATCTTTGAGATACTCAAGGTAGTTGTATCGCGAAGCCAGCTGAACGACGCCCAGATCGTATGTCAACCTCGGGTGCGTTCCTTTCGTCGTGTAGTTGTCAGGAATACGGATCTTCAGCATCCTTTTGTAATTCTGTAGCAGGCTTGTAAGCCATTCTGTTTTAGATAAAGAGCAGACTTACGAGTGGATTTTTTAGATAGTTGTTTTTGCCACACTTGTAATAGATGTAGAGTCGGGGGTCGATGCTGGTCACCTCTTTCGCATGGCCTCTCAGGACGAATTCGCCATTTGAGTCTGTTTTCACCGTTGCCATGTGGGTGTCCTTCAGCACGTTCTCATCGTACAGGGTGATGGTGATGTTCTTGGCGGGAGCGTCGTCACAGATTAGTTTTCCCTTGACAGCGGTACTTTGAGTAGAACCAATGATGTTAAGCAGCGCTCGACAGGAGGGGAAGGAAAAGAGAAAGCATATGCATAAGGCTAGAGGAATAAGGAACTTCATAAGAATCGAGTGAGGAGCATGCGGCAGCTGAAAGCTGTTGAATGCAGCGGTCGCCGGCAGCAGGAGAACGTCTAGTTCCTTCTCCATTGTATCAACGGGTTGAAAAGATCCCGTTGGTGTAACAGTGGACACGAAAAAACAGTTTCGATTAGCACTGATGTTGGTGTCGATCGGGAACAAAACCGAGAGATTTCGAGTCGAGAGTTCCGTCGGGCGAGGGCGAGTCGAGAGTTCCATCCCATACGAAATAGCTTTTATCATGGCTATAAAAACTCACAATGTAAGCAAACCGCCAAAATAGCGGATATCGTGCTGATAACAATGCGTGTACGCATGCTGACATCAAGAGCCTTTACCTGATCATATTTTCCCGTGTTTTACACCTCTTATACTACATCTCCCTTTTAGTCTTTGATTGCTGTATTATAGGTGGCACTTTTGCCGTCTTTGCGCTCAATTAGCTTTGCTTGCAGGAATGGTAGTGGTTTCATTACCTGGTCTGGACGGAGAACTCAAAGACGCTCGGCTATGTTCCGTATCCAGCGACAAAATCATCCTACATTCTGAAAAGTAGGCAGTAGCACCAGGCTACTTAAAGCTCCCTTTCAGTAGTGAGATACTGATCTACGATCGCCAGAGTCATGAAATCGAGCGATATGGCTGTCCCCGTGGACACCGTTACAGGGTTTGCTATCGGTTTTGTTGTAATTATGAAAGAGTTTAGTTGGGGCACGCAAACGGTAAATACTGCAACTGTTTCTGCAATGTAACGCTTGACGCAGTCTACCATACTTGCACGACACGTGAAGAAAAGGAAGGAAGCTCATATGACGCAGAGATCCAAATTTACAAACTCGTCGAGAACTCAATGAGAAAGGTCAAGACCTTGAAATACTCCAATGCGAGGTTTAATTTACAAATGATGGCTATTTGTAGTTGCTTTGTAGATGGCTTTGCCGTTTTCACACACACCGATCGCTTCTACGCTTTGGATAGCCGAAAACTTTACTCATTACACGTTAGTGGTGCCGGAAAACAAATCCAACTTACGCATGGAGAACCGATAGAAGACACAATGGATGGGTGGTACTTGAAGGCGCATACAATTGGAGATGATGTTTTCATTGAACCCGAGCTGTCGACTCTGGAGACTAAACATGACGTTAGGTGAACATTCTCATGAGATCCATAAGTTCGACCTCACTCCATTTCTCTCGACTCAAAGAGGCGCCGCCACTCAGATGGAACTCATTTCGGGAGTGATCAACACCTCAACGAATGAGGCCGAAAGAGGAAAGCCTAAGAAGACGATGGAAGACGACTCTTGGGAACATTTCTCAGCTGCATAACGACGAATAAGAAGTGCGAGAAGAAGCCATATTTTCAAAGGTCCGAATATTCCAGTCAACAGTTTCAGCTGTGTGTTGTTCGTGAATGATATGTAATTCCTACTCATAAGCTACTTTTCTTCGACTCGAACAAAATAAAACTTTGAAACTGACCGAGCACCTGTGTCAGTGCGATGGCCCGGCCTTTAAAATGTGCAATGGAAATAGTGTTGATCGTTCGGGGATTGGTAGAAGTTGTATCTGACGGCCAGTTGCAAAACTCCCATGTCGAGCACTTTCTCGGGAACTTCGCCCTGTGTGATGTAATCGTCCGGAATCTGGATCTTTAACTGATGCTCACATTTCTCAAAAACCATTATTGCTTTCCGTGAGCATTCATCAAAACCTACAAGCAGTAAGGGTTGTTGAATGGTGTCTTTCCGGCATTTATGATAGACGTAAAGCCGAGGATCGATCGAAGTGACCTCGCTATCGTTTCCTTTCAGCTCAAACTCTCCATTTGAATCGGTCGTCATTGTCGCCATCAAAGTGTCTTCGATCACATTTTCGTTGTAAAGAGAGACTTTAATGTTGGCGGCTGGAGCTGAGTCGCATATGAGCTTTCCACGGACAGCGGTGCTTTGGACCGAGCTACTGATGGGAGTGACACTATGGCAAAGACAGAGGGTTAATATCAGAATAACGAACTTCATCAAGGAAAGATGATAACAAGACTGACGACTAACTTCTTACCAGCAAGAATGTTATTCAACGACTGTTAGGTTGTTGCTAAATAATGGAGTTAGTTCCGGTTTTAGTGTAAATGTTGCAGTTAGTCCCTGTTTTAATGCGAAGATAGGCCAAAGGCTATGAATGTTTTCTTCATCCATCACAACAAAAACATGGAGGGCAAATTTGAGCGAAGAATAATAACCAACAACGGAAATAATTTGTTATTTCAAACGTTTCCCGCTGCATTTGACTAGTTGAGGAGTAATCAGATCCAAGCAGCATTCACAATCAGGACTGGGATTAGCGTCGAACCCACCTTAATCATTCACTACTGAATTAAATTCCTTCGCAATGAGCCGCACAGACGATTCAGAAGAACCGATTTACTGCCACTCTTCCTCTGCCTTACATTGGTTCCCTCGAAAATGGTTAAGTTTAAGCGGCTTCGTGAACACCAATTTGCCCGAATATGTGTACTTGTGTCTCGACGCTCACAAGACAGCTGAGATCTTAGTTGGATGTTGGATCTTCCGTATTCGATTGCAAGGAACGAACCATAGTTGGCTGTGTGAGGCAACTCCACAACATTGTGCGTCGGTTTTTCATGACTCTTTTGCTGTAGCAGGTTCAAGTCGCAATTACAGAAATTAAGTGAGGTGTTCAGTTGCTTGGATTCCTCTTGTATGAAGTCAAAAACGTTCAACAATCCAGATGAAGGACCGAGTGATATGACTAGTCGATTTGCGTCAACACGTCTACTCTTCTTAACCTAAAAAAGGAGTTTCCCAGAAATTCCTTTTGACGCATTTGTGGTAAATGTGAAGATCGATTGCAGTGATCTCTATAACTACCTTGCACTTGAAATTCGTCACTTAGCTGATCGAATAAGATCTTCATTATAGAAGGAGACTTTGACGTCACCAACTGGCGAATCGTCACAAATGAGTTTCCCTAGGACAGCTGTGCTCTGTGTGGAGCCGACTGAACACGTTGAACAGGCCGGAACTTATCATCCGTAGCAATCAGTGAATCATAAGTCACAGATCAACTATGAACTATAAAATGAACTTATGATGGGATTTAAATCTATCTTTAGATTCATCGATTTTGGCGTTTCATAGGGGGATAACAAGGATCCTTCATGAGTCAATAAATCGAGGCTGTTTTTTTGGCAAATCAACAAACAACTACTTCTTCATCATTTATCTTTCTAGAAGAGGGATACAACAGGTGGGCCGAGTGTCAAATAACAGCCTGAACTCGGCGGAAGCGAATCAGTCTTAGTTGGCCGTGAGTTCAATGAAGCGTCTTGTTCCTCTCCTAATTTTGTGCCTTGCCCCTACTTTCACCCTTTCAAACACCATCGGCTCCATCCAGAGCGTCGCCGTCCGAGGACAAGTCATCTGCGAATCTACTCCTGCCGCGAACGTCACCATTTCTCTCAACGACGAAAATGTCATCTCAATCACTTTTATGGCGAATGTGACGACTGGCTCAAACGGAGAATTTGAACTGAATGGCACCGCTACCGAGATCTCCAACATCGACCCTTGCCTTTACATTCATCATCGATGTTTGAAGACTACTGTAGGTTAAAAGCAACTTTTACTAAAGACGACTCTACCGTTTCAGGATTGTTATCATGAGCTAAAAGTGGACATCCCTGATGAGTACATTACGAAGGGGGAGGTGCCAGAGAAGGTGTTCGATCTGGGAGTTATACAACTGGCCGCTAGATACAACAACTACATACAGAAGTACACTCACAATTACTATTGTCTGTGATGATTACTATTGAAGGCAGACTGTTTAGACCGTCCCGACATCCTATGATTTGCTTATATCATTTGTGTATTACATATTTGGCCGAAAATTCAATGGATTTGGATTTGCGTCGGGTGGGTGGTCCGAGCCGGCTCGGCTCAGGCTCCGCTCGGGCTCGGCTCAGAGGCTCAGGCTCAGTTGGTACATCTGGTTAGAAGATTAGATCAGAAGATTTATTGTCGATCGTATGTACACAAAATAACATCTACTCTTTTTCACATCCATATCTACACTCAAAACTATTTGCACTTCAAACTGCTAAGAGAGACGAATTGAGGATCGGAGTCGCGTTAACTAATCGTCACTTTTCTCGATGACTACTGTTCCCGCACGTGAGGTTGACTAGTTTTCGGAGGGTCTGATGGCACACTAGTGAACTTCTTCTGCTTCTTCTTCCCGTTGTTCTAGCTGATCGTCGATTGGAACGATGCCGCGGAACCCTGTGACCGGATGCTCGCCACCGCGAACATCTCCATTACGGTGGTGCGTTCGGCACCACCGCAGCTCGACATGACGGTATGGGGTGGTGACCCAACACCGGCGGCTGCCACACCCTTTGGCGCCTTTCGCATCACGCACATCTCGTCCAGTTCGGAGGAGAGGAACGTCGTGAAAACGAAAGACGTGTTCGATTGCAGGAACCACAGTATACTACCGTATACGATGCTGGAGATGCCTGAATTTTTGATCTTTGCCGGGTGGCTGAAGTGACTGAAGGGTACCTGCAATCAACGTTGAGTAAAAGCACGTGGAAAAGTGAAAGTCGAGCACGGAGATTTCGTGCTGTGGTCCCGGGAAGCGAATGTGGAGATGATTGGGAGTGTTTATGGCGTAGACGACGTCGGCCAACAGGATAACACTGCCCAGCCACAGAGTCGTTTGGGCATATTGGTGGGGCACGATGCACAGAAGGAGGAACTGGAGCAGCCAGCAGCTAAATGCTACCCTAAACAAAACAAGTAAAATACGGCTATATTTTAGTTGTGGTTGGTTATATTTCTTACGATTTGTATCAGACAAATAGAGGGAAGTGGTTGTTATTACAGAACTAACCGGTTTGCTGTAACGAAAGCGTCATAAATCACGGTGAACCGATTAAAAGCGGTCCTAGATTATGTGCAGCAGTTTGTCACGGACGTCATAAGATTAGTTGATAGCAATACCGTGCCATGACTGGATTAAATGTCCATCTACATTTCCTGAACCCGTAGGTTGCATTCCGAGCTGTGCGATACTCAAAACATCATTGGAGACTTCGACCGTCTGTTCAAATTACCATAGGCGAGAACAAGAGAGAAAAATAATAACATTCGATGACTGCTTTCATTCGATAACATTCTGATTGCCTGCGCTCTCTCACACCGATATCAACATGTAGTGTAGTAGTTCAGTAACACACATACCTAGTCCTCTCTATATGTAAACGGAGAACCGATCGGCCCTTTAGTCTCTTTGTGTATTTTTGCGTGAGCAGGGGAGCGGTTCGTTTCGGACATAAAAAATAGGGTCCCAGAAAATCGAAGGTATATAAAATTTTCGGGTACCTGCTTTAGAAGAAGATTTGGGGTAAGTTTCGTTTCGGACATAAAACACGTGGATAACCCATGGACTATCCATGACGAAAAAACATGGACATGCATGAGTGGTATATCACACCGGTGGACGGAAAAGCATGGACGATCGGACCAACGTAATGGACAGCCTTGAAATTCATTTTTTATATTTTATCGCTATTTTCATTCACGGATGACCGTGGACAGCCCATGGATGGTCATGGATAATCCATGGGTTATCCCGATCATCCACGTGTTACACCGCTTAGTGACGGCCATGTTTTGATACCTACCCTGAAAAATTTCTAAAAAAACGAAAAACAAATTCAAAAACGGTATGTTACAGTTCGAAACGCCATCAGTGTGAAATATGAACATATGCTTATCTGTCAAAGGAGGATCATACTGTCTAAGGAAGCCCGCCTCATCGTGCGCAACTTGAAGCTGAACGACTTCTGTGCTAGCAGTGAAAGAGAACTGTAAACTGTGTTTGAGTAGCCAATTTCCAAAGATACAGTCTTGCGCAGACGTACCTGAAGTCTGGCGTCTTTGCACCTGTTACGTTATGGCGCACAAATAAGAGTCTAAAAGGTGACAGTAACTAGAAAAAGATACTGTACGTGCGCCACCCTGCCCAAGACCAGACTGAGAGTATGCTAAGTGCGAAAAAAATCGAACCTTCTCCTTTTTATACATGTCCAAACTAAGATTTCGGAGAAGCATTTTAGTATAAACACTGCGATATAGCCTTCGTCTTCCGAGGAGCCGCACTTATAACACCTGTGTCCAACTGTAGTTGGTATGTCACAGTGGTAACGACCGTTTTAGTGCAACAACAGAGTCAATAAATTTGACTTGTTTAATTACCGATCTTTGCAAAGATTAATACATTTTTGTTCGTCTGTTCCAGCCGTGCAACCTGAACAGTTCTGCTCCCGACCGGATCGGGGCTTTTCCAAACTTGCACAAAATACCTTTGCACTTTGACGCGCACATCCGCCTGACCACGTCTAGTTTCACCTTTTTTTCGCGCACAGCTATCCTCCACCGTGATCGCTTGCGATTACCGTCACAGGCAACCGGTCTCACCGATGGCTAACCGCACCTTCGCGCGCAGTCATAAATCCATCGCACGGTTTTAGTTTTTCCCCTTTCATTAAGGCAGACATCCGGAAACGAAAAGTTGCGCTGCTAATCACTTGAAATGACCTCCGTAGACCATGACTCAGTGGGACCAAAGGTCAAAGATTAGGGTGTGGCGACTGTAAATCTGGTTTCGAATAAGCTATCTGTCTAAGAACAGACGAACAGAGTGATTTAGAAGTCCTTACTCAAATAGCTTAGTCCATTATTACCACCTTACGTTTGTCTGTCTGTTTGTTGTGGGATGCATTCGTTTAAGGACCCCAATAGAGGTCATTTCTATCGCTTCTTTCCACAAAAAATTTTGTGATTGATACTTTGAATTTTTAGCGTTATCAAGTAGCCTAATAACCAACCACAGCAGTATGGACGCGTAGTATCCAGCCAGACGGTATTGGCGACCCCAAACAAAGCCAGCTCTGTCCACACTCAGGTACTCAATGACTCGCAGGATCGGATACGGCAGTCCCTTTTGCAACGATCGTTTCAATTCGCGTTCCATCGATCGAACTATAAATGGCCGGATTAAGCGGCTATTGGCAGATCACAACGTGTACCGTCGGCGAATTCGAATCGTTCGTTGTAGTTGAGATTTGGCGGCGGATTTGCGGTGGCGCTGGTCGCGTAATCGAGCAGCGACGAAGAGCCTTAATGCGATTACTTTCGGTTTTCCTCAAAGAGGCGCGGGGGTGTGCGCGGCGTGCTATTACATATCGACAGATTGAAATAAAGGAAAACAGACTTGTAAAAGTGATGTTGACGTGTCGGAGGCCAACGCTCACTCCCATCACGGCGTCCAGCCGCGCAGAGCTGAACGATCGGTAGGACGAGTAGATATGCACTTTGCCTTGATGCCAGCATGGGTGGTGGATGCTCACTGAAAGGGCGATAGTGGGTTCTATTTCAACGGAACTACGTCATGCAACACTGAAAGGAGAAAGCAACATCTGGGACAGATGTGCACTTACCCTCTTCAAAGCCCCACATCGACGAGTAGGATAGTTTCATAACCAACTGCAAAGAACGATGCGAGAGAGTCAGACAACAAGAGAAACATCTCCTCATATTCCGGCCACTTTACCAAAAAAAAACTCACAATCTTCAGGAAATATTGAGATAACCGCCTTCAAGGTCGGCAGCTCTTGAGACAATATTCGAAGAGTTTAAGTCATTTCCCTGAATGTCTGCGCTCTCACGCAGCACTCCTTAGAAGCAGCGCTTATAGGCTTAATCCCCTAAGCCCTATAAACAAGAGCGATCTACTCCTTTGGCCCGTATCTTTTTTTTTGAAGAAAGGTGTGTAAGCCCGATAAATTAACGACATCGATAACTGCTAAATATAATTTCTGATCGGAGAATAATACAGAATAGCCGATGTTTCCCCCCAGATTCTGTCCCGCGGAACCGATCGGAACTTCTGAGAACGAGACCGAGACCGAGATCGAGACGTGGTCGATATGCTCCGCATTGTCCATGACCATTCAAGTCTTGTGACAGGGTACAACGTGGAAATATCGGATCAGAAGTGCACGAAAGTTTCGAATTCGAACCTAGGATCTCGACTATTCGCTGAGGTTATGCAGCCCCGCTTAGATTCGCCATTTTATTCACATCGGCGCTGGAGAGCACAGGCGAACAGAAAACAGAGAACAGGGATAATTTTCACTTTCGTAGACTTCTTCCCTTTGATAACGGCACGTGTAATCGCTAATAAAACAGTAACTGAAATCGCGTTTATTTTGCCAGAAGTCTGAACAAAATGTGGCATAAAATTTTTTCTCTTTTTCATTTTCTCTGTTCGTCTACGCTCTATCGCACCACTGCAAAGAGACTGCCAAATCCAAGGCACATCTTTGCAACAGTGATTGAAGGCCGATTAAAAAGACAGTAAATTCCTATGTAACAACGGTTTCTATCCTCCTAACGACCGTCAGCCGATCAAGATATCATCGCTGTCACGTACAGGTGAAATCGTATCGCCCCGAAGCCAGTTCTCATCAAAACACGTTTTTTACCTTAATCAAATTGCGTAAAAGTGCAAAGGATTATAGGTTTCTGCAGTTTCAACACATCATATAACGTCCAGTTTACTATGGACGACTTTTTCCGTAACGATAACCAGCATAGCAACTCACCGAGAAGCGTCGCTCCAACGGCCATGTTGAACAGGAACGTAAACGTGGATATGCATCGATTCCGTCGAATTCCAGGCAGGATGATGAGGAACGCCAGCGTCAGCGTGATGAATATCGATAGAATGATGGCGATCTTGATGTCCAGCACCACCGGCGTTCGATTCTCGCCATACCACGTCGGAGCGCCATTTTCGCGGAAAAAGTCGAACCAGCCAATGGCCATCGGATGATTAGTAGTGTTCGGGGGTCGGGGTTCGGAGTGGCGGCTGCCTGAGGGCCAAAAAGCGACTGAAGGCTTTTGGCGCCAAAACAGCTGCGCGCGCAGAAATCTGTCGTAAAAAACGATGATGAATGGGGGTCAGTGTATTACAGCGGAAATATCGCGAACTCAGATGTCTCAATAGAAAGTGAAAATCTTCGCAACGATTCTAAGTGATGCGCGAACACGAAAATGGATAGGTCGCCCAAAAAAAACGGAAAGAAACTACTAAAAATTTTATAGAAAGACAGTGGGAACAAAAGGCAAAATAATATAAAATACGTTGCCCTGGTAAGTGAGCTTGTGTTCGTGGGCGCCATGTTCTATCGTAATCCTAAAATAAAACAAGATCTGCAAAGGAACCGTCTGATTCTTTTCTTTTTGGTAGCACCCAGAGTTGTTCGAGAACCCGAAAGTACCTAGCCCGAAACCAAAACCAACACGCAACACCAACCCGAGCTCAACAAATCTGGTAGCAGCTCATATAGCAGCAAAGCATATGTAAGGAACAAAACGAACTAGTCTTTGGAACATAGCCGGTTCCGGATAGACGACTGAGGCCGGCGTCGAACCCACCCCGACCGTTTACTAATGAAAACCGTTTGCAATAAGCCACGCAGACGGTTCCGAATGTTCTATGTCACTGTACTATGCCTTCAGGGCCACAAGGTTGTCGGGTTCTTTACTGGATCAGAGTTGAAAGCGTTTGAAAATACCGATACTATGAACGGCTACCTTGCCGCCCGTAGGTCTATGGTATCTCCATATGGCCGTCAGGTCTTTCGCGTGTTAATTGACAATGGCTTACTGGCATCTTACAAAAGGCAGCGAATCTAAGTCACACCCCCTTGGCCATAATCTTAAGCGAGTCCAGCAATTAATCCATGAAGTCGATCATATTCAATCAGCTCCACAATTACATGATCCTATCGTGGTTACCTACACTTCTCGCACCCACATAAGCTTGACAATAAGATGAAGTTTGCGCTCCATCTTACTATAACTCTATTAGTATAGCATTCCATACAAAAAAAAATGAAATGAATCATAGACGTATACCCCCAGCCATAATCTAATTGGATTCCGGTAATTAATCGAGAATGTCGATCCGATTCTAGGAGATCACTAAATACCCCTTAGATCAGCAAGACCCTAAAATGACCGGCTGTCAAACGTTATGGTAATTGGGCGCGCCCACGACAGATATTAATTTAATGTCGGAGAATAGGACAGTGGTCACTCGCCGTCCAGCCGAACCCCGAGAACATGCACTCCGATCGATGTGCGTTTCGATTTCGCGCAGACGCGCCCACACGCAGCCGCCAGTTTTGAACAGTCAGTCACTCCGTCGCTTTCTGTCGTCGTCGACGTCAGAGCTGTGGGCGCGCGATCCCCCAAGTCATCAAGACAAAGAGAAACAATTGGTCGCGCGAATTTGGGTTTGTTGTGTCGAGTTTAGAATATAAATCTTCACAGACACCACTTCTAACATCTTCTTACGCGCGCCTCTCAACGCGCAAGTTCCGTGCGCGGTCCATTATCTCGCGACGCGCCTCTTTTGAGGCGATAGCATCGTCTTCCACAGCACGGTGGCGGACTCTCGATGGACTGTTTTTGTTGTGATCGGTCGATGGATGAGGAGATGAGACTCGGATTTCGCGCGCGGAATGCGCGAAGAAGAGGCGGAAAGTGAAACGGCGATCTTCGAACGGGGAGAAAGGAGCAATTATTGGTAATTTTTGATGAGATGATGCGATAAGAAGCAGGGAGTGGCGACGTGGTGTGACCAAATAATAACCGTATTGTTAGCGATCTTTTGAAATGGAGCGCACGTCAAGCAATGTTATGTACGTTCTTTGCACTCAGTTGCTGATTTCTAGATATGGGTCAACAATATGGGCGGTTTTTACTACGAGAAGGTTATAAAATGGGCAGATTTTCGCCTGAAAAATTTGCTCTACGTCACGAATAACAAGGTTTTTGATCACTCCTAGGATCTCATTCCATGAGAGCATAAGCTATTGGACATTTATTATAAAATAGCCGCTTAGCAGGGTTGGCGATTGTCCTCAATCGACCTCTTTCCACTGGAGTATCGACTAGATTTTTCTCGATTCCCTGATTCCGTAAGCTATTGGACATTGTTGTAAAAGAGATGCTTAGCAGGGTTGGCGACTGTACCGAATCGACCTTCTGCGGACTAGAGACCTATGTGCGTTCAAGTGGTAAAGGGGTTCCGATCTTAAAAACAAGCAAAAAGATAGTAGACAGATGGGCATGATTCTCTCCGCTTGTAGTGGACAGACTTTTTTTAATGAAAATTTTACAGAATTCGCTATGCATCAGCGATGGCAAGACAGCATTCACTCCCAGGATCTAGTTCCTTTGAAACTTAATCTAGTAGACGGTAGTGGCAACGAGCCGATTAGCAGGGTTAGTTCTCAAGTTAGTTGAAAAGAGCATATCGATTTTACCTTCTTTCGCTGGAGTGAACGGCTTTAGGATATGCCTACTTTACACAAGTCAATTCAACGTAGAACGGACACAAAGGCATACAGTTTCTCCTTTGATGATAAAGATTCATTTTTGCCTGTTCTGTTCTGAGATGTCCAAGTTATGTTTTTGAAATGACAAGGTTTTCGCAATTCTTCTTATAAAGCTATCCGCGTGTAGTGCATGCTGGAATAGAGGTCATGGAAAAAAGGTGTTATGACATAACAGATTTAGGGCAGATCGCGGGTGTTGGATTTGTGGAACGATCAAAGATACAAGTCAAAACTCATATGCAGCAGAGAAAATGTTTTCGAGGTACGAGGAAAGGTCGCTTTATCCATGGCAGCTATCCATGGACTACCCATGACGATCCACGGTGAGTGAAAATAGTGGAAAAAGAAAAAACACATCCGTGTTTTATACCTACTCAGGTCGCCCTTGGGATACAAATTAAAGACCCAGGCCGAATTCGAACACACCATGCCTGTTTACAAATGGGACACGTTCGCAATGAACCACACGGTTGAGACGGTGTCGGTTTAGTGCCTTCGTACCATTGCGATCACGAAGCCTTCCGTCCGTTCGCTTAGTTAGACTGAAAGAAAAACTATTCTATGAACAGCAACCTTGTCGTCCACAAAGCTAATGCTGTCTCCGTCCAAAAGGCCTTTAGGTCGATAACCCGGTAGGCTACTATCGCAAAGTTGAAGATGCGGCGTTTATTCGGCTTATTGACCGACAAAACGGAAAGCAGCGATCAGTGGAACAAGTCCGTATAGTGGATGCATTTGTAACGATTAGCCACTGCAACATATGCAGCCCGAAATTGCACTCATCCGTAAAGAAAACGAGCCGATTTCCGAAGCTATAAATCAGCGGCAGGGAGAACTTGTTGTGCGAAAATCATAATCACAGATCAACGGGATTAAACTTAATGCGATGAGCGCCTGCGGAGGCTGGCAGTCGGGAGACGACCTTCCTCCAGTAGAACTGTGTTTTTGCCGATTTCGGTACTAATCGTCGTGATTGGATTAGAAAGTGACAGATGGCGATCGAAGTATGGCGGTTTCGAATGGGCGCGTCACGAAGTGGAAAGATCAAGGAACGGGGAAAACTTATTTAAGGCCCATTTATACTCTGCGCGACACAAAACGCCCTTTTTGGTGTCGCTTAGCTTGTCTACGTGTGACTATTTAAGCAAAACCGAATAAAACTGCAGAGTCATGATGCTTTCGGATCGGGCTATCAAACCATCATCCGAAAAAAATCTTAGGTTAACTTTAAGCAGGTTAAGTTAACTGTCGCTTAGCTTCAACTTGACTGTCGCGCAGCTGTGTCGCGTAACTGCGCGACAGTCAACTTGAAGCTAAACGACAGCTAAGTTAACCTACATGGCAAGTCCCAAAAATATTTTCTTTTGATGGTTTGATGGCCCGGTCCAAAAGCATCATGACTGTGCAGTTTTATTTGATTTTGCGTAAATAGTCACACGTAGACAAGCTAAGCGACACCAAAAAAGGGCGTTTTGTGTCGCGCAGAGTATAAATGGGCCTTTAAGGGTAGGGGAAAGATGAATGAGTCTGGCATAACGAACGACCAGGAATTTTAAAAAAGGCTCTAGGTCGTGACAGGTGTCATGCAGCTTTAAATGAAGAAGACAGTGGATGGGCCGCATAGAGCAGACCGCAGCATCCCCGCACTATAGCCAGCCTCTGTAGCCAATCGTATGTACCGTGGACACAAAAGTTCCATCTGTTCGATTCAGGAATGAGAAAGCGAAAGAAAAGGAAGAAGGTCATTATGCAATTTGAATACCCGGACCTGATAGATCACATTATTCGGCATCGAAAAATCATATGAAAGGGCGGGTATTCACGCTGTAATAGCCGTAGTCAAGAAATTTCCATCTGTTAGGTTCAGAAATGAGAAAACAAAAGAAAAAGGGAAAAGCACATAATGCAGTTTCAATAGCCGGACCGGAAAGATCATACAGAAGAGCGTGGTACTCGAGGAAAAATTTGACCCGGGAATGGTAAATTGAATAGAGAAACCTAAGGTTTTACCATCGACCGAAGTAGCAGGGCTGATAGATGCTAAAAGTACATGGTTTCGATATGCAAACGAACGAAATAGGTTCGCAAGAAAGTATGGTGCTGACCAGGACGCGATTTAAAAGCCTATTTCTCGAAATGAAAATATCCAGATGCATTTCAGGGCGGACAAAGCGAGATCAGATGCATCTAATTTGTCCAAAAAAGTTTAAAAACCAAAAGGAGGGAACATGTGATGCGTTGGCTGAGATCTAAATTGAAGCAAAATAGAAAGGGACCTGCACCAAACCGAACATGTTCGGGAGCGATTCGGTGTGGCGGTGAACACCTGCCTCGACCAAATTCCTCTGTGACCTGTAAACGACAGAAATAGTGTCTTAGAGTTCTTGAACTTGAAGTAAACGTGCATACGAAGGGGTTATTTATCACTGGGTATAGAGCGATATGATATGCTGTCTCCTTGGTGGTTTCATAAGAGTAAACAGATGCGAATGCGCCGAAAAGAAGCAAAGAAATGGTTCAAAGATCCGCACGCAAACCCATAAACGTACGCATTCGACTCTCAGCCGAGCAATTAAGTGAACAAAAAACGGTCGCGTTTGCATAATTTGCCCAAACCAGAACCATCTCGAGTAGTACAACAGCGGAACTGGTCCTCCTCCGCGAAGCCGATGACCGCCACCGTTCCAAACGCCCCATCCGCTTTAAAGCCACAGGCGCGACACTAAACGCGACCATAAAGTCAAAGCCAGCGCCGTTCCGAGCAATAGTACAATACAAAAGGAGTCGGTTTCCGTGGCGCCGTCAAGAGGACTAAAAGTGGTTCCCGCAATTAGCCATCCTGCGTGGGTGTGCCACCCGTTCCCGAAACGGCGCGCGCAGCAGGTTCAGGGTTCAGCACGCGCGAGCGTAGACGCCAAAACCACTGGCGCTCCAGCGCCGCCACCGACACCAAAACAACAAAGAAGAGATTATGGTGGGTTCGCGGTGGCTAGGGTGTCGCGGCGGTGAAGACGAAGAAGCCGTCGCCGAAAAGAAGAAGGCAACCAGCTGAGCCGCGAAGAGATGAACGACGACGACAACGAAGACGGTTAGCGTTTTCGAGCGGCTCGATGCTGTAACCGGCGCGAACGCGCAACGATGACTTTGAACGTCGTCGCGGTGGCGGCGAAGACGACTAAGAAGGACGTCGTCGAGGAGGCGATATTCGGGAAGGGAGGCGCCGCCGATTACGCCCAGCAGCGAAAGGAGAGAATAAGCCAGAACCTGTCCTGCGGTGTGCTTTTCGTCGTCGATCCTCCGACGCGATGATATCCCATCGTCATCACCTTGAACAGGGTACTCCACTCCTCCACACACGCACACACACATACGGCGTCGCTTCCCCTTTACGCGGATATAAACACGTAAGGGAAAAAAGTTTGGGTGATGGATGTGGGCGGCGGGTAGAGTGGATGGAGCCTCTTCCGTCGCAACACGGAACGCTGAGTCGGCTGAGTCAGCGTGGCGCGTGCAGATTAGTGGTTATGGAACGTGGCTTTCGGAAATTAGGCGAAATGACGATGTGTTGTTCTGCGATAGGGGTTATTTGCTTCTGCAAACCGTTTTTTTCGGCATCGAAACTTGTCGCCGAGCGGCGATTGTAATTTATGAAAAAGGTCATCCGCGTAAACCTGTTTAACCTCCACACTAACGGAAATACGCCTTTTTTGGCAATTAGTTCGGAAGGGCGATTTTGTGAATGGTTGGCGGAAGCGAGGGTGGTTAGAGATGACCGTCACAAAACCTCTTGACGGGAAGAAGAGGAAGGTCATAAATTACGGCAGTGAAGCTGACTCGACTCCGGCTCGGCTCAGTTGTATTGGGTTGGAACATTGAAAACATTGTATTTACTGGATTTAAGACATGATCCCCCGTGGACACTTACCATAATATTGAATGAGCGCAAATTTGAAAAGGTCAATTGTATCTTGAAAATAATAACAAATCACAGCAATAAAAACTCCGAAAAGTTAATACCATCTGAGCCAGAAAGGCATACTCGTAGTGCCCCTATAATCTTTTACCACGAAAAGCAGATCGGAGGTTATAGCGAAAACCCCACGCAATGAAATCCGAAAATATCTTTGTTATATAAGGTGCACGAAGATGCCATTTCTCAGATAACGATCGAGCACGCCCTTGCTAGACGTTCCAGTGGCGCATGCAGGTGGTTGAACGCCACCTACATGACAACGATCTTTGAACGATCAGCGGTTCACATTTCGTTTAGACTCTGCTACTGACTGCATATGTGCTATTCGGTCACACAAGTGGCTAAGTAGAGTTTGCTCAGCAAACTTTCGCCGAACAAGTTGAGTAAGTGGTTGTTCTTGGCCGCCGTCGTTGGCACAGTAATCGCCCTGGCTCCCAGAAGGACTGAAACACAAGGGAGTCGTAGTTCCACCGACTATCCACGCTTCCATGAGAAGTCGAAGTCGCCCTTCAACTCTGGAGTCCTGCAACAAGCTGCTCCGATGATTCCCACTTCGTCCGCTGTGCTCCACTGCCGCGCCTCCAAC
The DNA here is from genome assembly GCA_030435675.1 of Steinernema hermaphroditum. NCBI lineage: Eukaryota > Metazoa > Nematoda > Chromadorea > Rhabditida > Steinernematidae > Steinernema > Steinernema hermaphroditum. The sequence continues at coordinate 15,388,298 of CM059623.1, forward strand.
GAATACAGCTCTTCGTCCTCTTTACCGATGGAAGCCACCGAACACGCTCCACAACTCCGAAGACCACGGCGCCAGCCAAGCTAAATATGACATCCCTGTCCGTTACCACCTGCGCCTCTACGGAAGTCAGCCTCTTTGTCTCTCCGATACCCGTGCATACTGACAGGACCGCTGATCGGATGCCGTCCTCGGCCGGGTCTAGAAGAAGATCTACGTCAACGGTGTGATTTTTTCTTTCTTATGCCTAGGTCTTTCATTTGTGCCCCCAGCGATCGGTCGGGTCGTCCACTCGCTCTCTCTCTGAGGCTGTCTGAGCCGAATGAGTTAAGTGAGCGGTCGTTCTCGGCCGTCGCTGTTGGCGCAATGATCGCCCCGGCTCCCAGAAGGCCTGGAACACCAGGGAGCCGTAGTTCCACCGTCTCGCCAAGAAGCTCGTCATGACTGCCCGACTCTACCCGCGCCAGAGAAGCCGAAGAAGCGTTGCAACTCCGAAGTCCGCGCCGCCAGCCGAACCGAAGATGCCCCTCCGTTCCGTTCGCTGTTCTCCGCCGCCGCGCCTCTTCCGGAATCAACTCTTCACGACTTCGACGCCCGCGCATACTGATGGGAACGCTGGATTCTTTTCGGATTCGTCTGCTCCACCGAAACCAGAAGAAAATCAGCGGCTACGGTGTGACTTTGTTCTTCTTTGTGCATTTATGAGACGTCCTGCACGGCGTAAGCCGTTGATTCGGGAAGATAAATCGTGTAAATCGTGTAAAATCGTGTATGCCTATGTGAGCCCACTGATCTGAGAACATAAACTCGTCAAAAGCAGCTACTTTGAATTTATATACAAATTGGTTGATACTTAGCCATGGAGTTGATTTTTGAGAGGAGCCCTAGTGATTGAAACGTTCCTGAAGCCAAATGCTCTGAATATCGAAGAATGTTAGCCAGACATGACCGACCAAAAAGTGATAGAACATACACCGTTCTTTGTAACAATCTATCGGCAAAAGTGGTCAAAAGCGAAGACCAGTCGACGTAATCAGGAGCTGCTAGCCCTGGTCACGGATGTCGGCTTGCGATTGCTTAACAAAATCACGTTTCCCCAGCTCATCATCGGTTGCGCCGACAATAAGATTCCGCATGACGATAAGCGCGACGGTTGCTTCAGCCTTGGGCTAATCCGTATTTTACCAAACATGCCCGATTCCTATCTTTGTTTATTCAACAACGCGAGAGTCGACCTTGAACGAGAAGGACCTTGAAGTTGTTTATTGTTTATTGAGTATACATTAAGGGTTATAGGTTAAGGAATAACGGACGGAATTACGGAACGAACGTGATACAGTTCACCGGATCGCCTGTGTAGCGCATCGTTCTTTTGATCTCGTCCAGCGATTTCAACATCACAATGTCTTTGTGGTCGTCCTGGCGTTGATAGAGCATTTCGCCGTCGAACGCGACGAGACCGTATTTGCGAGCGCGCAACAGCATCCCGACTAGCTGAAAAGCTTTGTTATGGAACGGGAAATTAGATCATCATCTGACTGCTTGGTGATTGATTAGGCTGATTGGATTGGGCGTTCTGTGATTTTTTCTTGGAACACAGAGAACTTTTTGAGCTCCTTTGACCGTTTAGTGGAGATCCACCATATGACCATTGCCGAGATGTCGAAGGGCATAGGAAAGCTGCTCTCAGAGCACTGTATGTATGATTTGACATGCGATTACAATTGAACTGAGAAGTACGAGTTAATGATAACTTAGGAAGAACTATTTCTACATAATAAACGAGTCGTCTTTATGGGTCTCAAGCAGTGAACAGCGGCTCCGACTCGATCGCTCGCATTGATCTGAATAGGATTCCCGGAATTGATTCACTGGTGTGAAGGGTAACAAAAGAAGCTCATCATCAGAAAGCAAGCCTTGCAACTGGACTTTGGAGCCGGCCCATATCGCATAGGATCCGAGCCGAGTACCCAATCCGAGCCGACTCGAACCACTCATTCAAGGATCGTTTTATATACTGGGTACTATTGCGACCGTAGACGGTCAGAGACAAAGATGATATGGTGATCGGGTCGAGCTAAAACTTGGTAGCCACTGAGCAGTGTTATTCCGAAATCTCATTGACCCATACATTGAACACCTAAACCTGTGAACAAATGTCCTAGGAAAGGTACTTTTCGAAAGACGTTTACAGGAACATATGTGTGTATAGGTCAGCAAGAGTTTTGGTGCTGCACTGCCTTTGTCTAGGGCTACTTTTTTGCTTTTTCCAGAGGTGGACGTCATATTAAACACATCATCAAATCGACAAAGTTTATCGAATTGATTGCTCAGTCTCTTCATCATATAGTACTTACAAGCAGTGTTCAGAAAGTGAAGTATTGAAAATCTAACCTTATCAGAATAATGAGCGTATGTGTAGAACAAAGGTCCAAACTTGACCGATCGATTCGGATGCTCTCCCGCTGCGTTCTCGTTGATCACCTCCATAAGGAACAGAATCTCTCTTGTGACATAGTCTCCAGCGCGAATTCCTCGCTTCTCTGTTTTCGATCCAGGTGGCGGACGTGCATAGTCATTCGCAGCCTTGTCCCACTTCGGCTGTTCGTAATTGTCCGAATATGGATTTCTGAAATAAATCTTTTCACTATCGATTTTTCTCGTCCATTACTTTCACAGGAGGCCCCAATCCAAGAAACTACTCCGTGCAAAAAACAACTCATGCTGTCTGAAAGAAAGTTGTTGTCGTAGCAGGATAGCCGTCACCTGTCACCCTCCTCCGCTGCTCTGGACTACTATAGTGCATTTTTCGGCTTTACACAGCGGATTGTTGTTGGAAAGGCGTCAGTCTCTGAGAAACGGCACATGTTCTGGTCAAAGTCTGGCCATTAGTAAAAAACTGTTCTGTGGAATGCGAGAAAAGTGAAAAGTTGCGAACTGATGGCAGGGAGGTCATGGTTACTTTATTACTTTAGTTCAGTCGACAGCGAACAAGTAGCCGAAAACGGAACCGACTGGTGTTCTGGTATTCCGAAAACTGTTAAAACTAGATTAGTGCCCTACTCCGATGTAAGAGCTGGAAATACGATCAACTACAAGCTGGATTGTCTGAATGTGTGCCTTAGCCCATGCAAATTCAATAGAAAGATAGTTTCGCATACATAAACCCTTGTCTATATTCTCCCTTTTTTTAGACCGGCCGTAAGAGCTGTTTAAAATGTGGGCTGTGTAGACAGTGCCCCGCTAACTTGACTGCCTATCACCACGATCTGACTTCATAAACTGCGTGCGCAGCTTGGGCTATACTCATTGAACCGATCCTTGGTTCACCCGATGAAAACGTGCCATGCTACCTCGGAAAGTAGGTCTGTCATCGTATGGATCATTACAAGATTTCCGTTCTTGGAATGATCCAAATGACGACCAGCCTCATCATCAAACCAATATCACTTTTATGTCTACATTTTGGTCATTTCGCCGAAGAAAGAAGAAAAGCAGCGACCACGGTGATATACGGTTCTTCTTTGAGCATTAGGAGATATCTTGCATGACGAATAAAGTAAAGTAAAGTGCGTATCTAAATCGGAAAGGATTTCATGATCGGATCTCAAATAATTGGATTTTGTCACATGGAACCATAGGTCTGCATGCCCGACGGAGATTGTAGTGACTAAGATAGCCCGCAACATATTGATCCACTTTCGATTTTGATCACTTCTACAAAGCTTTAACGTATGGGCAAGTTCGCTTTTTCTTATTGGAGTGAAAGCCTTTTAAAATTAGATATAAATGTCATTATTTACGCCGCTCTATTGCTGTTTACAATCACAATCAGTCAGCCGAATAACTTGAGATTCGCTCACATTGGAATATTCTATTAGCTCCTTCTTTTTGAGCTTATCGGGACACTTATACCAGTAGCGATCGATCGGGTTGTCGGGACTAACCTATGGAATGGAATGCTTCGATGATAACTACTTATAAAAATACAGCAAACCAAGCAATTAATTTAAAGTTCATTCATCCACTGCAGTCAAATTTTTAGAACTAAGGACCTCTTGTTTCAACCAAATCCGAGTTTACACTTACATCTTAAGTTTTCCTTCAGTGTCATTGGCCATAGCGTTAAACATAGCGATGGCATTTTTCATGGACGCCTCTCGGAAAGCACTATGCCGAGGACCGTGAAGGTTGTGATAGGAACGCCTAATTTCTCCCATTGCACAATAATTATTATAAGCACGCCACGCGAAACGCCGATCAAAAAACGCGATTTGCTCCGATACAAAAACTCACATCTTCAACGTTTCGTCCGTTTTCGCGGCAATCGCGTTGAATTTCTGGATGGTATTCTTAGCTGACATCTTTCGCCGACGACTCGGACGGGAATGAGGGCGCCCATCAGCTGCTACTAACCCTGCGGCCGCTGTTGGCCTGAGGCGGCGCGTTGCCGTCGGCGCATGAGCCAAAGGTGCAAAAATCACAAGGAGTCGGCAGTTGTTATCCGGTTGATGGATCGATGGAGGCTTGGGTGGAGGAATGTGATCGGCACATGAGCAGGAAGAGTGGGTGACATGTGGTTGCTGATGGGCGTACTATTTTCAAGGAATGCACAAGAAAATGGTTATTGGAAGAGCCCTGTTTCTTCTTGAACTGTGTCGGAGATGAAAGCAGTCTCATCAATGTCCTTTGCAGCGGCTAAGAGGCTGAATCTGGAAGCAGCGCGGTAGACCATTATGTGGCACAGGTGTCAGAGCTGGAACAATTCTCCAACTTAAGAGAGCTACGCGGGTACAGAGCATAACGATGAAAAGGGTTCTACGATATGCTCGTCCTTTTGTGGTGCTTTTATGTACGTTAGGAACAGTTGCCACAAACGGCACATGGCTCATGACTCACTCAAATGTCGCGGGTCGTTTCCTAAGACGGATAAGTGCTCCGGGTTAGCTGTTCAAACCGCAGATTACAACACTACATTCCATTGTTACTCATCGCGTTATGTATCACCAAGGATTTCACGATTAATTTTTTGTCACTCCCCTGGAAGACAAGGGAATCTGTGCTAAAGAGCCGATATTGGCGATTACTGGGATGATTTGACACTGGGATGATTTGGTTTCAATGCATTCTGCAGTGAGTTCGTTGTACATATATTCTGTGGTGTCACCGCAGCTCGTGACAACTCATCCCTTAACACTGCATCCCCTCCTCACTCATCCCCGGGGATGGACTATCTGCGTGGAAGCATCTAAGGTCTTCTCGCAGGTAGTCCTAGGTGGTACATAATACGGGTAATGTGTAGGTTCAGCCGCGGAACATTAAGCCGCATGATAGCCTAAAGTTAAGATTTATGCTGCAGGCGAGCCACAGGCGAGCTTTGTATTCATTTTTTGAAACGGGCCTAACATCCAGGCTTGGCTTAGGTTTCGGCATAAACTTAAGCTTGTTGCTTTTATGCGAGCCCTGTAGTCTTGACAGCTCCACACATTTCCTAGCACCATCGGAGACTCCGCCTAGGGTTTACAAAGATAGACTGTTGGATTAGTTATAGAGAAAATCGGTTGGGAATGAGTTGGCGCGGGAATGAGCTGAGTGTGACCCGACTAGTTAAAGTTTCACTGGTCCATTCCGGCCTATGCAATGCTGACATTTCGCGTTTGCCAATCGTTTGGCGCTAGACACGCATCGCAATCGAATTTGAATCGCAATTTCTTCACAAATCAGCTGCACGAACCCATTCGACCAAAATGGAGAGATCTGCCGAGATCATCGCCCTGGACAAGGATCTCCTATCTGCCATTCGCAAGATTGAAGTGACTAGGTACGTCAACCAAAAAGATGTGCACGCTCTCTACGAAAGATGTCAGAAGATCATTCGCACGATTCCCGATTACTCCCACTTTTACGCTTCCGTGCCAAACGACTTCGCCCATCTGCCTGTCGATGTAATACTGGACGTTATTTCTATCTCTCAGCCGTTTACTCTCAAAAGACGCTTCGTTACCGCTATAGAAGCCGACTCGTTCTTCGTTGGCACTAACTTCTTAAACATGGCGAAGATCGACGGAAGATGGGGAGAAGAAGCAAGGAAGTTGGAAAGTTTTACATACGGAAAAGGAGTCATAAAGAGAACATTCTTTGATTCCCATGGAGAAATGAAGTCAGAAGAAGTGGAAGCGACCGCTTTAGGGCGAAATATGGTGCGTGCTTCTCACCTCGGTGACCGCCATAACATTCAAGACATCGCCGATAATTTTAATGATGAACTTCGACTCGAAGTAAGCGCGGAATCGCTTCATTTGAAGCAACTCATGAAGCCTAGATTTACTTCAATCGCGTTTGATGTATTAGACACGAACTCCGCTCTTGAAGAATTCGTCAGCAACCATCTCAAATCAAAAATACTGCGCAAACTTCAGGCTAACTATGGACATTCAAACGCGACCGAAATTGGTTCGAGCTGGTCTGATCAACTGGCGCAATTTGTCCTGAGAGACGATTTCCTGGAGCTAGATTTAAATATTCGCAAGATATCCGTTTTCACATGGCAAATCCTTGAAGGTGCCTACAACAAGTGGAGAACGACTTCGTCCGTGCTAATAAGGCAGCGCACAATCAAATTCAGAGTTACGGAAGAAGATGTGAATGAATGCGAAGAGTTTTTTGGAAGATTTGAGCACGAAATTAACGGTGATGATCAGTTCGTGTTGGAACACCCTGATAAGAGTGGACGAATGCTCACGATTCAATGCACAACCTACTGGGATGAAACGAACGATGTTCAGGCCTGGTTTTCTGTCGCCGAATGCCTACAAGAGCAAGCTATTTATTGAAATTTGTCATTGTTGATTGTTCGATAAGTTGATATGTGTCTGTTTGTTTTCAGGCATCCTTGTAATGTTAAGTGTATATGCACAAGAAACAGACAAAACATACCTTTGACTGCTCTTCTTCCAGCTTCGGTTCCATGCGATATCCGAGTAGATTGATCAGTGTTCCAGACCATCTGAGATTCGGGGCGATCCTTGGGCCAACAACGACGGCTAAGCACGAGCGCTCACTGAACTCAGTCGACACAGACAGCCTCAGAGATGGGACCACCCGATCGATCGCTAGGAACACAAACGAAAGACCGCCGAACTCAGAGAACTTAAAAACCAGTATCTCTTCGGGGTCACTCGTACCCGACCTCTAACACCGCTGGCCTGGAAGCCCCTTGTACATAGGCCGTTGGTTTCTTAAGTTCTCCCTCCACTAGACCAACAGTAAAAAGTAGACCTTAGTGGTGAAACGTCGACGCTATTAGTACCACATCGCCTTACTTGTGCTACTTATCCACAGAAATCAAGAAACAATCAATATCTGATCTATAATCGTTTCGGCGCTCACACCTTAGCCCACCCACTCCAGTGTGTCGTTCGGAACGTGTGAACATGCGGGACAAAAAGGACACCGAACGGGCTGCAGGTCATATTGTTCGTTTCCGCCACAACCTCTACCCCCTCCTCTACGACCGGACCATGAACTGTCTGCCCTACCGCTTCATCGAATCCGTAATGTTGCGTCTCTGCAACAACGATGACATCACCGCCCTTACCACGCTGGAAGGTCTGTTTGGATACGTTGGACGCCGAATGGTAAGAGATCGCTTTTCGGCTCATTTCGAAGGCAAAGTTGAACTCGTACAAAACTGCGCTTCTAAACAAATAATGGACAGCTTCGAGCCCCGGTTTTGTGCCAGTATCAAGATTTATATCCTGTCCGGAAACATGCTTCCACCCTTGTCAGTGGCGACCATCAAGAATCTCCAGCAATATGCGCGCACCACCACACTGATGGTGCAGGCGAGAGATCTGCCAGAGGAGCTTCTCAGTGTGCTCACTGATATTCGTGTCACCGAGATCGCTCTCATGTCGGAACCGGACAACAGCATTCGTTATCTGGCGCAGACCCTCATCCAAAAAGGACAGCTGAGATGTGCTGGAGTCCACGACAAATTCATGGAAGACCGCAATGTTGAACTGTTCTTTCCGACGCTTTTCCAGCCGCAGTTTAGAACACTCATTTTTGCTCAGTGTGATGAAAGAATAATTGAGCTGGTAAGAAGTTTTCTCGAAGGCAATAAGAAAGAGATCGTCGGTAAATGCGTCGGCTTCCAAGAGCCGAACGAATGGACATTTGAAGATTTCAGCGCGGCCTTTGAAGGCTTCAACCTCGAGGAAGGGAACTCGAAAAACAAGGAGTGTAGAGTCTTCATTCGATTGTGAATTCATTGATGTACTTAATTAATGACTGGCTTACTGGCTTGATTTACGAACTCACTATGGTACCACCAAATTTGTCTAATGGTCTCACTACATAAGGAATGGTCGGCAGGTTTAAGGGTCGGGCTCGAGTCCCCGAGCAAAAAACGATTTTTGTGTTCTGTGAGTTTGGCATAAAGAAATGTTTTTCTTGCGTTTCGTCGGTATCTGACCGTTGAGCACGATATGGAACTGTGTGAAAATTTATTAATATGGAAATGTCCTGCTCGGGGATTCGAACCCGACACTCGCACCTCCCGGCAGCGACTCTTACCTCTCGACTACATGAGCAAGAAATCTGCACGTGATTAGATTACACTAGTACTGAGCTCAGATTTTTCTTCGTCCCGAGGTTCTGTGAGACATCGTTTGATCTAGGACAGGCCAGTTGATGCGCGTTCCACTCCATGCTCTGTTTGGCTCACAAATATCACATGTGCATAGGCATTACACATTTATTTGTACAAAAACAACAAATCACCCATTAACAATCAGTTATAAGTTTCCTAGTGCTTGAGGCTATCGAGCCAAGTGTAGGCGTTGTGGAACATCTTGATCCAAGGGGAAGTAGAGGCCCCGTCGGTACCCAACTCGGCCGGGTAGTTAGGCCACTGCCAGCTCAAGAACGAGCGATCCGGGTGTGGCATCATGGCCAGGTGGCGGCCGTCCTCAGAACACAAACCAGCGACGGAGTATTCACTTCCATTGGGGTTTTCCGGATAGATCATCGAAGGCTCGCCATTTCCATCTGTGAAGCGCACGCAGATGAGATTGTTCGCCTTCAACTCGTCCAAGAAGGTCGGAGTACGATAGCTGAAGCGACCCTCGCCGTGCTGGGTCCAGACACCAATGACGGCGCCCTCCATGCCCTGCAGCATGACGGCCGGGTTCTTCTCAATTTTGACGGTGGCGAAGCCCGATTGGAAACGACCACAGGCGTTTTCGTCGAGGAACACTTGAGGTTCGTTGTTCTTGGCGCCGATCCAGCCAAGAAGACCCATCAGCTGGCAGCCGTTGCACACGCCGAAGGAGAAGGTGTCCGGGCGGGCTTTGAAGTTGGTGAACGCTTCGAGCACATTGGGGTTGAATCGAATAGCGCTGGCCCAACCTGAACAAAAAAAAGTGATCATACACAAAGGAAGCTTATGTCGTGCAGATCTGAGATCTGAAGCTATTAGCAGCAGAAATCGATAGTTTGTGGACATATTCTAGGGTCATAGGTGCGTACTTTCCCATTCTATCCACAGAGCTTAGGATCAAGCTCAGTGGACGGAATGGATATAACCATTGCAGACTCAGACGGACTTTAGGTATCATGAACTTGATCGTATTCAGATCGGCAACCGTCACTTAAGACTGTCACCATAGTTCGGGTGGCAAATCCGCTAGCAATCGACCCATGCTCACCTTTAGAAGATCCAAGAACATCGGCGTAGGAGAATCCACCCACAAAAGCGATTCCACTGAACTGCTCCAAGATCGACGGGTCCTCCATGATATCCGTCATAGTCACATCGAACGCTTCGAATCCGGCCAGCATGAACGCACCAGCCATCTCGCGATCTCCATTGCTGCCTTCTTCGCGAAGAATGGCGACCTTGTATGGTCCAGCGCCAACATTCTCCGAAGCACCGAACTCGAAGTCGACCTTGTAATTGATAGTGGTGGCCTTGTTGAGGAAAGTGGTCTGTTCCTCCACGTGAGAGTGGGAGGTTTGAAGGAGCTCTAGGCGGGTGCTCGTCTCTTCCCACACGTTTCTGAGAGAGTTGAGCTTCTCTTCTACGACGGTCTCGTCGTTAACGACGATCTGCACGCTGGCTTCAGGGCCAAACTCGGCGGCAGTGAATCCGATGAGTTGCACTGGAACTTGGTGGGCCGTGAAGGCTTCGGCTACGATATTGACGGACGAGGAGACAACCTCGAGGACTACACCGGCCTCCTCAGCGAACAGGGTGGTCACTGGATCTGAAAAAATCACCCATGAGATCGAGCTGGAGAAAAAGTGATCCTACCAGCAGAAGAATTGATGTTTACATTGATGGAACGATTTCCAGCAAAGGCCATTTCGAGGACGGCGGTGACAAGACCTCCATCGCTGACATCATGACCGGCGAGGATTTGGCCCTGATTGATGAGGGACTGAAGGGTGCGGAAGGCTTTATCGAAGAGAGGAAGGTCGTCGATGTCGGCAGAAACGTTGCCGACCTGCTTGAGGCACTGGGCCAGGGCCGAACCTCCCAGGCGGTGCTGAGAACCGTCGTTTCCGAAGCGAACGTAGATAAGGCTGGTAGGCTCCGAATCTGCAATGGGTTTGTGTAAAGATAGGATCGAATAGGGATCGATAAGGAGGATCGTTTGCATTACTCTAGCTCAGCTCTCAGATCATAAAAAGAGGCCTGTATAGGACGGAGAATCATGCTATACTTATTACGAGATATTAACCTACCATTTCCCTTCAGATCAGGCGTCACCACCTTGGTGACATCAGTGCAAGGAGCATAAGCCGAGATGACCAAAGTTCCAGGCGCCTTCACAACATCGTTTCCAACCTGAGCGGCCATACTGAGCGAATCTTTTCCTCCATCGATGGCTACACCCAGCACTCCCATAGCAGCGCACAGGGCATCGCATGCCTTCGCCAACCTGGCTCCTTCTCCGGGCAACTTCGCCGCCCACATCCAGTTTCCTGAGCATTTTACGTCCTACAATACAGTCCATTTGTGTGATTAGTCTACATTCTGACAAACCCTCAAATCGGTGATCGGTGCAAAGACGAGATTCGTAAGAGACTCGGCCAGGGACATTCGAGCTCCGGCTTTGGCGCATACCAGTCCCTTAACGGGCTGCTCGCCGACGGCCACAGCGGCTCCGACCTAAAATCGTATGGATCATAAATTTGCATCTTTAATCTCTGGATAAACATATAAATCATGTGCAGCTGCGATCGTCTGGGGAAGATGGACGAAAACAAGGGAAAACAAAATAGATTTTCAAAGATGAGATTTAGTTTTTTATGGTTTTAGCTCAGCTTGGACAGCATACCAAACTGGACTTAATAAATAAGACATCTGCCTTCCTAGAACTGTCCCAGATCCTAGACTTGTCCTAGATCTTAGATCTTCCTAGATCTCATGACGAAGTTCAAAGCTAGCCTTCTAACGCTGTTTGTATTCCAATTGAATTCCATAGTCATCTTTTCAATTTTGCGTATAACTTGTGACATCTTGTGTGTATGAACTTCACGGATGTAAGGCCTTGCTATGCATCAGTTCCTTGTCCCTAGAGCCACCTCATTTTCATCCTAATCACCCTTTCAAATTTGTCCAACCAATTGACTTTTCATCGCCCCATCACCCCACTGCATGATTAATGTCATTCTAATCGAACCCCCTTTCCGCTCCATTGCTCCGTCCTCTTCTAGACGTTCTTCTAATTGCGACTTCTTCCTCCTCGCCATGTTTGCCGACACAATCGCAATCAAGCAATCATAGCCGCTCTTCCGGCGTTCCCCCGGGGGAACATCGCCCAACATCAAATCAACACGCGCGCCACACTCGTTTAACATCTTTATTGATACCCGCATTGAGAATTCCGAGATTCGTCATGACCACAAAGAGCACAAATTCAGAGTTCGGCTACGGGCTCACTGGTCGACAGGGGCTTGTAGAGGAAGGGTACCTTGAAGACTCTAAGCACTAGCAGTCGGGACATTAGGAAGGTGCCGATGACGAGAAGGATGCCGAAGGCGATCAGAAATAGGGCGAAGTTGACAAACATGGGAATAATGCTGTTTAACGACGTGGCCGAACACGAATGGATATTCGAGAGGTACGGTAGAAGCGGGTGCTGCCAGTTCGATGCAAAACAGTAGTAGTGACTACGGTCAGAAATGTGTGGAAGGGTCATTAAAAGGTTGGCGATGGGGCTCAGGCTACAGTCACACAGGAGTGGGTTGTCGGCGATGTCAATCTCGTGTAGACATGATACGGTAGGTGTCGAGAAGTTAGACACGAAATGAAGAAGATTATTTCTGAGATTCAGATGGGCCACACAGGGTGGCAGAAGTCTAGCATCGAAAGCGGTCATTGAATTGCTGGACAGGTCTATGGTTCGGAGATTAGTGAAAGCGGACAGATTGACGGGTCTAGACAGACTGGTGTTGGACAGGTCTAGCTCGATGAGACTGGTCAGCTGATCGATTGAGGCGATCCAGCAGTCGTTGAAGACTCGACTATGGCATTGAGAGAAAAGGAGCTGATTGTTGCTGAGATGGAGGTGTTGAAGGAGGGGCAGACCGGCCATTAGAAGAGGATCCAGGCCCTTTAGCTTATTCGAGCTCAGGTCGAGGACCATAAGGGAGGGTAAGACAGGATGGACAAACTTGTCAAGGTTGTTGCGCGATAGATTCACGGATCGAAGCTGCATACCCACAGAGGGGAAAGCGGTAGCGGCGACGATGCTGATATTGTTTCCTGACAGATCGAGGTACTGTAGTTTAGGATAGGGACTGAGAGCATGGTCGGGCAGGACGACAAGATGGTTATCTTTCAAGCTGAGGGCTTCCAATTGGGACAAGGCGATGCCGGGGGGAGGTACAGGCCAGTCGACAAGATGATTCGACTCAAGATAGACATTTTCAATTACGGTAGAACGGAGGGTAATAGATGTGAGATTGTTTCTGCTGGCGAATAACCACTTGATGTTGCAATCACCCCAGATTTCTATGTGAGCCAGGCCGACGCCGCTGATGTCGAGCCATTCTAAGTGCTCTCCACAGAACGTCCACTCGTGGTCGGAGATAAGAAGCCGAACATCGGAAAGGTTGGCATGACGGGCCATGGATTTTGTGTGGATCCAGTTAGGGAACTCAGAAGGGAGAAGAGCAGAGGCTAGGTTCAAGCTAACGATAGGTGTCAACTTGTCCAAGGCTGTGGGATGGATCTTAAGATTAGGGTTGTCGGAGAAGTCAACAGAGTGGAGATTCGACCAGTGATCTTGAGAGATCGGAATGGATCTACAACTGTCGTCCTCAAAGCATTCGGTTCCGGAGGCAAAGACAAAGTGGGTGCTGTTCATGAAGTGGAGGTTGGTGTCAGCCATGTGGAGCTGTTCAACCAGAGGCCAAGAGACGGACTTGGACACGAGACTAATTGGATTTCCATTCAAATTAAGTTGTTCCAAACGGAGACCGTCTGGAAGTTTTAGGTCCAAGTTCGACAAGTCGACGATGCGGTTCCGAGCCAAGTTGAGAATGCGAAGCTGGGCCATGCGGAGAAGGAGCTCATCGGGAATCTCTTCGATGAGATTATCGGCCAAATGGAGCGTTTCAAGATTAGGCAGCGCAGCCAGCGAGTACGGGTGCAGATGATTCAGCTGACAGAAGTTGATGCGCAGGACACGGAGTCCTGAGTGGAAGGTGAATCGCGGCAGATGACGCATGGTGATGTTGTGGACGTAGAGGCTCTCGGCCCATGACGGGAGGACTACAGTGCGAAGGATGATGTGGTTGGACCCGGAGCAGGTGACAGCGGCGCTCGACTTGTCACAGAGACAGTAGTCGCAGATGGTATGGGCGGTGGGGTCCATGAAGGACGCCCCGGCCGACAGGGCCAGTAAGCCCAGAAGTAGTGCTAGGCGCATTCGGTGATCTGAACTTCTGTGGGGTTAGGAATGTCGCGTATAGCCTCGTCAAATACAGTACGCTCACGATATGGCTCTACGAAGACATGGGGTTACGGTATTATTATCCAAAAGGAATAGTCGGTAACTCTAGGGTAACATCGACGGCATGTAGAAAGATGATGGTGGAAAAGGAAAGGCTACTCTATCTTGGTCGCCTAAGGTGGCATTCCCCAAAGATCAGACAGCAGACTTTACCAAAAGTGTTCTATGCTTTCCGCTCCTCTAATTTATCGTTTTGTTTTTCCCTTCCCCTCTGAGCTGTTCCTTCTGGCCCTTATTGATTTGCGCCTTAATTTTTTACTATTGTTTTTCGACGGCTTCCGGTTATTAGGTGGGAAGTGGTTAGTGGGAAAACGTGTGACGTTAAAGCAAGGAAAACGTCGAAACAATACGGTGGTGGATGGAATAGACCTCATCAAGATGTACTGTGGTGTCTTAGGCATATGCATAGATGCTTTAGAATAGGCTTTACGTGATCTTATAGACATGATGAAAGTCGCTCATTTGATCTAAGGCTAGCCACAGAACATAAGGTTGGAAGACGGTATTAAGTGGTACTTCCTGTGACGGACATCAATGAGAAAATGAACAACGATCAAGCGTTGATTCTTGACCGGATCTTCAGATTAGCGGGTATACTCAACTAACAACAAGTGGTGTAAATCTAATATGTATGCTAATGAAAAACACCTCGCCATTCGAAAACTAATTACCAATGCACTGGGGATCTATTATGTGGGAAAGAGAATATGAAAGTAGTCATAGGGTTGGCGATTTATTCAGGCAGATCCTCGGCGACCAAGTTCAGAACGTTCCAAAGTGGAAAGGGGCTGAAAGCCCTTAGCCGAACGCCATTAGCATAATCCACAACGGGATCGTAGGCCCGGCCCCAAAAACAAATTCCAAGAAGCCCCAGCACTGCCAGCCGCTCCGAAGCCGAATGAGTGTATTTGGCCCTGATTAAGGCGGTCCAGCAACTAATCCAATCAAAAGCGAACATCCGCCCGTCTTCACAGCCGCGGCACCACACAACAATGGCCCCGCGGCGTCGGGCCACGATCGCCCGGATTGGGCGGACGTCCCCCCAATAATTGCATCAATCACTGCATCGCCCCGCGCGCATGTCTCTTCGCGGCGCGCGCGCGCACAGCTTTCAGCAACCAATTCCGGAGGGGCCAAAGCGCGAAGCGCCGTGACATTAGATATGCGCGCGAATTGAGGACGCGTCAAGAGCGCAGGCGCGTGCAGGACTCTCCGTGCAAGGCGAAAAGGAGCAAGAAGAAGAAGACGATGATGAAGATGAGGGGAGGGGTACTTGAGGCTCTTGTACTGACGGCTGCAGAGAGGCTCGTGCATATTGACGTTGTTTTGAGGGGGCCGGGCCGGCAGTCGACAATTCAAAGCAAATTAGGCGACGAAATCGCATTTGTCTTCGCGCTGAGGGTTAAGACAACGCCGTGCTGCGGGAACAAAAGGATTGATTCGGCATAATGGGTACGGAGAAGTCAGTCTGGGAAATGGCGAGTTGACCAGGGGACGGTGATGAAGCTTATTTGGGAAGGGGCCAAGATGGAGAAAAACAACGTGCTTTGCGAGAAGAGGAAGTTATTGGTGCATGGTGACATTCGGCCGGGCCATGACATCAAGGATGTGACATCAATAAGATGTGTTTTGACGAGGAATGGAAAGGCCGATCCTGAGGGGCCAAAAATGGGTCAAGCTAAGGAAGCGTATTGATACCGCGGATCATGAGACACTTCCCATTTGATGCATGAAATATCACACACTTCATGGAACTCACGAATTCCTCACGGGCTGAGGTTTGGTCGAGAAGCCAGTAAAATCCAGGGTAGAACAGTGAGAAATAGCCACTCAAACATATTGAACTCAGCTGGTCCCTATCCTTGTGCCTAAGGCATAAATAGGTATACGGTAGTCATACCTAGATCAGCCCTCATTCCATGCCCTATCCCTATCACTATCCCTTGCACTCGAAACATAAAAACAGCCATACCGGAAGCCGCACACTATAACATATGATTTCTGATTTTTTCATTGCCGAAAAACGGCACAGACCATACATCACTTCTAGGAGACCATCAATTATAGTGAAACGTTTTATGCGTCTAGGCTCGGCGTTAGGCGCAAATCGTGGATGAAAACAGCGTAGACACTATTTCAGGAAATAGTCGATTATTAACATTTCCGTTGAAAGCACTATTACATTTGAACTACTCCGAAAGAGCCACAGAGGATCTACGGACCACAGAGCGAGGACGTGCCCCCTCAGAGTGCCTCCTCAAAATTAGGAACGACTCCTTTCTTTCTTTTCCCGAACACGCAAAGACAGAGGAAGTTAGTTAACAGCGGAAACTCAATAATCCTAAGAGTGTCTGAGCGGCGTCGTCGTCATAAAACGGTGGACGTCGATCACTTCAAGATGGATTGGAATGTTTATGACGACTCTGTTTGTTCCCCAGTGCACCCGTTGGGCAGCAGCAGTGAGTGTGTGGAACATTTCAAATCAGCGCGACAAAGGTGTAATGTATGCAAAGGGGAAGAGGAAGCGGTGGGCTGTAAATGGAATGTACTCTTGTGGAAGAGGGAATATTTGAGGGGGTAAATTTACCGTAAAGGACGCTGGAAAGGGTAGCTGAAATTCATGTTCACTTTAAAAGTCACAGCCAGCTTGGATCTGAGAAAGCCATTATGACCAAAGGTGGTCATAACGGAGCCAAAAATAACTCGATGTTTAAACTGGAAAAACGGAAAACACTTGAGATCGGCAGGCACTATCTGTCCCTAATGGCATGGAACTATTTTCGGGGCTACATAGGCTGCTGTCGTGTTAGAGAAAACAGGAATTGCGATAGGGAAGGAAATTAAAACTGTTTATTCACGGCAGCAACCCATTAGCGTAGCCTAAATGCTGAATGTTATCTTGGCGATGGTAGGCAGGATGGCTCTTGAACAAAGAAACAAACAGATTCTGAGAAACAAGAAGGCTTTGTTTCGTTTTTATAAACAGCTGACGTAAAAAAATTAACTAATTCAATATAATTTGTGGAACGCATTTAGATGGGACCAGTGACGCTAATCATGTCGGGACCATGCATTCGACTTAAAGGAGTCCGTCCCGTGCCATGTGCGAGCTCGATCGGAGACCTTAAGACTTGACTCGATTCCTTAAGGTCTACCGACTCAGTCTATTCTAAGAGTACGACAAGACTCGAGTAGTAGAGGAGGAGTCTCCTTAGGTGTTTACCGCAAAATGGCTGGGGAGGGAGTTTCACTGACTGACGCTTCAGAAGGTTCTTTTGCCATATTTACGACCCCGATGTCGAATAGACTTGGATGATATTGTTCGAACTCGATGTCCTAGTACAATTTACATAACTGGATGGATCACGTACTAAGATGGACGATCAAATGCGAACGTCACTAAGTTTATATCCGATTAAACCAAATAGGATTTTAAGTGTTCTTGGTTGATAAGGAGCTTTTGTTTACAAAAACAAACACCGAGATAAGAAACCCACACAGGCGAAACATAAAGTAATTAATGCGAAGATCTTCTTTCCGAAAACACTTCGAAAATGTAATTAGGAAAGAAGCCCTTCCGGCTTCAAACACTCTCCAGACACTATCGCTTCGAAAAGGAAGTAATTACATCTCGATCTTATTAGCACAACTTTGTAAACATATATGTCTTGTCTGTGTGCTGTGTTTGTGGAAGAATTTCATTTAGATCGGACTCTGATTCTCAATGCTATACTCTAAGGCGGTAGACATCCATAGAATAGCCCTGAAGACGAATGTGTGCATTTTCTCCTTTTTTTCCGAACGGTCGGAACTAAAGGAGTACATGCAGTTATACTTGATCCAAACCAAAAGCCAGTGCTGATAAGCACCAAGAAATATAAAAATTTATAGGTGTGCCGAAAAAACAGGAAGTTAAAAAATCAAGGAGTTTGTGCTAGGGGTCGAACCAGAGCCCGTAAACTATGGTTAGTCGTGACTATAGTTACTTTTCAAATTTTGTAGAGACGCTTTACTGTAGCCAGTCCGCAGTTTTAGGCCTAGAAACTTCTGCGCTCGACTTCCTAGGCTCTCCTCAAGGCGCTTCGATTTGTAACTATCACCTGGGAATGTTCCCTTTTCAGTGGTTCTTCTGCAACAAGGCCTAGGATAGCCATTGAATAGGGGGAGGCTGAAAGGCTAGAAACTTGAGAATGCATAAAACCACTGATCAAAACATGCCTAAGGCTTCCTATGTTTTCCATTTGAAAAATACAATTAACGAAGATATGACTAATCCAATCATAGCAGATATGAAACAAAGAAACAAATACGATATTTTCGCCCTAAATTCCAGACAATCCGCATAGGAAGTTTACCTAGGGTTACAGCGATTCATCTAATTTGGAAACAACGACGCTCAAAAGTGCCAAAAGGCGTTAAGCACAAATTGGATTCAAGTACAAAGGCGAGGGAGATTTAGAACGCAATTTGAGAGAAGCACTATAGCATAAATTCGGCCAATCACTCCTAAGTCGTGGGATTAAAACGCGGCCTGTTAACGGAATGGAGGCACGAATGCCTGGGGAGTGAGAGGGTGAATTATGGTGGGAACTCATGTAACATATGCATACGAATAAACACGACTATTCTGCCAGTGGCGGTGCTCGATCTTTGACTCACGCCCACATAATCCTTTACTCTTTGAAGGGGATTACTTATGCATCGAAGATGGGTACGGGGAAATGATGACAAGGGCATGGGTGACGAGGCTCACCAGAGAGTTCCAGTCATCCAGAACTCAGAACGGGAATGACGAAGAGTCTCCTGCACGTTGTTTTGATTGAAATCCGAACCCTCTGGCAGGCTATATAGACCGCAGCGCCTGTTAAGTACAAGCTTCGAAATCGAAAGGGCCTTTTAATGACCTTCTCATTTACGTAAACACGTGCGGCCACTCGATACAGGGAAGGTTTTCGGTCACGTGAGACGCATCCGGCCTTTTGGGAAATGGAGTGGCAAGGCAGCGGCCCTAACAACGTACGTCCTATCCCTAAGTGACATATATATGTCATCAAAAGGATGAGCAGCTAAATCACGTCCGTAGACGAAAAGGTCACAAAAAACGGCACTTGAGCGGGACTATTAAGTCGGTTTACGTCACGACGCTTAAGATTTTGTGAAGTCCATATGGCCTGCAGCTCTAAAGCACCATCAAAGTTCGCAAGTGCAGTACAGAGTAATAAGATTTTATGACTTCCTTTTATGGCTTTAGGCGGTTTTCGTGTCTGCTACGACTCGATTGGATTCCATTCAACGATGTGGGTGGACCGTGCCGGAAGAGAATAACAGAGTGAAAAAGATGTAAGTTCATCCATCTTCTCTTGGAGACATAAAATAAAAAAAAAACAAGTCCCTAGACCAATCACATTACGCTTAATACGGTACTAAAATCGAAGGGATGTTTTTGCATTGTTCAGGAGAGGAGATTGTGGTCACTGAATACGTGTAGATAGGTTAGCAGAAGATTATTTCTGAGATACAGATAGGCCACACAGGGGGCAAAAGTCTGGCATCGAAAGTGGTCATTGAATTGCTGGACAGGTCTATGGTTCGGAGATTAGTGAAAGCGGACAGATTGACGGGTCTAGTCAGACTGGTGTTCGACAGGTCTAGCTCGATGAGACTGGTCAGCTGGTCGATTGAGGCGATCCAGCAGTCGTTGAAGACTCGACTATGGCATTGACAGAAAAGGAGTTGATTGTTGCTGAGATGGAGGTGTTGAAGGAGGAGAAGACCGGCCATTAGAAGAGGATGTAGACCTTTTAGCTTATTCAGAACGGCAAGATGATTATGTTTCAAGCTGAGGGCTTCAAATTGGGACAAGGCGATGCCAGAAGGAGGTACAGGCCAGTCAACGAAATCTTCGATTACGGTAGCTCGCAAAAGGTTATTTCTATCGGCCAACAACCACTTGAGGTTTCAATAAACCCACGTTTCTGCGTCACCTACCCCCTATAGGGTGGGGTGATGTATCGCCGGAGGGTGGTAATCGTTCACGCAATAAACTAAGCGCAATTAATAGCAGCTGATAGGCGCGGCTGGTGAGAAGAGAAACGAAAATATGCACCGACCTTATCGAAGAAGGAGAGGGCGGTGACGGCGACGTCGGCGACGGGCGTGTGCAGTGGCCCGACGCACTGCTGCTGAGCGATCAGACCGGTAACGGCGCGATCGACCTGAAGGCAAAAAGTATCGATTTGAGTGAGTGTGTAAATTGTGCGTCTGAATCACCTTGTTTGTCAGGTAACGTTTTGAAGCGACCGACGGAAGGCGAAGCACCAACTCGAGGGCTTGACGCACGGTCAGGTCAGCCGGAAGGTCAAGGGGCTTCAAGTTCTGGGCGATCGTTTGCATGTTGAAAACCTGAAGAGGAGTTGATGTAACGACCGGTTTGTGCAGAGTTGATAGAGTCGTAAAGTGCGAACTAATTGGATTTGTGGTGGTTTGCAACGTCTTTGAACTTGCTTTTCAATGAAATAAACAACAGAAGAGCCATCATAACAACTGAAGTTGACACCTCTGGACAAGGCTATTTGAAAAAGTGACAAAACCTTGCATTCACGTGAACGTTTGGCGTTGTGCAGTCGAAGCGTAAGTTATTGAGTCATGTATTATGTCTTTGTAAAAAGGGGAATGAATGAAATTTGATAAGGACAGCGACAAAAATGGGTCATGTTTCATTGACCTTCGTCTGAAAGAGAGATTCAATACATCGCGTGCTATCCTTGTTTTGTTGTTTTTAGTCAGAAGTGAGCTCGGTGCCGGCATAATGCCGCCTCATCCGCCCCGGGGATTTTGACCCTCTCTTCGAGGACCTCCCTCCCGTGGTCAAAAAGATCCTACTTGAATTTAAGTTCTAAAACCCTAGTTCTTGAACTGACAAAAGCTTAAGAAAGAGATCTTTGCTTAATGATTGATAAACACACCTTGTTGGGCCGTTCTCCAAGAGCCTTGAGATCCAAATTCACAGGAGCATTGTCCTTATCGCTAGTGTGGTAATCAGTCAGCACGACCTTGTTGTCACCGGTAACTTCTCCCACGATGGACACCGTGCACTTCTCGCGTTTGGCAATGCGAAGAATCACGTCGACCTTCTTGGGGTCAAGGAGGATAGCGGAGTTCTCCTGATACTCCGCCCCCCAAAGTTCACGGATCGAGATGGTCTCATCTCCCAACT
The DNA here is from genome assembly GCA_030435675.1 of Steinernema hermaphroditum. Lineage (NCBI taxonomy): Eukaryota > Metazoa > Nematoda > Chromadorea > Rhabditida > Steinernematidae > Steinernema > Steinernema hermaphroditum. Next base: position 15,409,538 of record CM059623.1, read on the forward strand.
CGAATTTGTCAGCGGAGATGATGGCGCCTCCCATTTCGCCTTCGACAAGCTCCTTGAGTACGTTGCCTAGAATACCGCGATGACTAGAAGTGGTAGATACAAAGGTTCGAACCGTTTCCGCCGGCTCCCTGATCGTGGATCGACAAGATCGGGTTCTCCTCATCGAACTCAATGCAGGCCCTGACGATACGGTGAAGTTTCTGCTCCATTTCGGCGTCACCACGTTGAACAGCTCCAAAATCGAGCTCACATTCGCGACCTCCTTGAACATGCACGGAACTGGCGGCTCCACCGCCAAGACCGATACGGTAAACAGGTCCACCGATCTTGGCCAGCAGCATGCCGGGTTTGCAGGGCTGCTTGTCAACCAGCGCGGCGTCGATCGATCCCAGTCCTCCAGAGAACATGATCGGCTTCACGTACTCGCAGCGCTCTCCATTGGCCAGGTGACCGCCGAACGATCGAGCAAATCCGGTGATGACCGGTTCTCCGAACTTGTTACCGTAGTCGCTGGCTCCGTTGGACGCCTCGATGGCCACTTCACGAGGATGCGCCATGTTGGGTGGGTACTGATCGTCGGTCTCCCAAGGCAGATCGTAGTTGTCCAGATGCAGGTTTCCGAAGGAATACCCGGCGACGCCGGCGATTTCATGAGCGCCACGACCGGTGGAATGGACGTCGCGGATACGACCACCCGTACCCGTGGCGGCGCCAGGGAACGGCGACACTCCGGTGGGGAAGTTGTGTGTTTCAGCCGAGTAGATGATGTGACGAGTGGCGTTCTTGGTCTTGAGCTTGGAAAAGCGGTCCGGTTGCGCGGAGACGAGCTTTGTGATGGGAAAACCCTTGATTGAGCTGAAAATGGAGAGTAGTATAGAGATCAGAATTGGTTTGTGCTAAAATCCACGATAGAATGCCTGTAAGGTACTGTCCCTACTTAGGTAATAAGGCCCTTTGGGTCTTTGGGTCTTTTTCTAAACAAATCTTGCAGATACCCACCTACTGTTGTCGTGGAAAGCGATGACATTGTTCGGATTGGAAGTGTCCTGCGTGCCCTGGATGATCTGGAAGAGGTTCTTCTCCCTTTCCACTCCGTCCACTACGAATCGTCCCTTGAAGAACCAATGACGGCTGTGCTCACTGTTCGACTGGGCCAGATCAAAAAGCTCCACGTCGGTAGGATTGCGTTTGAGCTGGTTGCGGAAGAGATCGAGATAGTAATCGATGTCCGACTGGTCAAGGGCCAAACCCATCTCTGAAAGGATCATGTAAAATGCTTGGATAGACGATTGTGCACCTTTGTTTGCTTTGTCGAGGTTCTTTGGGTCGGACAAGACGTCAATGGTGAACCAAGACTCCTTCTTGTTGTGAGTTTCAAAGCTGAGCTGCTCGTCATATTCACATTCGGTCATACGATCGCCGAGAATGTTGACGACGGCAGTTCTCTCCAACTCGGACAGGTTATCGGCCTTAACATTGAAGATGGTCGACTTCTCAAGACGGGTCACTTCGCCGATTCCGGCGGAATGGCACGCCGAAACAGCGTTCGTTGAGTAAGGAGTGGTGAAGTTGAGGCGGGGACCGATTTCGAAGACGTTCGATGCTCGCTGGATGGAGCGCTGCTTGGAGAGAACGACGTGGAAAGGGTTGTGGCCAAGGAGCCAGGCGAGCTTCTCGAAATGCGCGGCTTCGAAGGCGGCGACATCGGCGCCCTCGGCGAGAATCACATGGAAGCAGGTCTCCGATTCGACCTGGACATTGCCTTTGGCGCCAAGCTTGGTAAGACGCTCCGAGATGCGTTGGTTAGCCAGCTCGTCCCATTCGCGGTGGTTGGGAGTGTAGTAACGGATATGGGGTGGTGACATTGTGTTTCTGGAAAGGCAACAAGTGAGTTAATTCATAAAAAGGGCAAAAGACAATCGGAGATGTTACGAGAAACATTTATCCATAAATCCATCATGAGACTATCTCTAGATCTCAATCTACGACGAGAACAACTAATCAAGCGTTCAACAGAAGAAAAAACGGTCAGATCGAAGTATGCGAGGTGTTCCTTTTTAGCAGCTCCTCACGCCTTTATGCAAGGACCCATCTTTAGGTCGGTTTTGGCGCAGTTTAAGCGATAGTTCGGACTATTTTGGGGAAGGAGTTGGGACCTCTAGGACAGCACCCATTGCAATCCCGGACGAGCATGCTTTAGTTTTAGTTTTAGGTTTGTTAGGTCTACGACGCCGAAGAAGTTTTATCCTTCAGCATGCCATTCCCCCGTTATTGAAGAAGACATCAGAGACATCGAATTAAGAAAGATAAGCGTTAATACCTCCCTGTCACCTAGCAGGCTTCAACCCGACCCTCCCTAATGGCATTGGCTGCCAGTACCACTTAACTAAAGGGACACTCCAGCTGTCGGGAATTACAGGCCCTAGTACCCGAATGTCATAAATTTTGAGTCCTACTTTGATCGGCAAGAGGCGAATTTGTGCACATATCACTTCACAGCCCTGCCTCTATCCGCACCAGTCTACTTCAACCAGATTGGCCGGATTGGCCTGTAGCACTTGGGAATCTCCCCTTGACTGAGGTAGGTATATCAAGTATATCTCTTCTATTAACTGTCCCGCCCTTAACAGCACGATACAGAACTTGGTTGCAAAGTAAATCTTTTATATAAAAATCGTTAAAGTCGGTGAGTCTTTTAATGATAGACCTACAACCAATGAATCGCAATTTCCATAGGACCTTTTCAACCAAATTTTAATTTATGTTCAACAATAGACCCACATGTGTTCCGTTCTGATATGTCGAAGAGCTCCAATAGGTGAATTTCACAATTCGCATAATAAAAACGTTAATAAAAACGCGCTGACCCTAACACGATGCAGGTGCACATCGATGCTTCGACGACCCATCTGGCGGTAGGGACCGTGTGGCGATCGATAAGGGTTTGTCAAAACAACGCGATCCAAAAGGGAACTCCTTTCCGCTCATGCACCTAAGTACTACTCAAGTAGCTAATACCCACAAGTCAGTAGCCCGAACCAAGCAAGATCGAAAAAATGATCTTTTCGGACCATTCGACGGTCCGAAAGATGGGCGGCGCGCGAGGCGAAAGTCGCTTTTCTTTGACAAACGGAACGGCGACGGTGAAGAGCTTTTGGCGCGCGCTGCGATAGTGTCGGAGTGATAGGCGACTGCGCGATCGGTGCACTTTGCAGCAGGCAAAACGACCAAAAAGTGAAATCAGCAGATCGGCGAAGGCGATAGTGGCAAAGTCGAAGACGGAGATATCCGCTGATCTGATTTGATCAAAAAGCGGAATATGTGAAACTGATGCGATGGGCCTGCTATGGTGAGAAGATGGAAGTGGATGTGCGACCTTTGATCGGACGTCGGTAGCACTTTTAGTGCAGCGCTTATTGATCGATCGGCTGTCTGCTTCTTGTTGTCAGACAAAGGGCCTTGTACGGTGTGAAGTCTAAGTGATATTTGGCATGTTACCTGCTCTGAGGGCTGCGTCGATCCCCTATAACTTGCTTTTAAGCTGCATAATTACAAGGTACCACAGGCGGACTCCATTCTGGAAGGGTCCTCGTAAATTCGTCGCCCCACCTGGACTTAGATTTGCCTGAAGTTCTCTGCACGGGAAGGCGCCATTTCTTCTGATTTCTGTTCGTTATCGTTCAGGCGATATTCCACTTTCTTCTAGCTGAGGCTTCCTCGATGTCCTTCACTCTTAAGGCGCATCGGAGTCAGTCGTTTGACTCATTTTTTCTAATAGACAGACTCTGGCCATTCGATGCTCCATTTCTCGTTGAGAGTTCGAGAGCTTCATTCTCGCTGACTGAGAATCAAGTTTTCGAGCCACAGAGCGTAGTGAGGAGAACGCACTGCTCGAAAAGCCTTCGTTTACATTGTATTAGAATGCTTCTGGAGGTCAGGAAATCCTTGTCCTTGTAGGAAGACATTCCAGCCGCTTTGAATTCTTCTGCCGATTCTTCTGTTCCTTAACGTCGACCTTTCCCACTGCGTCTTTCAATCATTCCCTCAGGGATTTGCCGGGATTTGGACCCCGTGGGATCTCGACCATCCTCTCTGAATTTGGACTATGTTTCTTGGGCCCCACTTACTGCCTTACATGTTCCAAATCCTATAGGGAACGGTCCAAGTCCTAAAGAGGACGTCCAAAGTCCAGAAAATTCGTAAGGAGACGGTTGACATTACATGATGCCCTGAATTCCTTCGAGTGGTACCGTTTAGTGGACTGGACATTGGGCCCGAATTTTCGCCTCGGACGATGTATTACACTTCTGGTCACAAATATTCAAATTGTTGCATAAAACTGTATCGGTAGTGTTCACGCATTTCCTTATTCTCCACACTTTGTCAATAATTTAAACGCAACAATTACAATGCTATCTTCAAAAGGTTCAGCCACTGCGTTTCAACCACTTCTCCCTAAGCTGCAGGATTCGCTGCGTGGTGTAAGCATGTCCGTTGTGGCACGGGTCCAAAGTGCACTTTGCGTCACATGGGTTCACGCGATAGGGCGCGCAACAACAATAACATTTACGCCCGATGCTGTAAAGGTGACGTAAATGAGGGAGACATCGAAAGTTGTTGTTCGGTACCTGATGCAGTTCATCGGATTCAGGTTCCACACCTGATCGCGGATGTTGGGTGGCACGAAGGCACCGAGGAATTCAGCTGACGATACTCCTCTAAAGGGGTTGTAAGATCAAGTTTGAGCTATTGAGGCTGGTTACCTTGGTGGCCAGAATTTGCATAGGCCAGTTTGATCATCGTATGTCTCAGGAATCATGGCACATGCTTGACGTTCAGTTGGAAGGTCACACACTCGATCGGCCACTCCGAAGGAGTTTCCACTGAAAAAAAGAATGCGTTCACCATGAGAACTTGTATAGCTAGGTGAGGTAGCTATCTAGTCAATCTGCAGGAAGGGACCCTCGTTATTTTAGGGCACCGATCATAGGAGAGGTAGCTTAGCCTAACCAATGGAAACATCTTGGAAACAAGGGAACCAACCTATTCTCAGCTTTCATGGGTGCCTTCTTTAATTCATTAAAAAAACTTCCATAGCGTCAAGTCTATAGCTGATGCGAAACAAACCAGTGTCCTCGGTAGTATAGTGGTGAGTATCCGCGCCTGTCACGTGCGAGACCCGGGTTCGATTCCCGGCCGGGGAGTAACTTTTTTAACTTTATTTATTTGGACATAATCTGCAATGTGCGCACAGAAACGCTTCTAAAATATGCTGTTTTGCAATCACATACCATGCGTCTGCGTTAACTGGTTTTCAGTACGTAAACAAAAGTTGAAAAACTAAAGACATCAATTAAAATGCTTGTGAAAACTTGTTCTACATTTATCAAAACAACCTGTAATCTTTGAAAGGTTTAAATGAGCAATTCTAGATCACAAGTTATCGTTTCTAATAGTTATCATGAGGCTAAATGATAGCGTAGACAACCTTATGCTTAGGAATCTGTACGAATGGACCCTCGCTAATTTAAGGGACTGGACCCGACCATAAAACCCGAACCCACGCAATTCTGATTGTGAACAATCTAGTCCAACATTATGCCCCCACCCTCGAACTTGAAGGAAAGGAATCTCGCTATTTTAGGGTAGCCTAGATCGATCGTAAAACCCACAAAATCCGACTCAATTCTGATTGTGACCAACACTCACCCTCTCTGATAGTTGCATCTCGGACTGCAGGACACTTGGACATTGCACATTCCGCAAGCGTCGGCCGACTTGTTGAACAGCTCTGCGTAGTCCATGACCTTCTGCACAACGGGATTTCCAATTCCAACAATTAGTTGCATATAGCGATTCTGGTAGCATTGTCTAGGCAGCCTCGACCAGAACGTTCGATCGTTGGTACTGAAGCAAGGCCCATATTCGCTCCAGTCCTCGCAGTTCTCCGTTTTCCCAATCGATCCAGAAACAGACGAGAAGGCGGACGCCAAGAATGCGGTAGCGATGGGAACAGACGCGACAAGGAAGAGTAAAGCGGTGATCCGAAGAAGTAACATCACGATCTGGCGGCGACTCTCCGAAAAGAAGACAAAAGGCGCGCAGTCGTCTGTGCCCGGGAGGAGGCGCCCCGAGATGATAGAGGAGGCGAAATAACATGATCAATCACGTCTTCTTCCGCTTGCTCTCCCGACGATGACCTGTTTGGCGCACTGCGTTGCAAGAGTGCTTTATTCTAAGTGATCACAGAAGATGAGCGGATCCGGTTCTCGAATCGATCGTTTCCCGGTTCGTAAAGGAAGTTGGAAGTTCGCCGAGAGAGGTTCAAAGGTTGCCGAACGTTTTTGGGTTTGCGTTAGCGATGGGTGTGGCACGAACGGGGAAAATTGAATACATTTGTGATAAGTCGTCAATCGATCTTTTAACCTGTGTGGAACAGCAGAACGTTACCCTTATGACGCAGCACAGCTTAACACATATGACGGTCAATGCGAATGATTTTGGATGCTCCTTGTTAAACTGCATTCGATCAAAATGATGAAAACTATGGTCTAGGGCTTCCGGTCGTCCGAATTCTGGAAGCCGGTCATTCGGGTGGAGACATGGTAGCCCTGCGGGCGACGAGATCATGGAATCGTTTTTAGTTTGGTCTAAGCCGGTGGACATTTGGTTTTGTATTTGGAGGCAATAAACCGTGCTATTGGAAGTGCCTGTGTGGCTCATTGCGAACGTCTCTGATTTGTAATCGGTCGAGGTCAGTTCGACGCCGGCCCGGGTCCCTACTTTGTCTCATGTCTAAAACCGACCGCTGTTGCAGGGATATTTCCTGGCGGCATAGTTTCTCCACCAATGTCGCTCTCGTGCCCACGGAAAAACACATAAACACACAGACAAGCAAGCCAATGGACCGAGATCCATCGATTCTCCGTTTACACATAAGGGATTAGCTAAGCACAGATCAACCAGAACAACGATTCATGTGAACAATATTCCAATTCGTCGGGTCTTCGCGAAAGAACTCATGTCACTTTCGTTGGGTTTCCGTTGCACACATTCGAAAAACACATACGCGCTGTAGCTGTCTTCATTGTCTCCATCGTACTTCAGCTTGTAAGGGTGCGATGGTTCGTTAAAGAGGGTGCGCGGAAAGTAGAAGTGGTGCCTGCCGATCGGATCAAATTCTTTTTGAGGACAAAGCTCCAATTTATCCTTCAAGAATTCAACATAATTTGGGGTGTCGAAACACAAATCTTTCCCTTCTTATATTCTGAGACCAGAATATAAGAAGTTCTTCAAGATAACCATCATCCGTAAAGCGCAAAGACTTCAACTGCGGTTGAAGAAGTGATAGCGTTACCAATTCCATCAGGCCTTCTGAATATGCCTCTCTTTTGATGTACAATTGGGTGAGGTTCCAGGCTTCGATCAGTCTCTTGCAGATCACAATCGCTTTGTTGTCGAGTTTTTTCTTGATACACAGTCCCGTTAAACGCTTAGCTATACATGCCCAGTCGATCCACGCCTTGCTCACGGTGTCTGTCTGCAGGTCTAAGCAGTACACGGCATTGGGAAAGTAAATCCGATCGGTGATTTCCTTGCTAACCTTGTCCTCGTTACCCTCGTAAATATATATGTGAACGATTGAAACATATCTATGTTTCTCGATCCAGAGGTGTTTGGGCACTTCGCTATTACGATCCCAACGTTCCTCAACGGCTATGCGGTTGTTTCTAATATCAACGACATGATAGTTGTGCATTGATATCATCGTCTGCGCGACAATTCCAATGTTTCCCGACAATTCTTGGGCAGTTTCGGATAAACGCGGAATCACGAAGTTTCGCGCAGTCCAGCCAAGCAAAAATAGAGATTCATAGAACTTGTAGGGAACTTCATTCATCGCTGCTGATGGAAAAAAGACATACATATTTCGAAATCGAATTTACGAATTTACGAATTTATTGCGATATCTAACATATTACATGTTGTCGCACCCCATATTTATCCAACGTCCTCTGGCTTCTTGACGCGCACGGTGCCTCCATCTTTTGCTGCCCAGTGTCTTCGTTAAGTCATCGCTCCATCGGGTTCGAGGTCTTCCGAGAGGTCTCTTCACAGTCGGGCGCCATTCTTCGAGTCGGTTGTACCAATTTTCCGGGCTTCCGTTCGCCATCTTCCAGGCGAAGTTCCACTTCCTTCTTCTTGCCGCTTCGTCGATGTCCTTCACTTTCGTGACGCCTCGGAGCCACTCATTGGTCCTCTTGTCTATTAGACGGACTCCGGCCATTCGGCGTTCCATCCTTCGCTGAGCGGTCGCAAATTTCGAAATCATACGCTTTAATAGAAAAAAGTCTCCGAGAGTGCATCGCTAATAGAGAATGGGCAATGCCGGATTGTGATAACATCACACAACGATGGCCTTGGAAGCCTTGATCACAATCCGATCACAATGGGCACCAATTACATGCCCGTCAAAATGCAAGAGATTTTAAGATGAACCCTATCTTCTCTTAAACGATCCCCGACGCTGAGAAACGGAAGACGCCGAACGTGTTTATTTGCTAAGATAAAGATATTTCTACTGTATTTTGACTTGTTGTATCGAAAATTCTAGAAGGAGTAAAGGTTAATGTCGGCTAGAAGTAAAGAAAAACAGAAACATGTCTATGTTATTTTCGCAACATCGAGTTGTTTTCATGCTTATCAGAAGTGTGACCCGTGCTCAGATGGCAAGGAACACTATAAGTCGGACCACCGTGGTCTAGGATACCAATAAATAGGATGGTGAACGTATCTTGATGAAATTATAACATAACTACAATGAAAGATGAGCCTAAGCTCAGATTAAATTTCATAAGAAACCTTATTGACATGGAACCGCTTCGAGGGGGTCAATGTCACATCCATGGAAGGAACTAACCTTTGACATAAACGATCTCAAGTTCCCCCTCATGACTTCATCCATCAGACGTATCCCAAGAATATCGTCCACCGCCGTGCGCCACTCAGTCATGCTGAAAAACCGCAACAACACCATTCCCATGGAGACCACCAAAAAACTTCCATAGCGTCCAATCTATAGTTAATGGGCCTGCCTTACGAGTCCTCGGTAGTATAGTGGTGAGTATCCGCGCCTGTCACGTGCGAGACCCCGGTTCGATTCCCGGCCGGGGAGTAATTTTTTTAACTTTATTTATTTGGACATAATCTGCAATGTCCTCGCAGAAACGCTTCGAATATATGCTATTTTGTAATCCTACAACGTACGTCTGAGTTAACGGGTTTTCGGAACGTAATGATCTTGATCAACATCCTTGCTGCAGCTCTATATAACGCCTAGCACAATACAAGTCGCTGATCAAAGAGCACATATGTAAAACTCAGGTTTTCATCTTAATTGGACATCGAACGGCCGGTCTACATTTGAGATAGGCTATGTTTCAATTTCAGCATGAATAGCTTAGGAAAAGAGCCCTCACTTGAAATGTTGCGGTTTCCTGATTATTTTCGTCTTCCCGCCATCTCCCTGGCTTCCTTATCAGTATGGCCATCCCAAAAAACGGTCGGCTGTGTAAACATTAAGAGCAAACAGATGACTACATTTAATGTCGGAATCGAGAAGCAATTTGCCACTCTTTGTCATGTTACTGTTTTTACTAACTATCCTCCTTTTCGCTCAAACTTCAGGTATGTTAATTATCACGGCGGTCTGATTTAGTCATTAACTGCAGTCATTAAGACTGATTTAGCCGAGGGCAACTTCCACTGCCACAACCACAGCGTGTGTGTGGCGTTGCCGGACGCCGCCAGAGACTGTCCATGCGTCATAATTCCGAAGTCGTCCGTGGAAACCTTGGATAAATTCATGGTGTTTGCGGCCAAACTATTGGGATCGAGAGACAAAGATCAGAAGGTCACCTATAGGATTCTGTCACAGGACGCCATTGATGAGCTGAACGTCTTCTGCAGTGCCCAAGACCATGGGGAGGAGGAGATTGACGATTATGAGAAGTACCCACGTCTGAAGGTACGGTTTCTAAGAATGGCATAATAGACCAATTTCAGGTGTTCACATCTCTCATGCTCTTCAAACCGGGCGACCTGTCCACAGCTCTTCATCTTCTAAAAGGCCATTTGCACAGCTCAGTCCTTGATGACCTTAGGAACTGCAAGAAATCGGTCTGCACCTTTTCGAAACAGATCAAGATGGACGATGAGTCGAGCCTTCAAATCGTTAAAGCCGCCGTTATGAAACTCCCCGACGATGAGTCGCTCCTGGCTTCTGGGCACGTCGTTGTTGATAGTGGGTACTACGACGGTAATGGTAACTTTTTAAGAAATATGCATTAACATAGCAATTATAGATAGCTCGTTTATAAGGTACGCTCGAGACATGATTGTGGAAAGATTCGACGTAGCCTACCATGGATTCCTAAGCGAAAAAGGCCTTTAGATACCGCCTGATTTTGTTCGTCATGTTGTTGTATCATGTATTGTAATATAGTTATTTTCTGTTTTTAAGCAAATAAAACTTATTATGAAGATTTGATCCCAGGATTGCATAGTGTGAAAGGATAGAGGATGTTTAAAAATATTGGGTTGCCTAATAAGTACTTACAGTTTTTTCGTCGGTTAAAAAACGAACTTTTATCCAATAACGTTAAGCAACAATATATTCAGTGTTGTTATCCACGACCTCCTCCCTCCGGTCCACCAGTTTTTCAATTCCTGTTCTCGAAAAATCGGCAGGTCTGGAGTCGAAGAAGTCATTGACCCAGGTTTCGAGTTGAATACGGTGCATGTGGAAGAATCTCCTACGTCAGCTGTCGGAGTGCGGTCTTGACCACTTTTACAATTTGCTGGTGGATGCTCGTATGGCTCATACTTCATGATTCGAGCTTTTCTGTTGGATTACGTGGTTCCAACGATGGAGCTGGTCGATGTACAAGTTTTAGTCGACCGTCTAATTCCACTGCAGCAGTTCCCACTGTAGCAAGCCCTTACAGTGCCATCTCTATTTTTTAATGCTACGGGATATCTTCCTTCTATTTGAAGCAACTGTTCAGATAATGTGAACGGTAGCGTAGAGTATCCTTAAATATAACCCTTAAAGAGTTCTCCGACTCTTCACGGCTGTTTCTGAAAGCATTCTGCAAACGCGCCTACTTCAATGTTGTATCACTTTCCTACGTCGGTTCGGGATCAGAGGGCTTTCTGAAGGACCACATCTACAACCACCCTCATCTATGTGCCATTATCCTCGCTGAGGATTGGTCACCATCCATTCTTCAAGACGTTCAATATTTCATCGGTCAGGGAAAGGGTAGATTTGTTGCCTTGCCTCGCAAGTTTCACGTGGACAGTGAGTTCATCACGGAGCTCTTTGATTTGTGGAGAAGCGATGGAGAATTCGAATTCCGTCTTTCGTATGACTCCCAAGCAGAGTCGCCGCCTTTTCTTCAAACCATGAATCAACGTACTAAGAAGTGGTTTTTCCTAAAACACGACATCCAAAAGTCAGCGGCGAGCTACTGTGCACGTAGCAAACGAATTGATCTGTCCTTCGAGAAATGTTCGTGTAACGTTTCGAACTACTGTAGATTCTGTTTTCGCGAGCTATAAAGCCTTTTTGGCGTTTTGTTTTAACAATAAATTTGAGTTTTCTCGTTGCCATTGCCGCAGAGTATCTTGTGAACCTTCCGGCTGTGTGTCTTTTAGACCAAACTGATCATATTGCCTTCAGATTAGCCGTACGCTCAGAAAGCGACCGACCGAAAAATCTTCACTACGAATGAGATTCCGGCTCCCCAGGCTTATGTAGTCTGTAATTTCCTCTATCAAAAACTGCACTCTTGTCTTTTCGTCTTTTCATCTCGCACAATAACGCATATGTGCCCAATAATATGTGATTAAACCATGGTATAAAGGACTTCTTAGAAGGGCGATTTTTAATGGCCTCTAATAACAATATAAGAACAATGACAACAGTCAGTTTTCTAAGGACAGCTTTATCAAAAACACAGAAAAAGAAAAGCCACCTGTACATGCTTATCATGTATTTTGGATTGGCATCTCATCTACTGATTAGTGACGAAATAGATCCTTTGGAACGATGAATATCGACCAGTAACTTAAAACAACAATCAAGCGGCTGAACTGTATTCGTAGGCTGCATGTTTTGTGGGGGTTAGTGCATGAATAAAAAGAACAATAAGTTGTCAAGTTCTTCAATTACTAAGTACTCCTTCCCCTGAAACAAAATAAGCTTTCCATCATCAGCGAAAACGTTCTTCACGTGTCACATTAACCTATGGCGGCTCTATTAGCGAATAGCGGCCAAAAGTATTTTTGGACGGCCAAAAGTATCTTTGGACGGCCAAAAGTCGGAATAGCGGCCAAAACTATTTTCCAACGGCCAAAAGTCGGAATAGCGGCCAAAACTATTTTCCAACGGCCAAAAGTCGGAATAGCGGCCAAAACTATTTTTCGACGGCCAAAAGTCGGAATAGCGGCCAAAACTATTTTTCGACGGCCAAAAGTTTTTTATCAACAAAATTTATCACAAACAGAAAAGTAACTGTTCAATAGTCATCCTCTTCGGACTCCTCTTCGGGCTCCTCTTCGGGTTCCTCGTCAGGCTCTTCGTCGAGCTCTTCGTCGAGCTCGTCAGAGCTTTCTTCGGAGCCCTCTTCGGAGCTGGGCTTCTTTCTCTGGCGTCTCCGGGGCGTTCTAAGGCTAGGGACGCCGTCGATGGATTCCAAGTGGGCTATTGTTGTCTTTGTGTCCACACATGCTGGAGGCTATTTAGTGGAGATGCAATGACTGCAACGCTAAGAAGTCCATAAGCCGACAGTCTGTTCGCCGAGGATCTTTTTTCTCGGAGTCCAGACTGGGAGTGGGCGAAATCCTCAGGATGGCCCACTTCTGGGCCACAAATCCTACCACACGCCTTGAGAATGTTCACAACGAACATGGCTGGGCGATTACGACCCTGGTTGAGTTTTATAATAAGTTCAGGTGGGTTTGCCGTGATTGGGCAATGCGCCAGTCGTACGATCACCAACTAGGGGGGGGGAGGGAGTTGTCGTCGAAATCGACGAGTCTTATTTCTATAAGCCTAAGCACCATAGAGGCCGGAAACTTGGAAAAGAGTCGGGCTGGGTGTTCGGTTTGTCAGACCGAGACACTGGCGAGGTTCGCCTTTTTGAGGTGCGCGATAGAACAGCGGGCACGCTTCTGCCAATAATTCGAGATAACTGTACGCGTGGAACCATCGTCACATCGGACGGTTGGGCTGCCTATGGAAAAATAGAGGAGCTGGAGATGGAATACACCCACCGATGGGTTAACCATCGGATAAACTTTGTAAATCCAAAGGATAGGACAGTCCACACACAGGGGATAGAAGCCACTTGGGGTGCTATAAAATCAGACATGCGTCACCTGCGGGGGACATCTACAGAAAAATTTGCCTCCCACCTCAATGAGTACGCTTTTCGTCGCTATTTCGAACAGCAACACTCGAACGACACCTGTCCGTCGCCGCGGTGGTCGAGTCCGGTCAACAACAACTGCGCCCTCTCGTCGTTCGTCTTCCAGACAACGTACCCATCGAAACAAGAAAACAAAGAAGAATAACTGATGTGCTGTTAAGTTTGTTCTATGTACTGATTTGTTGATTTTGTGAAATTGTGAAAAAAAAATTTAAAATTGTGATAAAAAACTTTTGGCTTTAAAAATATACTTTTGGCCGCTATTCCGACTTTTGGCCGTTGGAAAATAGTTTTGGCCGCTATTCCGACTTTTGGCCGTTGGAAAATAGTTTTGGCCGTCCAAAGATACTTTTGGCCGTCCAAAAATACTTTTGGCCGCTATTCGCTAATAGAGCCCCTGTGGCTACATCGTGCTCAGAAAAGTTATCGCACACCTACTTGACTTGTACTTCGTGGGAACACTGTGACATAGCACAATGCACACTAGTTGCCTTAACTGACAAGGGAGCCTTTCAAGGTGTGACGCTCCAATCAACGTTGAAGAAAGATGTTCCTCATGGAGTTTTAAGCTGTGATTGAAATGCACACCAGTGATCACACCATCCTAGATGAACCACACATTTTTTGACAGACCACATGTGAGTCGATCTCGGGATACAAGCCGATCTATTCTTCTCAAGCTATAGATAACAATTTTCCATAGAAAGTAGCCAAAAAGACGTCGATGAAAATGTTGAGCTTCGAACCCGTGACTAGTCGTGCGCCGACAAAGAGCACTGCCACTGAACCACACAGGAATCTGTGTAAAATACAACGTACGAAGTTCCCTCTTCCGCAAGGATTTCAGGGAAAAAGAGCCCAGCGGAACATATCCTTTTCAACCTACTGTCGAGCTGTTTCACGCATCTATTTCTTATGTAAGTAAAAACTACTGCAAACTGGATTAGTATTTCAGGGTCTTTTTTGCTTGGGCTCTTTTTTACCCCAATGTTCCGCAAATCGGCTCGAAAGAACCACGTTCTATCAGATTCTTAACAACTTCTTAACAAGCACTTAACAACAGATACCGGATCAAGCATGTCAACTGGCATCCTCTGATGTCTTGCTTGTTTTCAGCGCTTCGAGGACGTTCCATTAAGGGGCTTACCCGCCGATGTTGGGGATCATCTACCTTGTTTGCAATGCTCCAGCATCACGACGCCACCAGAATCAGCTCTAATAGTAATTCGTCTACTGCACTGAAGCCAGAAGAAAGCCAGGGTGTAGGGTATTGTACTTCTTTGCGTCCATGAGACGCCCTGCATAGTGCTCACTCGTGCATAATGAGATTCGAGAAGATAAATCGTGTAGTACAGTATGTACATATACAATGCATCACAATGCAGTTATCTTCTTTAAACCAGCACTATATCTCGCCTCGTTCATAGATCTGCTTCAAAGATGTCTCTCAAGGTAGTCCTTCCGAACCATTTCCTTGCAAGAACAAATAAAGAAAGGTATGAATTAGCTCCACAAGACAAACAAGAACTGGATCTTTCCTGTATTCTCTCCCATCGACGATGGCTACGGGTCTTCCCTCAAAGGAATAGAGGTGCATTTGACCTTCCGTCAAAAAAGATCTGCGTCAAATTTCCCCTTTTCTCCCAGGAGTGTCGTCATCACAGGCCACCAAAGTCGTCATAACATATCAAATAACAAATTTCAGACGTGACTCATTCATTTGCACACATTGAACTTCTTTTATAAGAGCAAATATGGGTTTTGCAGTTTTTTCAATCTTCACTAAACTGATATTGGAAAAGGATACTTCATCCATCGGATCTTTGTAGACTGTAACCAGACTCATTCATTGATAGACAAACAAGATGAGGCACCTCCGTCAGTGCATAACGATCATCAATGGGGCTTGTTTCCTACTTCCTACCTAACGAACCACCCAAGACCACGTGTCCAGAGGGCAGATTAATCAACGTTCTCACGTTGTTCAACGTGTCGGTCACACCCTCCCCATTCAAAAAGCATCTTACGGATAAGAACATAACAATGCCCGGAATTTGTGTATATAACCATAGTGCTTGTTATTTTTCTGCATTTCTTGAGCTATGGCCCTTACCAACTGGAGCATATCCGAGGAGACCCTCATCAGCATATCGCACTACTATGCGCCCTTTTATCTGTTTAACATGACACTCGCCAATATCGTCAATCTACTGATTATTGTGGCGACGATAAGGTAGATTTTGTGAGAGATTTTTGCCAATTAAGTTTGGGTTTAGGTCGAAGAAACTAAGAAGTATGTGCAATATCCTCATTGCCCTACAGGCCGCAGCTGACGCCATGGTTACTTGGGAAGTACCAATCTATGTCTATCATGTTTATATGAGAAAGTTTATATCGGTGGAACAGTGCTTTATGGTTCAGGTGGTTCCATGGCTGGCCATGAACTTTACGACCTGTTTTATACTGGTACTGGGATTGGATCGGTATCTGTGTGTGAAGTACGCTACTTGGTGAGTGTCCTGTCCACGTTTTCTGACGATGGTCCCCTCAGAAGTAGTCCAATTTGCAAGATCATAATCAAATCAAACTTCTATTTGTAAGAGCCAAATCATCAATGAAGTTACTGTCAGGACCTTCTGGGCATAGCGGCTGGTGCACCCCTTAGATCGTTTCCTTATCTACCACATGATCTTTTATTAGACCCCAGTGCTAGCTGGAAGAGGGAACGGGGCACCGGGAGCGAGAGAGGAACCAACAGACCCCACGCTTTCTCGAGTTTATACTGGTCAATCTGGTTGACCTTTCCTTCGCAATACCACTCCATATCTTCTAACTTTTTTAGGTACATGACGCTGAACAAGGTCAAGTACTTTTCCCTTTTAATGCTCATCTGCACCTTCTACTCCATCGTCGCCTCCATCGGCATGTACATGAGCACAAGCGAGCAGAAAGTCCTCTGCTTCTTGGCGGACGCCATGGCTGGACGCGGCAAAGAGATGTGGGGCCTCTCGCAAGCACTGATCAACGTCGCTGTCATCATCGTCTATGGAAAGTTAAAGAAATTCTTGGAATGCAGGAGTACGAGAAGTGTCGACGACAGAGACACCAGGAAGATCTTCAAATCTCTCTACTTGATCGTCGTTTTCTACATTTTTGGCTGGGTAACGTCGGTATTCCTTCTTCTCGCTGTCAGAGTCCTTATAGCTGAGTCAGTTCCTTGCTTAAAACTGTAGAAACGAGATCGTTTTAGCCCTCTCTTGGAACAAGCAGCTGGACAGTTCCTCGGAGTCTTCGCCGCCACTAACCTCACCATCCCCTTCTTCGTCTATTTCACTCAATCGGTCGTTTACAAAAGAGAAATCCTCCGACTGTTCCTGTCCGAAAGACGCATCGCTCAGATTGCTCCCGACTCACAGACGTTCGGATCTAGCGGCTCGACTGCACGAGCACATCAGAATGAAGAGTCCGTTGTAGCCTAACAACAAAGGTTATTTGATACTACGTATGATAAAATATCTCAGCACGTATACGCCACATCTTTAAATCATTTTTTACGATCTTGTGAGACCAGAGTTGGAAAGATAAAACGATACGGTATCGGACACAGAAAAAGAAGTACGACTTCAGGTTCACGATGGCAGAACGACGTCAGCTATCTTTAAGCCAATAACGTCATTTTACGATCTCAACGGGCTCTTCGGCGAAGGAACGATTGGCGAGCATCAAGCCAACTGGCTGGCAATTGCTTCTTCGCCCACCGCTCATAGGCAACCCCTGTTCCAGTAGAACACTTAACTTTTTTCCGGTTTTCTTAAACCGTTTTTTTCTCAGCAAATCGATACCTATGTTGGTTACTGATTTGACCGGTCACCAGTAAGGTCTTTGGCACAATTGTGAAACGACGGTTTCTAAGAATCCTTATAGGAGGATCTTCTCTTGGGATTCTCCCACTGAAGCGCCTACGGACTACCACGTCAATCGGTCGAAAAATTGGCTCGCGAACAAAGTTTACGATAACTTGGATGAATTAATGGCCCACGTCAATTAGTGGATCGCCTCTAAGAACAGCAACTTCTTCGACCTCGGTATTGACCGGCTGCAAAGCAAATGGAAAGCAGTAGTTAAAGGAATGTGATCTGGAGTACTAGTGTGAAAGTGGTTTTTTGAATGTTATTATTGTTTGTGTTATCTAAAAAGGTGTCTAAACAATTCCATATTAATTATGCACCTCTTTCTGACCGCGGACATTTCTTGTTTTGTGCTGGATAGGATTAAATTGTCAATTCATTGGCCTCCTGGAGGCAGTGGAGGAGCGCCGCGGCCATGGGACGGAGACTTGGTACGTATATAACCATCCCAAGAAGCCTGACTTGATGCGGTCAAGCCTGAGGCGGTGGGCACTACTTGTATGTTGAGGTGGAAGACGACGTGGAAGGCTGCAGGTAGTCAGTGATGGTGCAGTGCAGTTTGGGTTCCGGCGGAGGTGTCCGAATGGAGCCACGTGTTGAACACGACGAACGAACATCCCTCACTTTTCTGGAGGTTCACTATTCGCTGGGGGTTTCATGAAAGGCTAACAGTCGGAAAGCATTCATCATTCCTGGGCATCCCATTAGAGGGCAATAAGATCACGTTGAAGCGCACTTGACGGGGATTACTTGATATTTATGCTGTTGTTTACACAAATAAATGAATAAAGGACAGTTTGTCTCATCGATAAATCTTCGCATCGGAAACAACACACTTTGAAATGAGTGGCTCATACCACCACAGAATCTTCCCTAATATGGGCAATCTTCACCGGAGCCGTGGAAGTTTGTGAGGCCATCGTTGAGTCGTTTGGAACAATTTGGGCCATACGCCGTTCGGACATGAATAGACGGAGGATTTCTCTTTTGTAAACGACCGATTGAGTGAAATAGACGAAGAAGGGGATGGTGAGGTTAGTGGCGGCGAAGACTCCGAGGAACTGTCCAGCTGCTTGTTCAAGGAGAGGGCTAAAGAAAGATAATTAGATTTTGTCCCGAAACAGACCACTCACTCAGCAATGAGTATCCTAGTGGTGAGAATAAGAAGAATCGTAGTGACCCATCCAAAGATGTAGAAGACGACGATAAGATAGAGCGATTTGAAGATCTTTCGGGTGTCTCTGTCTCCGGCAGCCTTCGATGTCATACCCTCAAGGAATTTCTTCAATTTTCCATAAACGATTATGACCGCAATGTTGATGATAGCCTGAGACAAGGCCCAGGCGTTCTTTCCATGTCCAGTCATGGCATCGGCCAAGAAGCAAAGGACTTTGTCGTCGGTGGTGGTTAGGTAGATGCCGACCATGACCAGAATACAGTAGGTTATGCAACTACCCATCATGACACAGAAATAGAAGGCTTTGTTGAGCGTCATGTACCTGAAAAAGAGGCTCAGAATGTAGAGTTTTGAGACAGCCTACCAAGTAGCATGCTTAACACAAAGATAGCGATCCACTCCTATCAATAGCATCAAGCAGGTGGTAAAGTTCATAGCCACCCATGGGATGGTCTGTGCCAAGAAACAATGATGGATAGTGATGAACTGATGCATGTAGACATGGTAGACATAGATGGGAACCTCCCAGGTGATGACCATATCAGCAGCAGCTTGGATGGCTATGAGGATGTTACAGAAGTTCCTCAGCTTCGATGACCTAAGATGTACATCGATCATCAGGATATTGGATTTAACAGCTACCGTATCGTAGCAGCGATGATCAGGATGTTAACGACATGACTCAAGGCCATGTTGAACAGATAGAAGGGTGCGTAGAAGTGGGAGATAGTGTTGAGGGTCTCCTCGGAGATGCTCCAGTTGGTGAGAGCCATGTTGGTTCGATACAAAAACAGGTCTCTGCCGGGTTTTATACCTCCGGTGACGGCGTTAAATGTACATTGAATCCTATAAAGATGTTTAGAAAAAGATGTCCTTTTGAAATAGGTCCATAGTCGCGGAGACGGTAAACACAAAGAGGCGGGGAGGACATCGACGGTGACTGATGTGAACGAGGTAATAGACGTGTTTTGCTGAAGAAGGAAAACGTGTGTGGGCTGACGCTTCCGCTGAGTGCATGACGCACAGCGAGGAAGAACAGCAACGTGGTGATACGGTAATCGTCAGCAACAATTTGATATTTTATATACCCTCTTCAGATATGTTAGTGCTGTGATCCCATGTACAATGATATGATAGATGCCATGCCATATCATCCATGTTAAAATGGTCGAAATCTCGAGAGCTGTACAAATCTAGGACCGGATTGTGATATTTGTACAAATGGCTCTATTAATGAACTTAGGATCCTGTAATCAGCCCAATTCATGAAAGCCTCGAAAAGGGCCGTTATGTAATGGCCCGTGTCCTGCGTCTTCAAAACCATATACAGACTATAACAGTTTCGACTTTGATCCACATGGTAAATCCACCATTTATCGCCATTAAGATAATCAAAGAGCTTGATTATCTGAGAACAAACCCGACCAGTCAGAGCCAATCCTAGAACTCGTTTAGCTTAATTGCTCGCTGATTTCTGGTATGTACCTAGTTACGTAAACTATTAGGAGAATGTGAAGAGATTCTGAGAAGATAATTTTCTATGGCCTTTCTAGACTACTTAGACATGCATATCAGAAGGTAAAACAAGTCAAGTTTCGGGCATGTGTTCCGACAATTATTGGAAAGAGCGCGGCGTGTTGGAATAAGGGAAGTCGAGACACAAAAGTGTCCGTGCTTTCGTGGCAGGACCGCGACACTTTTTCCTTTCCAGTACACAATGCAGATTTCCCCGCGAGGAAGTGTAATTTACAAAATCCAACAGGTGGATCGATGGAAAATGCTAGGCTATGTATTTTGTGACCCGGTTCGAGAAGAGTGAACGCGAATTGAGGAAGTTTATCCATTTCTACAGTGTGGCTTTCGCCACGCGCGCGCAAATATCCGCCGAAAAGGCCCTCTACCGAACCTTTGATATTTTGCAGCTATTTATCGTATACAGTATTTTATCAGGAGGGAAGTTCCCTGTGCCCTACTGCAGTGCCCTGCTACATTCCGCAAGGAATCCGGAATCAGCTCTTCGTGTTTCAGATGCCCATAGAGGATTGCCGAGTTCTACTCTGATGCACGGCGTCGATTCGGTAAGATAAACAGTGCAAACGGGAAAGGGTATAGACTTATGTAACTAGGTCTCACTCGACATCCAATTTGATCCATCCCATCGGCGACAGCTGCAGTCCCATGCTAGCTCTATCTGTGGCCAAGCGTCATTCGCTTCCTTTTTTGACATTTTTTGTAAAATTGTCCTTTGTGTTGTCAAATCACGCTGTTGCACAACAAACAGACGCAGAAGATCCTCTTGATGAATAGCATACGAGCGCAAGCGACCTAGCGAACAACATGGACGAAACATGGACGCAGCTATTCTGGGAGAAAAACAGTGATTTACTGCAAGAACAACATGAATCTAGTTGAACGACCAAAAACATAGGAACGTCGCTCATAGCTTCTGCACCTGTGTAAACATGAAAGTATATGTAACATTAGAAATTCAGCTGAATCATCAGGTATGTCGCATGAAAACATGAGTGTAAATGAGTGAAAACAATAACTTCGAAAGCGAATTTTTGCATAGGTGCAAGTGGACCCAGGAAAGTTCTACCTCTGATAGCAGCAAACCATGTATTCATTTTGGTCCCCCCCCTGGGCAGCTGCGGAAAGTAGCAGTTCCACAAACACATTAGGTGACCTTATTATTATGCGTCTAGCCACCATAAATTACGCGAATTCAATTAATAAAAAGCTACTCTAACTATTGCACATAGAGCTGAGATACGCTGGAAATTTTAGGTACACACTCCAACGACGACCAGTACAAGGTGTCCCTGATAAACATTTTTGATGTTAACGGTGATGATTGTGGATTCGTTCCGCAAGGGTCTTTAGGCCTTAGGGAGAAAGCCAAAGCGTAGGGGGCTTATGTCGATCATTTCTTATTCTCTGGTGTTTTAGATTCATTTTAAGCATATACTTGCTTAGTTTGAAGAATTTCATAAATTAAAAAAAAATAATTTGAAAAAATAATAAAAA
This sequence comes from Steinernema hermaphroditum, assembly GCA_030435675.1. Taxonomy (NCBI): domain Eukaryota; kingdom Metazoa; phylum Nematoda; class Chromadorea; order Rhabditida; family Steinernematidae; genus Steinernema; species Steinernema hermaphroditum. The sequence goes on from CM059623.1 coordinate 15,431,143, forward strand.
TAATTCATAAATTTTTTTAAAAAAAAGGTAAATTTATCATATTGCAGTTTATCTGGGCCACCCTGCATCTTTTCATCAACATTGTCTCTCTAGATAGATCGATCTGCTTTATTCATGGCAACGACCAGACATTGAACAATGTATAACGGGGATTCAGTAGTTGGATAATACGGCACCAACTCAAATATGAAATTTAAGCACTATATTGAGAAGTAATCTGTCTTTGAGTTTTGTTTCGTTTTTTTCTTTGTGTCTTTTTCTACGTTCCAATTGGTTGCAATGTGTAGCCGTTCTTGAATGTGTCATTCGCATGCATATTTATCCAAATCCGCACTTGAGGCGAAAGAAACTCCAGACAAACAATAGCGATCTAGGGATCCCTATAATTATGGTGAATGAAACATGACGGTCGATAGACGTTGTTGGCGTGTGCATGAACTACATGATTCAGGGTTGAAGAGAACAAAGACGATGAGACCGTTTTAAAAAGTACAGTTGGTTAGGTAGGATTGGTAAACACAAGCGAACCTCGATGATACATCCAAACGCCACGTTGGAAGCAGTGAAAGTAGCGCGGTGGTCGAGTACTGTAAACGAGGTGGATCCCCAGGATATGCCAATTTCGGAGTTGAAGAGATGCTTCGATGTCAGTGGACGACGCGGCGGTGATTTCGGACAGTGATTACGGTCTTCGGGGATAGATTTAAAAATAAGAACAACTGCTATACAGGTTGACTGGTCTGAGGTCTATCAAGAATCTGAGATCCTGGCGAAGATACCCTGGAGCGAACAATACTTCTCAGACCACGACTGGGTGTTCCAGCAGGACTGAGCGCCTGTCTATGGATCGAAATCAACGATGGCCTGAACATCCTGTGGACCTAAACATGATAAGTGACAATGGCGGTATAGTCTAATTATGTATGGACTAATTCACCTGGAAGCTGATAGTCAAATCCCAAAGTAGGAGGTTTAATGGCCTTTCGACTTAATGTGCATGCCGAGTTGAGAACTTCTTAACCTTAGAAACTTTACTTTAGAGTATGCCCCAAAAGCGCGTTTCTTTATTTCCCTTTAGTGTCTTCAAATCTTTGTCTTTCAAATCAATTTGAAGTAGCTAAACATTGGATTTGGGAACCGGCAAGGATTCACCCGTTCTGACTCCTGCATTACTTTGGATTATCCAGAAGGCCCTTACTTAGTTACTTTACCTTTCACTTGCGTTGTACGTCCACGTTGTACGTGTACGATCTGTGCTACAAACCAGTAACAAAAGAAGTGCTTTGTACTTCCTCAATGAGTTCACAAAACCGAACGATCTCCGATGCATGGGATAAACAGGTATGACTAAAGCTAATGCAACAAAAACAAATGACATCCACCATATCTGTTAACACATAGAGGTATCAGAAAAAACAGCTTTATTAACTCATAACTGTGTCTATTTACATCACAACAAGATTCATTAATAGAGGTAATGGAGGTTAACATTCTAACCGTTCTGCAGTCTAGCCCCTCCTGGCATAGGGAAGCACCGGGACGGGAACACCGTTAGCATCGACGAAGCCACTGTGCTGTCGATTGTAAATAGGTTGTCCTCGGAAACTACCGATAATCTCACGATCCTTCGTTCGATGGTAGTCGGGATGGGACTTGCTGAGAGTGAGCACCGTCTCCTTTTCGATGTGATGCATCTGGTTGTATATCTCTTTCAGCGTTTTTGCATGGCCTGAATATGGAGATTTCGAAGTGATTTGGGACTAGAAAGCCTACTGCAGAGGAGCAGAAATGTAATTATGAAAGCGATGAGTTGTAATCTGTGGAGCTGCATAATAAGGAGTTAAATCTGAAATTTATGAGTGTCGATTCGAAATTAGAGCGATAGGGGATGGGGGATAGGGATAAGCCGCGACTAGGATACACGAAAAAAATCACACAAAGAAACATTCAAAATAAGCGGGTAATTGACCAGCTTCTCAGATCAAACCTTGATACAACCGCCACAAGACCAATACTGTGTGGCCTATCAAGATAGGATATTCCGAGCGCACACAACCAGCCCATCCACGGGTGCAAAATAAGCGAACATCGAACAACCCACCCAGATCTTTAACATCGTCACGTTCGGCCTCCAGCACGAGAACACATTTTCCCGTCGCGCTGTAATAACAGACGACCGCGCCACACAACAGTTGCGGTTCCTGAAATGGTCGGGTCGCCCTTTCAACTCTTGATTTTCGACTTTCCGCTCGGCTTGGAAGACGTCGCCACGAGAAAAACTTGTTTTGTGCGCTGGTTCAGCATGCGTACTCTGTGTTTTGGGTTAAAATGCACTTCAACACTTATTAAACTATCTCACCTCGACCGGTTATGATAGGTTAATAGCTTCCAACGAAGGTCGATCTCTTAAAGTTCGGGTGGAACCGAGTGAACTCAGTCCATTCCAAGACTTTCGTATTCACATCCAGCAGATCAGGGTAATGAGCCACACACATGTCCAAGAATGATTCTTTGGTGTTTATACTACGCTCTCTACGGACAACAAGCAATACATATTTAGCACAATTACAAAATGGCTTTCACAGGATTCGGGGCAGACTCCTTCATGTTAGGCATGTAATCACGGGCCGAGAGACAGGCGAAGACGGTCATCACCATCTTCGGGTTGACCTCAACGATGTCCTCGGGAAGAGCATAAATCTTTGCGCCGATTTTACGGCCGGAGGTGATAGCATATTTCGCGTTCTTCATCTTGTCCTAAATACGAAATTTACATTGGAGAAAATGCAGCATACAACATACATCGGAGACTAGGTCATAGTTGATAGTACCCGGCTTAATCGCGTCGATCAGATCAAGGAGCACGCGAGCGTCGGAGATCGAAGAATCTTGGAACGATCTGACTTGGCTGCTCTTTCCGGACGACCGTAACTTCTCATTCGCCCAGTTGACGATTTCCTTGTCGGTTGCCAAACGGTCGCCGCTGTCAGAGCATTGAGCAAGGATGGTAAGAGTGTAGGCGCGCATCAGTTGCCAAACGAGAGCTATAAAATTGGGCATGTAAAGAGCAACATATTCGCAATCTTGTACCCAAAGTCAAGGTCCGGTTTCCGTCGTAAATGTCTTTTCCCTGAATGCCGACCAAACTAAAGCGCAGCTGCTTTCCAAGCTCGACGGCGTAGTTGCAGTTCTGGATCTGATCCATCATGCCTCGAAGCTTGTGGAATCTTTTCACAACGCGCTTCCAGTTAACAATTCCAGGGCGGATTATATCGTAAAGCTGCAAAAATAGCGGTAGGCTGACTTATTGCCACAATAGAGGTTACCTGGAAGATAATGACGCCATTTTGCAGGTCAGAATAAAGCCAGTTGACGAAAGGGCCGACTCCCATACTGTTCATCCAGTTGCGGTAGGTCTTCTCTTCGCGGGTCTCCTCAACCACTTCCCCAACTGCAAAAATTCACCAGTCACTCATCATCCCTACAGTGTCGACTACTTACTCATTTCGTCGGCTCCGGGATAGGGCAAATTCGGATGCTTGTTGAAGAGGTTAGCCACGAAGGCAAGGTTCAGTTTGTAGTGGCCGTTGGCGACATCGTTGGCGGTGACAAACTCGCGGCACTCAAGCTTCTCGGCTTCTTCGAGCATAGCTTCAGCGCGAGGGACATTGCCCTGAAAAAGTGTCATGAATTTTTGCTTGAATAAGACAAACACACTTGAACGTTGAGAGGAGCGAGGGAGACATCGGCTCCACGAGGGGCGATCTGGTTGAGAAGGTGCGTGTATATGACGGAATCAGTCACGTCGCTGGTGAAGTTCGTAAGACAACGATCCACTCCAGCTCGTTCCAAATGGTAGTTGACCCATCGCATAAGAATCTGCTCTGGCGAAAGCTTGCGGAGATCATCCAGACTTTCGCCTTGTTTAAGGAGGCGCAAGAGACCGGGAACATGGTGCAAATCGATCTGACTAAATAATCCGCTGCGAATGATCTGCCAGAGCAATCCAAGGACCAAATGCGGTTTTCCTTTGCTTAGATCGTCGCCATCGATGTTGACGATGTTGCAACCAATGGCTTGAGAAGACATCAGAGCGAGGGTCAAGTTCTCCAGCTTCGTGTAGGTATTCAGATTCTTCTTGTTGATGGCGCGCTCATCGATTGTGTCCGGAACAGCGAGGTTGATGAGCTTACTATAACATACCAGTTGCATAATGTTCACATTAAAGCCTCCTTTACCAAATAATCAGGCCATCCTGCACTTTTTGATACAGGTCGTTTCCGTTGCTCTCGACTGGCAAGTGCTTGCTGAGGTCAGGGTCGTCAGATAGATTACTGTTAATCCAATGACAGAAAGCGACCTCTTCCTAAAATAATTATAAGTTATGCACACATTTATAGGACATCAAGCATGCGAACCTCAACTCGGACGGTGTGGACGATCTCATCGGCTCCGACGGCTGCACTCTGGACTTGGTACGCGTTTGTAACACTAGTGATGCGCCTCTTCCATCTGTTCACCTCTTCATCTCGGCCCTGTCGGAGCTCAGCAAAGAGCTGCGTGAACTGCTCGACGCTCAAGTTGTTTACTCCATCAAACCGGGCCATCACCTCACGAAACTAAAGCACATGTTCGACTTTCCGAATTTCGAAGCCATTTTACCTGATAGCCGGGAAGATCGATGCTAAACATTTTGAGAGCGGCATGGACATCACTGTATGCGATGTGGCCTTCTCCACTAGGACCAATGGAAGGGAACGCTTCGGCTAATTCCTCGAGATCTTCACGGCTGAGCGTCATTGCGTATGATGTTTATCTCTGAACGATGAACCATTTCATGAATAGGCAGGACGTGATTAATAAAACACGTCTCAATACGCGATGAATAAGAATTGAACCAAAAGAAATGACAACGTCACGCGGTGGTGTGGAACGAAGATGTCACACAAAAAAACGGCAAACAGTTGTGCCCCATCCCACACCGTTCTCGCAACCCATTCAAGAAATGCGACCCAAAACCACCGAGGAGTAGGCAAAGAAAGAAAGAGAGGTTCTACAATGAGTTAAGAGACCGAGAGACATACAGGAAGACAAGCCTGCTCCACTCGAGCGGCCCTCAATTACCTAACGGTGATGAATTTGCGGGTAATAAAATAACCCGAACCGCAATGTCCGAACGCTTGGTGCTAGTCAATCAAATAAGTTAACCTTTCCACAACGAAAACCGCAGTGTCCGTCCGGAAACTAAAGCGAGCGTAGATGTAACGCAACAAAAGCAGAACAACACAGCGAAAGCAAACGCCAGCTATGCAACAACATTCGCATCAAGTCCAAACGTACCAACGGTAGTGTCAAGCTAGCGAAGCGGAGCACAACCGATACCAAGGGTGAGTCGGTTCAGAATGGTCTGCCAGTGGGGTAGCGCCGCGTGCGAGACGAGACACTAGACAAACGGCACAGACTGGCAGTCTAGTCCATTTTGTTACCGAAAGATACAATGGTTGTAGCAATTCTTCGAACAGAACAAAGGAATATCAGTTCCAAAAAGAACCAAAAGAAGTACGACTAACTGGAAATTCAACGAAAGCAAAGATCAACGAGTACCATTACGCGTGCAGGAAAACGCTAGCAACAAGCAAAGCACATGACAATATTGTTGGCTAGCTGGGACGAGACAGAAGTGAGCTAAACAAGGCTTTGAAAAGTGATTTAATATTCGAAAAATTGAGAAAGGGGGAAAGCTGGCGCGTCAAATGCGCGCGAGCGAGATTGAGCGGTGGCATAGGCCAAACCGCTGTCCTCCGGGTGTTCGTCGCGGGACCAAACATCTGATCTGTTTCTTACCCGGACCAACATCTATTTTCGTTTTTGTAGGCTTCTGTTTGCGTTTTTTTTTGTTTTTTTCATCGAAGTGTGGTAACCAAGAAAGCAGGAGGTCCACCACATGAGTACAGCGCAAGTTATCGCCGATCGTTCAAACGGACACTTTGGAAAGTACCCTTGTAAGCACGAATCCTGCTTCAGTAACCTCTATTCTAAAAAACGCTCAATTTTGCGCGCATTAGCGAAATTGAGCGATGAACATGACCTACTTTCGTCGTATAAAACTCTCCCTTTCCATCCGAGAAGCATCATCACTGTCATGTTCCGATTCGTCTTCGCCATCCTCGCCGTCTTCGTCGCCATCACCACAGCTGGAGGTACATGAGGCATTTTCATCACCTTGCAAATTACTTAAGATGTTCTTATTCCCTACGGGAAAAGCTATAATGGGGGATACGGTAGCCCCGTTGGAGGATACGGCTATGGAGACCCTAAAGCCTATGGACAAGGATATGGCTATGGACCCCAGAAGGCCCCCTATGGATATGGATCCTATGGATATGGCCCTGTCTACGGAAAAGGATACCGAGCTTAATTGGGAGATCTTGCTCATTCTTGATTATTCAATTTGAATAAACTGCTCCCATGATAGCCCCTTCACATTTCTTTCGACTGACCACCTCATAATAATACATTTATTAACCATATGTATAATAATAGATTTATTAACCCGTGAACGCTACCTACACATCATATACACAATGTAGTTAAGAAGCCACTATATCATTCCACCAAAGCCTTATATCCGGAGTCGGGTCGGGTTCGGTGTGGAACACGTCAGAGCACGGGCTGATGGGTGGGTAATCTACAACAGTTATCTTAACGTTTGGACATGATTCTCAGACTCACCGTTGCACGAAAGATACTGTGCCTCCAGAGAGTACCTTCTGTCGCCGGAAGGTGAATCGCCATTGTCCTCACCCCACTCTTCGAGGTCGGGAAGTTCGTAGGTGCCCATTTGAAGCTGTTTCAGCGTCGATCGCTTTTCACTGCGGGACAAAGAGGACAGAGGAGCGGAATGCTTGTTGTTGGCTGTGCTGTGATAGTGATCGCCGGAGATTACGGCGATGTTGGGTCGATCGGGAAGGGTGCTATGTAACGGGAGGGATTTGATGCGAGCGCTCATCCCGCTGAACACGAATTTCTTCGCTTCCTGAAATGGGTGTTCAAAGAACCGTATGTATTCCTCAGGGCTGTATCCTCTCTATTGTATTAGGAACCTATTTCGGATGCCTTTAAGACTAGTACTATTCGTATCCTTACCCCAACAAGCTCCGGAATACTGCTCCTCCTCTTGCTCTTCTGCTTCTTAAGCGCCCTTTCCTCTTCCTCCACATCCATAATATCCGTCGACCGCACATCACTCGTGTCCTGAACCTGGTTTTGGAACGCTGCTGATTGCAGCCCTGGCTGGACAAGCAGTGACCCCGCTTGGGAGACGATGGTTCCCGTAGTGGAGCGTACTTGGTTGATGAGACAGTTCTCCGACTGCTGCTGTATTTCACAATTATGAACGTCCTCGATAGCCTTTCCACCAACCGAGTGTTGTTTCATTCTGCGCAGACACGATTCGAGCCATGATCTAATCGTCTGTTTGGCAACTTCCTCCTCGATTATGTACTCGAGTTCCTCGCGTTGGAGCAACTCCTCCAGCTGCAGACTCTTACGGATGTCGACACTTCGATAGGACAGCATGCTGGAATTAGCATTTACTCTAGTAATGAAAGCGATGCCTACTTGAGAACATCATGGAAGGACACTTCATCGCCATTGTGAAGACGTTCCATTTCGTAACACATATGCTTGAAGAGCAGACGGTCTTTTGCCGGGTCCACTTCGAGACGACCTTTCAGTAAACGAAGAAGGAACTTTACCCGCCGGACCGGGATCACTCTCTGCAATGATAGATAGTGGACATTATGTATGCGATCCGTTTCGCGGACAATCGGTAAATGCCGCATATAAGTCGTCCTATCTGATGGGGACCTTTTAACAAATGATAGTTAAGGTCGATTATCGGATCAGTAATAGCTATCAGAGAAAATATGAAACTTCACAAAAATCCAGATCGATATGGAATAAAAATCCAAACTTGATCGATGAACAGGAACCTTTGGTTGCTATATATGAAGTTGCTTTACCTGGGACACCATGACCGGGTACTGGGTGCTCTTTAAAAGGTGACTCATACGCTCAACATAAATAAGCCAGCCCCGCTCTAGATATTGATATCTCCCACATCGTTCCCAGCCTCTTCCAAAGTTCCGTTTTTTCTTTTAATCGTGTCCAGTTAATAAGTCGGCTTTCGAAACTGCCATCAAATCCAGAAAGTGTCTATGTAGCATCTGTATGTCACTTATACGGAAACCTAGATTGATGAACAAGAAGCTTTTGGAGCCATATCTGGAGGTATATTACCTATAGATGGGATACCATGACCGGGCGGTCAGACTGGGAAAAGCCCCCATGAAGGTTGGCCCCAGTGCCCCCTCTAGGTGTCAACGTTCCACATCGTTCCCACCCTCCTCCAAAGCTCCATCTTTCCTCTACGAATCGAAGCACTTATCTTCTGTTCAATATCAACCATATTCCACACTTGCTGGAAATTCCTGATATCCGCATAGCTCAGAAGAGCATCTTCTTCACTGGAATAGAACAACGAGAAGTTCTCCATAATAATAGCGACCAAGAGATTGAGAACGATATAAGTGATGATGAGGTAGAACGAGCAGAAGTAGATGATGGCTCCGAAGTAGTTGCCACAGTCGGTGTGCCAGTAGTTGACACCTTCTTCCCAGTAGCAAAACGGTGGACTTCTCTATATCGAATAGTTCATTAAATTTATGAGCAGAAGAAGAAATTCATACCATGCAATCATGCATAATATCGTTCCAATCCTCTCCGGTAACGCTCCTAAACAGAACCACAAGCGCTTCTTTGGCACTTCGAAAGTTCACATGTCTAAAAGTAAACTTTGGGCTTAAGTTGTGTCGGCGTGGCCTACTTGGACACGGCCTGACCGTATTTGACCATTCCAAAGAGGATCACACCGGCATAGGCATAGAAGAGAACAAGAAGGAACATGGCGGCAATAATGAAGAGAGATCGCACCATACTCATAACTACGGTAAGCATCAGCATTTTCAAAGTCGATTTTCTGCCTGAATCGAACTGATTTTGAACTTTTTACATTCGGTGGGCTTACCAGCTATGGTGAAAAATCTCAGGATGACCACAATATAGCCGAACGTGTAGCTGTACCTCTTAAGATGGAACTCTCCTTGAACCACAGCTGCCGGGAAGGCTATCACGAAATGAAGGACAATCCAAAAGATTCCGAGGCCTGTGATCAGCAGATCGATCCTGTTCCGTCGACTTTGCCAGAACCCTGGCACCGTAAAGGCTATCATTTTGAGTAGTATCTAAAAACGGGGCTGCAAATTGAGGTTTTGGATTCAGGTACCTCAACGACGAACAGAATATTGATCGTTGCGCAGACTAGTGTAGCGACTAGAAGGGTGTTCGATACTTGTTCTTGCTCAACGGACCAAGGCACCAGTAAAGTGAAAGAGTTAAAGATGACGAGATATAAGAAGACCTAAAACGAGGTTATGCAAATGGAAAAGAAAGGTCCTGCCCGGGTTCGAACCGGCGACCTTCTGCGTGTGAAGCAGACGTGATAACCACTACACCACAGGACCACATACGCCTCTATCTCTCGGATCACTTACCACTTTAAACCACTTTTTCATAGTAAGGTCGTACAAAAAGGTCCGTAATTTCGCTGACTCCGCCGGTTTCGGTGGTACATGGAGGGGCTGAGCCATCTTCAGACGAGCCTTTAAATCATGCCAGCGTCGTTGATCGACTGTCAAAAGAGCGGTACCCTAAACAGGTGGTCAATCCATATCTCAGGTCACGGTTCATACTCGATTTTCTGTATAGTTTGCAATGACCACACCGACGAACAAGGTCAGCCCAATCATACATCCAATGAAGACGTAGATGTGGATGAATAACACCGCCCACGGTCCTCTGCGCATCCATAAGATGTCCCTTATCACATTCCAGCCTTTGTAGGAAAGCGTCTCGAATAGAGCCAGCATGGCGTTTCCAATATGGTCGAAGTTGAAGTTTCGTGGATTGGTCCAAACGCGTGGAACCAAGATCTTCGGATGCAGACGGTCATCGTTCTTGCCATAAACTTCCATTCTCGTCACAAAGATCTTCTGCTCGAAGAGGCCTGTGCAGTTTTCTCGCGTGACTACGGTAGGGTCGTTGCAGGCGGCCAGCTTTCCTCCGGCTATTTGGAGGCCGAAGCTGGCGAACACGAACATCAAGACGACGAGGAGGATGGTGACCTGATGAGGATTGTATCGAAATATAGGGGAACGACTCACCAGCAATATCTCTTTGAATCCCTTGCACAGCTCGACGACAACCCTTCTGATATGAGGAACCAAAGTGTAGATTCTCAAAGGCCTCATTGCGCGGAATATCATCAGAAGCTGAGCCAGCGAGTTGATCTCCACGTGTTTGGGCATCCATATAAGGTACCACACACTGGTCAGGTAGATGAAGAGAGTCATGAATCCGCCGAAATCTCTAGCCACTGCCTTAGGCGTGAAAAACAGGCCATTTGCTATGATTTTCACGATCAGTTCAAAAGTCATCGCTATGACGAAGATGTATTCGGTGATCTTTAATAAAGACTGGTGATAAGGAGTGCTATTGTTTTGTCACCTGGAGATAGCCATTATGGAAAATGAGGTTTTCGCCACTAGTCGGCCACGGACTTTCGAACAGCATCGAGGCACAAGAGAATGAGGTAAACAGGACCATGGTCCAGTCGAGGTAGGTCATGAGGCCGAGGAATGCGCTTAAATCAAGGATAAACCAAAAAATCAGCGCTTACTTACTGTAATTGCTTGTATTTGACTTGTATAGGCTTGCTCGTGACAGGATCGATCTTTTCAGGTGAATATTTTGCGTAAACCATATTCTGACATAGACATCTAAGCTTAGAATCTCGACCAACAGCGAATAGAGGTCTGTCAAAGAACGGATGGTTCTCCCTCATCTCCTCTTCTATTCGATTCCTCGTAATCTCCGCATGCGCTCTCTTCTGCTGCAGAGCCTTAATGTCAATCTCTCCCTGCTTCAGATCGTTCTTAGGCGCTGAATCCGACGGCCGAATGTCGCCATTTTCCTTTAGATGCTCATAGATGGCTTTGACCTTCTGGGAAGAGGACATTCCGCGGGAGCGATTTCGACTGGAATATTCTTGTATCGGTGTCTTTTCGTAGATTTGATTCACTTACACAGTGTGCTCCCTTCTCCCTCTACTTCCAGAGCCGCGACCTAGTTGGGCAATGAACTGATTGGAATCGGACAGGAGCAAACGGTTTTTGTTCGATGCTCTGAAAATTGAAGCGCTATGAAAGGAAATGAGAAGCTCCATACTGTATGAGAGAGTTGATGCTGGCTCGAGAGCTGAGATGACCGATCTGTCTCATCCGCACTTTGTTGGCGCTTCGACGAAGATGGTGAGCGCTTCGAAGAAGTTTCTTGTCTTTTCCCTGGCCTTCTAAAACTACATGAATATTTTATTTTTGTTGATGAAAAAGCAGAAAATTTGGAACGCTTCATGTATATGTTAAAACTTAAATTGAGGGGGTCAAAATAATAAGATAAGGTCCTGGCCGGGTTCGAACCGGCGACCTTCTGCGTGTGAAGCAGACGTGATAACCACTACACCACAGGACCTCTGGTCTCACAACTCGCAAGACTGGATGTAAGTCTTCGTCTATATGTTTCTCTGTTCGTCTGACGCTCCTCGCACCGCTGCGACGATACGGTTGGATTTGTCCGTGTCTAATAAAAGCGCGTCGGCTCATTTTAATCTCGTTCATTCCATGAACATATACTAAAATTGGAACAATACAGAGAAGATTAGCATGGCCCCTGCGCAAGGATGACACGCAAATTCGTGAAGCGTTCCAAATTTTTTGCCGATTTTTGCATTTCGGTGGTTCTTACCGTCTTTATCTTCAAATTCGATATCGTCGTCTTCTTCTGCAAACTGTCTTGTGAAGCTGTCTCGCACTTTGGGCAAGGGGAATTCATTGTTCACCTTCTTCAAAGTGACCATTTGAGGTCGCGTGGGGAATTTCTCGAAAATCCTGAGCCTCCAGGGAAGGGTTGTTCTCATGCATGTCGTCTAAATCGCATCCATATCTTACTAACCGACGCACCGAACGCTACCTCCTCTCTGGCTTTCAACTGCTTAACTTTCTTCAGCTCTTCGTCCATTTCTAAGTTATCCAAGATGACGGCAACGAACAGACTCAACACGATCTAAACAAGATCAAAAGTGGGCTCAAAGTCAATCCTAGCCACCAACCAATGTCACAAAGAGGTGATATCCAACAAAATACATTCCAACGCAAAATACCAATTTCGTATTGGTCGTCCTTAGGATCTCCACAACAACGTCTGTCCATCCTTCTTGCGTAATAATTTGGAACATCGACATGAAAGCCTGAGGGAATGTGCGGAACTTGTCCAGTTTTGGGACGTAACAGAACAGTTGGAGTGAAATGCCAGACGTTATGACCAGCAACACAACGGTGAAGATGACCAATCCACCTAGTTTCTTGCCGGGACCAAAGATCTAAAAGGATCCTTGAAGCTAAAGCTCACGAATATCAGATACCTTGTACACAAAGTCTTCCAGCATTGGTGAGGCTTTGATCAGCCGGGCTATGCGGAACACTTGAAAGTAGGTGAAATAGTTGCCCTGGTAGAACATCGGCACTAGATTCAAAGTGCTTCCAACACAGAGGATCAGCTCGAACTTGTGTTGGCCCCGTTTCCAATAGGCTTGAAAGGAATGGGCTACCATCTTAACGGCTGTTTCAATGTTGAAAACAACCGTAAAAACACACTGGAAACCTCAAAACTAGACCTTTCAGATACGTAGAAATACATACCTCAATGTAATAATAAACCCTCTTTCTTGGCTCATCGGTCTTATCGTGTCTGTACACAAACGATGCATTGATTAGGGCATTGCATAGGACCAAAATCATCATCAGGATTTGAAATGCCGTGCTTCTAACAATCTAAATGTCTAAGATACCGGTAGAACCCTGGGTGTTAGGTACCTTATGCAACATCTTTGGAGCATTTGGGTGCTGGATGTCCGAGTCCACGGCTACTAATCTCCAGCCGTCCTCACACTTTTCCAGCTTTTGCCTAAGATGCTCTTCGGAAGCCGTCTCTTTCGTCGCCCACATTTCGCTGAATTGGACGCGGATTTCGGCGAATGTTTCTGTGATGACGGCGATGAAAACGTTCTAAACATGGAGGTGGATGGTGGCACAGTCTATTCCCATAAAGCATCTTTCAGCTGACCCAAATCGAAGCGAAATATTTTAACGTCTGATGCCTTACCTTCACCAACCACGCCATGAAGAAGATCAACGTGACAAAGTAGAAAAAGGCCAAATAAGACGGGAGCGTATCCAAACAGTCGTAAAGCACGTACACCCAACCTTCTTGAGAAGCGGCCATGTAGACAGTGAACAGACTCGCCACCACATTGTCAAACATTCCATAGAAGCCTTCTTGATGAGCGGACATGTCCAGCTTCATACACTCCATATTGTCCGGGCACTCGTAGCCTCCTTGTCCCTTTTGTGAACACATCGTATCGGGAATGGCCAAATCGGCGATGGTCACGTTGTTGGGATCCGTTCCGGAAAGAACGCAGTGATAGTCCATTCGACCGAATAGTTGCACTCCCATGATGGCGTAGAGGGTCATGAAGAACATGAAGAAGATGGTGACGTTCTTGATTTGTGTGGAAGAGCGTCTAAATAAGATTTTGATCTGTGGAATACGAGATGACAGAATAACATACTTGATAATTTGTTGGATTCTGTTCTTAGGCAGCTGAAAGTTGACCAAACTCCTTATAAACCTGACCATGATAAAGGGTCTTGGTGATCGGACCACCCCGAAATAGTCGTGATAGACGAGGCCCCATTCGGGGAACCATATCGTTACTAATTGATAGGAGTGCAGCATATATGAGAGATAATGAAAGACTAGGAGTATAAAGTCGAATAGACACCATCGGTCACGGAAATATCCACCTCGATTCTGAAACAATGCTCCTAGAATCGGGTTCCCCTAAGCTGGCAACTTACAAGACCACCCATATGATAAGATTTCAGAGCACATTCAACAGTAAATAACAGCATAATGATTGAGTCGACGGCGTAGAGTATGTATAGAAGGTAGGGAATGAAGAGCATCGTGTGGGGAGTGTGCAGGCAGACAGAGACCATCGACGCGATGCAGGCAACCTTGATGGCTGTGGCGAACCATCCGAATTTGAGGTAGTCTGAATGGCCGTTTCTAGCTTCTTTTTGTAATCTCAAGCTATCGGATCTAAGTCTTGGGGAAGCAATGGTAAAAATTCGCAAAAAAATAACTACCTTATCAACTCTAATAACTATAGTAAGCCATACAAATTATGTTCCAATAGTTAAGAGTGGAGCATATTTAAGATTAGAATACTCTACCATTGTTCGGCTCACTCATAGAGCGTATCTATAGTGTTTGAAGATTTAAGTAAACTTTGCTTGGTGAAGGATGGTGGAAAACTTCTATGAATTTTCAGGATTTCTGAGTACTACCTCTTCTACAGAGGACCGGGGCGATGTTGTTCATCCACAAAAGTGGTTTAAAGTGGCAAGTGATCTGTAGACCCTGTTCTCCGGTTCGAACCCGGCCAGGACCTTTCTTTTCCATTCTTATAACCTGGTTTTAGGTCTTCCTATGTCTTCGTAATAAATTGAAAACATCGTCTATTCTCTTTTCAATAATTGATCTATGTCAATTCTGTAAAGAATCTGTTCATATCCATGTGGCAAAACATCCATTCACATGCATCGGAACACCAAAAACAACTTCGTTTCTTTCCGAAATCACCCATTGTCCAAAAGCATATTTTGCATCACGTCTTTCTCCGAATCGCGCCAAAATCCAATCTCTCAAATTAGCTTAACGAAATCCATTCTCTCTAACCAACTCACCGCTGTTCATCGCTTTCGGCGCTCCCGTATGCTCCATGGCCAACATCTCGGCTAACACGGCGACGCTTTCCCTGGCGGCTTGCGCTGTACGTGTGGTGCTCCCAGAGGCGATCGCCCCGATGACACCAGATGGCGACTTCAGATCAGCCTGCCCGCCGGCAGACGGAAGACCCGAGCCTGAGGACTTGCGGCGCGCCAGCATCGCCGACGAGATGGTCGCCGCTTTGCAAGCTGAAAAAGAGTCATTCAACGAGAGTCATTATCAGTGGATGACCCAAATTATAAAAAAGATGGTGTTGACCATAATCTAATGCTCATATTATGGGCTGGACAGTGAAGTCTGGGACTGTAAGCCGAGGAAATTAGTGTTCTCTGGACTGTGAATAGACCAGTCGCCGCTACCTAGGTCGCCACAATATGTCCACGACTTTGACAGGCATGACTTAAAGTGTCTAAGAAGCCCACACACCGAGTTCCATCTTCCAATTCGCTAAAGACTTTAAGATGCATTTTTAGCACTTAGTAATCCCCCCTCTAAGTCTTCAAATCCCCATCAAGCTACTATGGATGAAGTGTCACAAAAGAGATCGATGTCTGTGGATGCCAGAATATCAAACTCAACGTTTCTTCAATCGGACTTTAACATTAATTTTTTAACACGATTGAAGACTCATCTCCAGGTAAAATAAATGATACAGTTTGATTCATTATGTTGATTTGATAAGCGAGCGAATTTTAGTAAAAGGTAAAAGTAAAAGGCTCGGTCCATTAGAGACCATGGCAGATCGTATTTCGGTCATCAGCTGTTAGGGGAGGGCTCGAAATATCAACCGGTCCCATATTTGGCGTGAACAACTATGACATTGGTGAATAGACTATGGATCGATTGGCTCGTCTTAAACCATTCCACTATTTCCATTCCACTACAGTTCTATAGGTTCACCTGCTTTTCCAGGCATTTTTCAGGGACAAAATACAATACAGCTGAATAGACGCCTGGAAAAGCAGGTGAACCTATCATTACTAGACGTATTGTGATGGATTGTGTTTATGATTAGAATATACATCGATTAACAGACACAGGTAACCTTCACTTTCTACGGCTAGAAGAAGTATAAGAAGCTTTTTTCAAAGCACTAGGTCTGTTTTTATTCAAAAAGCTTTCAAGATCCATGAATCATTCAGGTACCGTTGGTGTCATCACGCGAAAGCGAGAATCTGGCGAAGACCGGATGGGAAGGTAGACTGAGACTCATTGTCTCCGAACGTCGAAATGCGCTTCGGAAGATGCGTCGCCTCTTAGGGAGCGCGGTCGCCGTCCAACGACGGCGCCGAAATTAATTACACCCGAGCGGAATAATGGACTCGGAGTCGGGAATTTGCAATTCTATTTGCAATATTGCCGCTTCTCGACAGGGGCTTGTGCGAAAACAGTCGCCCCGAGTGCTACTCAAGTGTTCGCCCGCGTTTCCGCCGTCTCCTCCCCGTGCCATCGGACGTCTTCGACGCGGTGATGCCTGCAGCCAGAGCAGCTGCCATAACCCATTAGCGGGCAATGCGCGGGCAAAAACGATGAAGCCAAAAGAAGACAAATCGATTCGCTGTCCTCTGGCGAGCCGTCACTGGCGATTGCTCGCGTCGAAGTCGGCAACGGATCTTCCGATGACATTACGCATGCGCAGAGTGCGTCTATCAGTTTTTGTCGCGAGATGCGATAATTGGTCGATGGAGGCTTTTGGCGTGAAAGGAGTTGTCGGCCAACTTGAGGGGAGGAGGGAGGAGGGAATTGTTTTATTTAGGGAGGTCCTTTGGGACGTGTGTGATGTCACTTTTTATGTATCGCTGATGTCTGCGAAAGTGAATTCATCGGGGTTTACGGTACTAGATTGCGATTACGTGAATCACAAAAGGCATGACTACGTAAGATAGTAAAAAACAAAGGTATTTTTATAATGGAAAAGATACATTAAAATCAGATGTGGGAGATTGTGCCCATATGTCTAAAGACGAATTAAATGTCGATAAACGATGAATTTTCATATTTATATTTGCTGCAGATAGACTTAAGAGATATTTGTATGTGTGGTTAATAGAGTTGTCATCGGGTAGAACCCGAAAATCCACATTTTTTGCAGCACACACCAATTTTGAAGTCCAATCGAGAAACTTTCAAGTGCGCTGGCGTCGCCCCAACGTCGCGGCCCATTACAACCAAAAACCTTAGACCGAACATCAAAACAAGGTCGAATTAAGGATGAAACCCGAAAAACCCGAAAATCTGAACCCGAAACTTTTTGAATGGACTTTTTCGTTCTTCGGTCAAATTTTTTGATTGTGCTGGGCTGCGACATTGGAGCAAAGCCAGCGCACTTGGAAGTTTCTCGATCGCAGTTCAAAATTGGTCCGTACTGCTAAAAATGTGATTTTTCGGGTTCGACCCGATGACAACTCTAGTGGTGAACAGGAGCGATCCAGCTTAAAATGAAGAATGGCTACAGGGGTCACTTAGAAAATATGAGCTTTTGCATTTGAAGCTATATGCCTCGGTGAATCATATGCCATGTCAAACATTTGCGTCCGACACCTTTACAGCGGGTATAGTGATTTATCATTGGCAGTACAACAGAACATTTATACTTTTTTCTCCTTCCATCAACCAATTTTCGAAAAAACGGAAAAATCTGCGCGCAACGAACTATGGGCTATCTAAAATCTAACGTACGATGAAGAAGTGATAAATAAAACGTTCCGGGAATAAGACTTCTCAAAGGCACCGTCTTGGCTGCCAAAGTTTGGGCATTTTTCTTTCCCAGGACAGTTTTACACTGACGTAACCGTTTTGTTTTTTTAACTGCCAAAGCTATGCCATAGCGATGAAGACATTTTTGCACATTGTCGCTGCGTGTTAATTGAGCATCGCAAACGCTCACCCTAACAGCATATATGCGCGTTCAACTTCGATGATCGAAATTGATGTTATTTGAGTAACTTGTTCTCCTCAACATGAAGTCAACCGAGCTGGCCCAAGTGGACATACAGCTTTCGCGTGCCATCAACGAGTCCTTCCGCGGAAACGCTTACATATCGTCGGAAACACTGAAGAAATGCCAGAAGCTTCTCAGCCTGCATCCGGAATTCAACAAGTTCTGCAGCCGACTAGATAACGATTTCGCCCATCTCCCGGTGGATATAATCGTCGACGTGATCAGGATTTCTGAGCCATTTTCGAGCCGATACGAGCATGCGCTTAAGCGGTATTTTTTGGTTGCCTATAGCAATATGGCAAAGGTTAAAGGTTCATGGGGAGTGCAGGCTCGTGCGCTCAAGAGCTTTGAGTACTCAATTGAGGATGACACTGATAGAGACTATCCCATTAAGAAGACTTACTTCGACGAGAGTGGAGAGCATAAGACCCAGAGAATCGCTTTAAATGAGGTGGGTCGAGAAAGGGTGACCTCCAGCGAACTCTTCAGGTCCTCAAGTATTAAGGACATAGCCCCAAACTTTTGTGATTATTTTAAGATTAACTCCGTCTTGAACGACTTCGTTCATTCCGCTGATCTTCTACTTTGCAAGCCTGTATTGACAACAGTTGACATTTATGTAGCTAGCATCGATCGGCCTGTGGAGGAATTCCTCACTCGTCAGCTCAAGTCCAGGGTTTTACGAACATTTCGTCTTATTATCGACTACGGACCCCATCTTAACGAGGAGTGGAACGACCTGTTCGCAAAATTTGTCAAGAAGGACGATTTTATTAGCCTTGTCATTAACACTGTTGACTTCTACTCGCGACGAATCATCGAAGGAGCTGTTGAAAAATGGATGCGCAGCACTGTGCGCACCAAGCAAAGTGTTTACATGTATCTCTCTCAAGAGGACAGAAGGCTGTGTGAAGAGTATTTCGATTCATTAGCCGAAAGCAAGACGCACAATGCAGGCCGTAATCCTTCAAATGTGTACAGTATTAAGCATCCGTCAAATTCGGAGAGTTCGCTGTCTGTCCAAATCTCTGATGAAACTAGAGGGTGCTGTATCAGAGCCACATTCTCAGTGATTCCTGAAACAGCGGACCGAGCATGGTGAATAGAGTTGTATGTCATTTGTTTCCCGGTAATTTCGATATGATACTATTGTCGATAAACTTTTCTTACTGCAGAATTCAAAAATAAATCATTTGGGCACGTTCTCTCTTATTTTGTCCATATGTGCTCTAGTCGAATATCGTCAAATGGCGATCCCCTCTTGGAAGACCCCGAAGACATGACGAGCCATTCAAAAAGGCGACGATGACACACATGTGGCAGACCGATGCGAGATGAATTCAACTGCAGCACTAGTTGTAACTGGGATCCGTGAAGTGTAATAATTCAGATTCGGAATAAACAGTTACAGTTACCCTAGCGGATACATGTCTTACTTCATCGCTGGTCACGACCAGAGATGGGCAACGGCTGAGCCGGCCAGCCGATTCAACCGATCCGTAAGCCGGTTGACGGCTGACGGCTCACGGATGACAATCCGTCAACCGGTTCGGTTGAACGGCTAGCTAATCCGATCCGTATCTGCCCATCTCTGGTCACGACTTGTGAACCCTAGTCTATTCCATCTAATCAGGACCTTCACATGGCAGAATCTTCACATGGCACTTACAGTAAGGCCTTAAATCAACTTAATTTTTTTAAACTTCAACATCCTAGGTTACGAATCAAGTTCAGACCGAAACCATAGCGGTCAATCTGCCTCGGCGAATGACGTGCCATGTCAAGTCGATCATAATTGCCTTTGCTCTGTTTTCTATTTTTTGTTTCAACGCTGAACGTTGGCCTACGCTGCATCGCCATCGCATAATTATATTCCACTTCTTTATAACGGTCACATGCTTGCACCGTCCAGGCCGGCATTCGCCGAATAATCCACTTACCCGCCCGGAAGCCTTCATTTAGGACTTTCAAAGAGCGCAACAATTTTCGCGCCTCCAACGCAATTATGCACTTTTGCGGTCCTCGTGGGAGTTCCCGAGCAAACATGCTAGCATCTAACAAAGTTCACTCGGCTCTCTGGAGAGCCAATTTGGGCGTTGCATTTAGGAGTCGCGTTGCACATGAATGTTGGCTGATTTCCGGGCGAAGAATCTTTTTAAAGGATTAGTTTTTGTGTGTCATTAGGCAAATCGGAGATCCAGAAAATTTGGCTTAACTTAATTGGGCACGGCTACAGTATCCTTCTCATCTCCGGCTGCCTAATTGGACGCATAATTGAAAATAATTGTCTTACTGACTGAGCCTCAGATGGTACCCTCTCATTTCCAGTGGCAGACGCCGTCGTAGGAAGAGGAGGAGGATCAATACGTCTCTCATTTAAATTCCACACCTCCTCGAGCAGCTGTCACTTCAATTTCCAGCCGGATGTTTTCATTTTGCCTGTGCTGTCTTCAGTTCATTAGGCGCAGCGAGCGAATTGGGTTCATTTGAATGCGTGTCTGGCGTCGCCAAATTTATGCTGATGAGAAGAGGCATGGTCAAAACAAACTCGAAGGTTAGAGTTGAGCAAATACTAGTCAAAGAAAGAACGAAAAGCAAAACTATCATTATTGGACAATTGTGGGCAACGTAAACCCTGTGCTCGTCCTACTCAACTGGAAATGTGCAGAGTTAACAAAATACTTGATTCGCTTTCTCAATTCCTTTGGCTACCATCTCACTGCGAGGATCAGGGCCAACGACAGAACCAAACCCCGTGGTTACTGATGTTCACCGCCTATCTTACAGAACAATCACTTTTAGAGCTGAATGAGGATCAGACATCTTGGATGACAAGGTGGCACGCGTGGATGAGGGGGCATTTTGAATCCGTTTCGTGCAATAACAGCAGACGGTGAGAACATAGACTTCCGACATAAAAAAACCGGCATCTTCAATGCCCAGTATCCCATGACCAACCGGCATATATGTATATGTAGACCTTTCCTCTATATTGAGTAGGTTTGTCACAGGTCTCCTTCCAGAGCTATTTTAAGATGAGAAAATTTGCGATTTTCGTTCCAAAGGTCACGTGGAAAAGAGAAACAAACGGAAATAGCAGAGTGGTTTTGATTCCTGGGAGCATGCCTGTAGATTATATATAAATGTGCTCTCAGCTTTGCTCAGATTGAGAAAAGACATACAGGTTTAAAGTTTTTTAAGTACGTTGTCACAAGGGCTTTCGGTGACCAGTGACGCATTCCCGGTTGTGGCTTTTGGTTCCACTTCCGGTTCTACAGTTGTCGTTTCGAGGACAGGTATGGCTCACTAAGACGCCTCCAAAATGGAAATCTTTATAATCACACTCTATACAAGCAATTAGATTGTTATATTGTACTTGGACTAAAGACAAGGTAAACTTTGAGCCGCCAACCTTCCCATTTATGATCGAGAAGATCATTCAAAAACACCTACCTGATCCATGATTAAAGTGATTTCAGTCAGCAAATAATCAGCAAACACACTCAAACGCCAAACGTCAGCTCCAAAGGGGGGCAGAAGTTATTCGACGAAAGTGGCGAAGGGCTGCCCGACTGCGGCGCGTCAACTCAATTCAACGGACCAAGAGCGGGGCGCTAACATATTCATCGGCGATCGGGTGGCGCCGAATCCTCCCGCGCTGCGCGTCGAGTGCAGATGGCGGGCGCGGCTCCTTCTAATTGCCCGTCTTCCGGCGAGCGACGTTCCCACAGGCGATCCGCCACTCTCTCGTATGAGATTTATTAGTGCGCAGCCACAGCAGCAGCACAGCTCTTTCGAGGTAATTGCGATTAAATGGGTCGGATGACGAATTGGGATATTGAGGGGAAGTGAGAGGGGCCGAGATTGCCGACTTTCGATAGTGTGGTGGATGTTTTCGAGGCACCGTCATTTGACATCTGACTCCTCCGACACGTTTACGAGTTTGCCGAGGAGAAAACACGATGAGCCTTCTCTGTTTATGTGCTTAATTTGATGATTATTTGGAATGGCCCTCGTGGCATCAGATGACGCTGCTGGGGGTGAAGCACAGAGCGCAGCCCTGAGTGCAGTGAGATTATTTGGCGGGGAAATGGGCCGGAAATATTTGAAGTAGCCATCAAAGGGTGTAATTGAGAAGGAAGAAGAGAAGAGAGGCGGGATGCCGAAAGAAGGTACGTCCCAGATGATGCAAAAAGCGAACGTATAATGAGGCTTAAGATAACATCGATGCCTGACTCTTATTGTACAGACTCATGCGAGTTTAGCAGATTTAAACGCGGTGGGAATATGACTAGCTTCTTGGCAAGACGTTGAACTTTGTAAACTCATATCTCGACAGAGAATGCTTGCGAAAGAAATCTGCATAAGCTCAACCAGCTTATCAGTATTGAAAGTGCTTGACCTACGAACATATTGCTTTAATCTAGGAAGTGAATGCATTTACTGCAGTATGACTGAGAAAATTACCCACGACTTATTCTATCGAAACCAGTCTAACGTTGCCCTGGGCTAATACATTATTCACATCCAGTCAGAGTTATGGATCTACTGCATCAACGCCAAATAAGAGCTTTAAGAAGATCTGCTGCCGTCTGGCTCCTCTAATCGAATCATAATTTATGGTGATAGATGATCGCCTTTTGAAAGATTGACCTTTGCTCATTTCTAATATATTATTTAGAATTACGCGACTGTTTCATGCGTTTCTTATAGGTGGCAAAACTCACAAGATGACCGAAATGTACCGTCCATGTCAGAGCAACGATAAATAGCAAAAGTGGCAACAACACGCTCGAAGCGGCCGACGACTTTCCCCAGGGGACTCATTCGCAGACGTCAACTGTTTTTGTTCGATAATTAATTGAAGGAATTGAAAACGTGAGTTATATTCTATGCACAGTGTTGTGGTCTAAAGAGAGATAAAGGAAATGGAAAATATTTGCAAAAAAACGTTGTAAAAGATAAGGTCCTGGCCGGGTTCGAACCGGCGACCTTCTGCGTGTGAAGCAGACGTGATAACCACTACACCACAGGACCTCTGGACTGAGCACTCGCCAGACTGGATGTGAGTCTTTTTCTATGATTGTCTCTGTTCGTCTGACTCTCTCCACACCGATGCGACGAGACGGTTGGATTTGTCCGCGTTTAATAAAAGCGCACCGCGTCGTCTCTATCTCGTTCATTCCATGAACATATACTAAAATTGGAACAATACAGAGAAGATTAGCATGGCCCCTGCGCAAGGATGACACGCAAATTCGTGAAGCGTTCCAAATTTTTTGCCGATTTTTGCATTAATTTTTTGTGATTTTTTATAGACGGTTAGCTGCCGGTCTGTCTATTGACGTGCACGATATTGGTCG
The DNA here is from genome assembly GCA_030435675.1 of Steinernema hermaphroditum. Classification (NCBI taxonomy): domain Eukaryota; kingdom Metazoa; phylum Nematoda; class Chromadorea; order Rhabditida; family Steinernematidae; genus Steinernema; species Steinernema hermaphroditum. Next base: position 15,454,477 of record CM059623.1, read on the forward strand.
CGTTCTGTATTGTCAGACAAGTCATTAAAACATACACTGCCGGTGTTTTTAGCTGCCGGTGTTTTCATAGCATTTTGCCTGATTTTTTGCTTCATTGTCACACTGTAGATTTCTGGTCGTCCGCAAATGTTTACCATTGCTCAGTAGCATTCCTGATATAGACTAGACACTCCCTACCCTTTCATTATAAAAACCATCCAAGACCTACCCTGAATCTAAAAAACTATATATGGAAAGAAGGCACAGCTGTGTACTTTTAATCGATTTAGACGAATAGCAATATTCCTTGTTCGATGCATCTCCTCAAAAAAACGAGTTTGCTATGCGAACAAAGACTCCATGGGGATATGGGACAGCGCCATATTTCACAGATTTTTGACATCCCTTCTTCTTTTGAACAGCAATATCCAGTTCCCTTTTGTGAACAATACTGAATTTGGCAGTTTTTGGTCATGATAATCGTGCCCTAGCAGAACTAGAAATGCGTTTATAAATGACCCTTTACGGAGTCCATCCCGATTCTATTTAAATGCAAATTGAAATTCCTCAATCACACTTGTATTTCATTAACGACTTGTTTTTAGATATAGTCCATTTTAATGAAATATTCAGTATCTTCGCGAAACGCCTGCAAAGCGCCCATAATTAGCCCCTAATAAATAACTCACCGAGTAATCGAGTGGGCGCGGTCATTCTGATGTTTCTCGCGTCGTGGCGATCGCCTCGGACGTACTGCAACAGCACGGCATGGCTTTAGAGACAAACACGAAAACGAAAAATCCTAATCCGAGGCCATTAATTTATTCCAGTCGAGCGACGACGAGAAACAACACTTAACGAGTTGTTGGCCGCTTTTCGGCGACGCTCGTCTATAAATCTACGCCGAAGGGTGGATGGAGATAACGGGCGGGCGGGCTCCCGTCACGGCCCCTTGGGATCGGGAGTGGAGATTGACCAACCTGAAGTGCGCCCATGCGGCTGCTGAGACTGGCCGGAATCATCTTCTCGAGCGGCCTTTTTGTTCTGGAGCGCGCTGAAAGGCTCCATTTCAAAACGGCGATGAGTGCTGCGCGTAAAAGTTGACACGACAAGAAGACGAGTGGGATGATAACGAGCTGAGGTGTGCCTAAGTGGACAGCGAGAGGACGACGGCGGCGAAGAGGCAACTCTCCCGAGATCGATATGTAACCGATCTTCAAACTCATCTTTCGTCTTTTAAAAAAGTCACGCGAACCCTCTCAAAACAGCATTTATAATGAGCCGTTAGAAAGTGGGGACTTAGGCCGGCGTTGAGTTGAGTGCGCGACTGAGAGTGCGATGGGAGGCGTGGGTTAAGGACGACGACGAGGAGGCATAATGTCGCTAATTACCGCGGTCGCTTTCTAGAAATGAAGTTTTGATTGTCGAGGGGTGGATTAAGAGATTGAAGTGTATTGATTTCGAGGCATCAGATTACTTTTTTCTACGTAGCTTCGAGTGCAGTTTTGTTTGAGTTCTCTGGCTGACATTGTTAGAATAACATGCTTAAAGCTGTCCCAAGTACAAATTGGCTATTACTTATGTAGATGAAATTTTGGAGAGCGGCAATTATATAGATGCCCGCATGTACTATAAGATTGCTTACGACATTCGTACAGAATAAGATGTAGACATTGGTCAAACCATGTTTACATCTTACATCCGCGTCGTAGGATTTCCATGTGGCCTCGAGCAACATCTGCATAAAACAGCGATTAGATTACGGAATGACATTGAATTTTGGCTTGGATATGTCACGAACCTTGCACGTTTGAGTTTTAGTTTCGAGTTTATCCCTCGAATCAAGGCACCTATTATGGCACGTATCACAATAGCACACCGTATCCCTCTGCTCAGCCTCATTACAGAACACGACGTTCGAGTAGAGCACAGTGATCCCATCAGATGTAGACATTGGTCAATACATCAGCTTCGAAGAGGCTGATTCCGGTTGCCTCGATTGGTGGCGGACACATCGGAGTTCCAGGACATCTTCGGCTTGGCAGCGCGAGCGAGCAATATGACAAAGGCGCGGTGGACGAAGTGAAATTCCTTCTTTCCCAAAGGTCATAATAACAAAAACAGGCGTGATGATAACAGGTAATTGAAAGGCATCACACCGTAATCCCCGGTTTTCTTATTTCTACGGCAAAAGGCACGCCGTCATCGTGGCAATCATTGCAGCCTATGAGAAAGGCCGCCATGCACCACCGCTCATTCAACTTATTCTAGAGAACGAACACTCGAAAGGACACAAATGCAAGACCAAGCTTGCACGATCATTCAATAAAATATGCGCCGTTGATAGGTCACTCACCAACAATCACACTTCGCTATGATGACAACTTTGGAAAGATTGCTTTTGTTTTGTGAGCCACTTTTCAATGAAATTCTGAATAATTCTATTCATGGCATCAAATTTCTCAGGGCTTTATTGGACAGTCACGTGACTGATCTTTAATGTCTAAAGAAGCTAGTGCTGGATAGCCCCTACAAACAAAGATGAATTGGTCACTTGGTGAATGTTTTTAGTTTTTTAGGCCCTCAAGATTCTATTTGATCTATGGAGGATTGCTAAAAGCATCGATATGTATCTCGTTTCGCATTTATGAGGTTTGTGAGCTCAAGGAACACCATTAAAGAGAGGTCTTATTTGGCCTTCAAATGACCTACAAACGAGGTTCTTCATGAGCTGTTAAGATCTGAATATCTGAAAGTGAATGTTCCTGCTTAAGGGCCACATCTTCTGCTGGACAAAGATGGGCCACAGATTGCCAAAAAGGACGAAAGATTTCTTGCAGATGTATTGAGGGTCTCTTATGTACATATTAAGATATAAGAGTCTAGTCTACATCCCCTAAGACCTGCAAAAAAGAGGTTAAAGAGTTCAGTATACCCGTGCGAAAGGCATCTGTTTGACCTTGTGTATTCTTTTGTACAATCATGAAATCATTCCATTGAAAAATTGAAAAATCATTACATCGAGGTTCAGTTAGAATTGAGCATCACCGAAATCGAATTAGACTTTTTTCGTGAAAGAAGTTGGGTCCATAAAATCGCTCCATCTTCAAGGTCAGAATCCCTAGAAGATACGTATTTTTAAGGTAGGGTCTTTAGGGTACAGGAGAAATGCTCCTTGATCTTCAAGCTCAGAAATCTCGTCACTAGATCCAAAGAGACAGACCATGAATATACATACAAAACCATGTTAAATTAAAGACGCGCGAAAAACAAAAACACTCAAAAATCTGTGTCCTCCTCTAGCAGAACACAAAGACCGCAGAAATAAGGACCACTTCGCAAGCGTTCGGCCCATAGAGAACTGCGCCATTTTCCATCGAAATACATCATAATCACCCGTCGTCAGTGGCGCTCCCTAAAGACCTCCAATTACGCGTCGTCGCCACACACTCGAAGCGCGTAATAACACATGTTTTTCCAGAGCTATGCATGACAAAACTAGCGATATCGACAAACTTCGCCTCTTCGAAACATCGCCTCTGTCCAAAAGAAGAATTGAACGTGTCAAACGGATCCCGTGGGAACGTTACCCAAGGCGGTAAATAGACGAAATGTGGTTATGTTCTGCGCGCCGCACTAATAGAGAAGCGAGAATTTTAAGCGCGAAAACTGAGAAAGTTGGCTAGAGGCGTCAGTTATGACGCGAAATGTGATATATTTGTTTACGAAACGTCGGTTTTGGGAAAGGCGCTCAGAATTTGCATTTGACATGAGCGAGTGTGACTTGTTTTTCGGAGGATCACCTTGACGACACGCTATAATCATAAGAGTACATTCAATATTTGATTAAACGTCAATCGTTCGGCTATAATAAACTTTCTATTGTACGAAAGTGTTGCCCTTAGAAAAGATGAGCTTTTAAGTTATGAAATAGCCAGGCCCCACCTCTCGTGAACGTCCTCTCATTAATTGTACTTGACCCCAGTAGTGTGTCCCACTCGAAAGTACGCTATGCGAAAAATACAGGACGAACTGGTACTAGGACATTTGCGCCTCGTACATGTAATCTGTACCTACAAGTATGAGCTGCACCTCCTAGTAGTGCTTCCCGGGCGCTTGCAGCGATGGCGAAGCCAGCTCAAGTACGATATTCATACTCCAAATCAGATGTGCTCGCGAAACCGTTTAGCAGGAAAATATGATAGACGCAATGGAATGGCGAAACGCGAGAAAAAAAACCAGTCCGGGGCGCAAATGTCCGAGCACCGGACGAATTGAGCCACAAGACTGTTCTAATTGTTTAATTGTTTCGTGCAATTTTGTCGGAACGTTTGGGACACCCTGTAGTGTTTAGTAAACAGGTTGACGACTGACCATCTGGTTGAACGGCTCAGCTGATAGTATTCTTAGCGAGTTTAACCATTTATGTGACATCGATGCTGAGAATAATCGCTATGTCTTCACCTTAATGTTGCGTGGAATCTATCTTCTTTGATTCTTCCATTTTGAACAGTGAGGACATAGGTCAACTATCAGTCCTGGATTGACATCTTAGCACTTAAGTTTAAGGACGGATTCCAATAGTTATTGAGCACTAATAACTGTTGAGAACAACCGTTATTACTAAAACTATTACGTTATTACTATTATTACTATTACTTAAAACACTAGTATCATTTGGAAATCATGCATGAAAGTTAGGGAAATAATTCAGAGCACTCATGAGATAACCACAAAGAGATTTAACGCTGACGTTCTAAGCGGTAAAAGATAGCATTTCCAATCTTCCATACAGGTCCATCGTGGTACGGGACGACTTGCGATCACTTATGAGTTTGTATACGTCGGCAGATTCGAACTTTTGGAACAGTAGCTCCAGGAATTTCGTGTCAAGTAGGAGATTGTCAATCGAGACATCGAAAGTCGATATTCACAATTAACAAGGCGGCCATAAAAATGCAGTTGACTCTTGTCCAACCTTGGCGATCAAGAAGATGACTTTCTTGAATACAACCCATATGCTTTACGAACATGCTCGGGAACTCTCACGAGGACCGCAAAAGTGCATAATTGCGTCGGAGGCGCGAAAATTTTTGCGCTCAAAGTCCAAAATGAAGACTTCCGGGCAGGTAAGTGGATTATTCGGCGAATGTCGGCCTGTACGGCGCAGGCTTGTGACCGCAGTTATGAAGAAGTGGAATATGATTACGTGATCTCGATTCTTCACATCTGGTTTTGGCGGCATGCAAGCCATCCAAGAACTTTCTCGGAGTCGTCGAAGCGCAACGCGCTGCGTCTCCTAGCCACATGTAGGTGGGAGGACTCGGAAGCAAATGGGAAGGAACTAGGAAGTCTTCCCAGTTTACTGAATACCGCTTCCCACTTCCCACCCAAATGGGAAGGCTCCCGGGAGAATACGGCCACTGGAGGTGACCGAGTTATGCTTTCCATTCTTCAGTAAGAAAAGTTTATCGACAATAGTATCATATCGAAATTACCGGGAAATAAATGACACAGAACTCTATTCACCATGCTCAGTCCGCTGTTTCAGGAATCACTGAGAATGTGGCTTCGATACAGCACCCTCTAGTTTCATCAGAGATTTGGACAGACAGCGAACTCTCCGAATTTGACGGATGCTTAATACTGTACACATTTGAAGGATTACGGCCTGCATTGTGCGTCTTGCTTTCGGCTAATGAATCGAAATACTCTTCACACAGCCTTCTGTCCTCTTGAGTGAGATGCATGTAAACCTCTTGATTGGTGCGCACAGTGCTGCGCATCCATTTTTCAACAGCTCCTTCGATGATTCGTCGCGAGTAGAAGTCATCAGTGTTAATGACAAGGCTAATAAAATCGTCCTTCTTGACAAATTTTGCGAACAGGTCGTTCCACTCCTCGTTAAGATGGGGTCCGTAGTCGATAATAAGACGAAATGTTCGTAAAACCCTGGACTTGAGCTGACGAGTGAGGAATTCCTCCAGAGGCCGATCGATGCTAGCTACATAAATGTCAACTGTTGTCAATGCAGGCTTGCAAAGTAGAAGATCAGCGGAATGGATGAAGTCGTTCAAGACGGAGTTAATCTTAAAATAATCACAAAAGTTTGGGGCTATGTCCTTAATACTTGAGGACCTGAAGAGTTCGCTGGAGGTCACCCTTTCTCGACCCACCTCATTTAAAGCGATTCTCTGGGTCTTATGCTCTCCACTCTCGTCGAAGAAAGTCTTCTCAATGGGATAGTCTTCATCAGTGTCATCCTCAATTGAGTACTCAAAGCTCTTGAGCGCACGAGCCTGCACTCCCCATGAACCTTTAACCTTTGCCATATTGCTATAGGCAACCAAAAAATACCGCTTAAGCGCATGCTCGTATCGGCTCGAAAATGGCTCAGAAATCCTGATCACGTCGACGATTATATCCACCGGGAGATGGGCGAAATCGTTATCTAGTCGGCTGCAGAACTCGTTGAATTCCGGATGCAGGCTGAGAAGCTTCTGGCATTTCTTCAGTGTTTCCGACGATATGTAAGCGTTTCCGCGGAAGGACTCGTTGATGGCACGCGAAAGCTGTATGTCCACTTGGGCCAGCTCGGTTGACTTCATGTTGAGGAGAACAAGTTACTCAAATAACATCAATTTCGATCATCGAAGTTGAACGCGCATATATGCTGTTAGGGTGAGCGTTTGCGATGCTCAATTAACACGCAGCGACAATGTGCAAAAATGTCTTCATCGCTATGGCATAGCTTTGGCAGTTAAAAAAACAAAACGGTTACGTCAGTGTAAAACTGTCCTGGGAAAGAAAAATGCCCAAACTTTGGCAGCGAAGACGGTGCCTTTGAGAAGTCTTATGCCCGGAACGTTTAGCGCCTCTTCATCATGCGTTGAATTTTATACTCGCCGTCAAACGAAACAATGTTCAGTCAGCGTGGCGTGTGGTCGCCCTGATTTACACTGGAAAACCTGAGTTGAGCGCCGTGGAAGCTTGATTTCTCTGTGCCTGTGGCGAAAAAGTGTTTTTTCTCCGTGATTAAGTCTGTTTTTCACGTTACAGAGATATTTCGAACCATTTTCGCGTGAAAAGTGGCAGCAGTACCCTCTGTGTGCAATCAGCATCTACCGCCGATCTTTGCGTCTGCCGAAATCTGACAGTTGGGAACGATGCAAGACAACCTCTACTGTTGCGTTGTCGTAGAGAGCGAACTATTCTTCGATTCTCGCGGCATGATCGTAACTGTCAGATTTCGGCAGAAGTGAAGGTCGGCGATATTGTATTCGTCAAAAGTCTCTAGCAAAAACGTAGAGGGCTCCCACCACGAAAATTTTGCGCGCGCATTTCACGCGCCAAAAAATTTACAATGGCATGTGGTCAAAATCATAGTAATTCGCTGTTTTCTCGTTTCTGATGCGATTTCGTGAAATTTCGTGAACGGACGGTTGTTGATCAGACTCTGGCGCGTCGAATGAGCCCCAGTTGTTAGCAAATCATTAGTTTGCATTTGAGAGTTGAACAGTTAGCTGGAGATTCATATGTTGGAGGCGTTCTAGATCACAGCAGGATCCATGTACAACGTCTTGATGGGCAGCTAATCCATTATGTTCTTAAAAATCCACGTCACACGATTCAAACGCCATTGTCCACCATTGATCCTAACAACTCTGCGAGGAAAGCATGCTGGCAGTCGAGCCAGGGCTCATTCGACGCGCCAGAGTCTGATCAACAACCGTCCGTTCACGAAATTTCACGAAATTGCATCAGAAACGAGAAAACAGCGAATTACTATGATTTTGACCATATCCCATTGCAAATTTTTTGGCGCGTGAAATGCGCGCGCAAAATTTTCGTGGTGGGAGCTCTGCTAGAGACTTTTGACGAATACAATAGATTGTCATCGCATACCGACGGAATTGCCACCATTTTGCTCAGAAAAGTGTCCTGAAATTTCTCTGTAACGTGCAAAACAAAACAAACGGCTACTTGAAGGCCATCCAAGAACTTCTGACGGTGATGTGAATTTAGAAGGATGATTCGAACTGAGTCGAACGTCTTCTGAACTGGCTCGGGTTCCTACAATCATTTGCTCAAATGCTCTTCCAATTATCCTAAACAAGTCAGATCTTACCCGTTAGCGTTCAAGTTTTGACGTCGACGGCGTCCAACGGCATCAGGCCTGTGACGAGTGTCCATCCAGCCAGATCGTCCGTCAGGGTTTGGCTTATCCTAAGGTTGTCCTACAGTTGGGTCTTTGCTGATTTACTGATTTACTGATTGATTTACTGAAATCAGTAAGATCAGTAAATCGGTCGTCAATGGGTTCGTGCAGTGGGCCTCGTTAACCGTATTCGGGGCGGACGGCCAATGCTCTGGCGAAGTCGACAGCGTTGTATGCCTTACTGTAGTCGAAGTGAGCGGTGAATGTGCTAAACTTCGTAGAGATCATTGCAGACTTCGTTGCGCCGCTGACGGTCCATTAGATAAAAAACTTGCCAAGTTTCTGGTAGAGTGTGGCCGGAGAAGATTGACCGTATGATAATGAGGTGTAGGCGATCTTTGCCCTTCCGGCTCCACATATGATTTCTGGTAAGAAAGTTCTCGTCGTTCAGCATACTCTCGTAGAGTGACTAATGCGCGTAGAACAGCAACGTCAGCCTTGCCGAACTTCAGCCTGAACAGCTGGCCACTTCTGTCCTCGAGTCCGTTGTGTGGAGCCAAGCGTCGGAGAAACGTGCGCAGCTTGTCGATGCACGTCAAGCGTAGTAGAAGTCAAGCGGTATGAGGCAGTCGTTCAACTGACTGGCGAGGCCTACACCTGCGCACCATAGACCTTCTGGACAGGACTTGGAACATTCGTTGCCGGGCAGAAAACCCATGTCGGGGCGTGGCCCCGCGCTCCCGTCCCATGCGTGCCTCTGCCCGCACGGCCCGCTCGCTGCCCGCGGCAGTCAGCCCGGCGGCCTCACCCTTAGGCGGTCGCCCCACGGGCTCCTCCGACCAGCCGGACTTACCTCTCTCTCCTCTCCTCCTGTTCTGCTTCCGTTACACCACGTGCTTGCCCCATAATATATGTGTTACCTTAATATCATGAGCACTAAGGGGGACCCAGCTAAACGGAGGGGAAACACGAGTTAATGTCGTACAATGGACACGACACCCATGAGGACCGAGGAGACTCTCGACCGAGAGTGAGATTCTTCTGGCGATGCTGCGCTGCATGCCCGTCGTCTGGTTCACCTGGACCGAGGAGGCCAGGTTGATCGTATAAGAAAGGAAGGTGTTCGATGCTCATCGGCTGCACCACGAGCTGAAGACGAAGTGTCAGCGCTACGGTGGCCACTCTGCACGTGCCAGTTGCTGAACGTTTTTGAGGAAGATGTAGTCCTCCCCGGCGATTTCGCGTAGTTTTTCGGGGTGCACCTTCATGTTGTCCACGAGTCGAGAGAAGAGCAAACAGACAGACTCCAGAGAACGCTTGTCCTGCAACCTTTAGAGTCAGAACTGTCTCAGGCACACCTTGGCCCCACATCCATGCCAAACCGCTGCGTAAGGTCTGTCAGTGCGTCCTTCACGTGGCTGAAGTCGTGGGCGGTCACGTAAAGTGCGCAGTTGGCAGCTATTTGAAAGGCGAGGCGTTGACTCGGCAGCGAGAAGGAGTCAACGTGAGAGATTGTGGCAGCGATTCCGCCCTGCAGCATGATGTTCTTCCCGTTCCTTTTCGACATCACCTCGAGGGCGATCAGCGACTGCTCGGCGACGTCGATGTACTCGATCCGCTTGAGCTTCTCGATGAGAAGGGGAACGGCCTCTACGATCACGGGGAGCGATCGGGGCAGCGCCTCCAGCATGTTGATTATGCAGCGAGCGCTCGCCAGCATCTGAATGGGTGGGTACTCACAGTGGACGGCGCGGAGACGTACCAGCACGAAGTTGTGCTTCTTCTGCAGGAGGGTCAAAAGGCACTGAAGAATTTCTCTAACGGGCAGGTTTGGAAGGCTCTCTTCGTTTCCGAGCAGCAGCATCTCAGCCAGCTCTACCGCAGCCTCTTCCTGGCGAATCTCGTTGCTGCTCCGCAGTCCTTCCAGGATCGCCATTATGCGGCTTCTGCTTTCAGATCTTTCTCTCTGTTTTCACTTGATTCCAGTGCCGAAGCACTTCCCGAGATACTTCCTATATTCCCAGTTCGTTTGTATCAGAACACCCAGTATCAAACGAAAAAGCCCATGATTTTGTATCAAAACGAGTCGTACCATTTTCGAGGATATAAGTGCAGATTCTAAGATCACATTGTATTAGAAAACACGGCCGATCCCCAAAAGCCCCACCTTTTGAATTGATGTCTTCTTGCCGAGGGTTTATCAGTGTCTCGCAAATCGGCTATGACCAGACCGACCGACCGACCGGTAGCCAGACACTGGCGTCTGTTTTCGCGACGCGTCTCACCACGATCCCATTTTCGCAAATCGCGACGCAGTGCTCGCTCGCTCGTCCCATTCGCACTTTGCAGTTTTCGAAACAGTCGATTGCAGTCGTTTCGTTGCGATTCAGTCGTTCATTCGTAATCTCGCGATATCTGCTTGGCTTTGTACGAAAGCTCTCTTTGCTAGCTATTAATGATGATTCTTTCTCAGCAGTGTTGTGCTGTTCCGCAGGAGACATGCCTCGCCGATGCACGTGCCAGGTCTCTGCCTTCGTTCTCCATCAAGTCGTGGCGCTCGAAGCGGTTGATAGGTAAGGGTGCATTCGGTGAGGTCTTTGCATTCTCTGCTGAAGGTGTAGGCGATGTCGCTGTTAAAGCGATCAAATTGACGGCCGAGAACATGAATTCCGTTGCCAGAGAAGTAAGTTCATTTCGTTTCATTTTCGAACTCTAACTTTCCTATTTAGATCGAATATCTGAAGCTCGTTCAAGGACACGAAAATGTCCTCACGCTATACGATGAAAAGATTAACCTCAACAAGAAGCAGCTCATCATGACGGAATTGGCTTTGTGTGATTTCTATCGAATTGTCAGCCAAGGAGGAGCTATGGCCACGCACATGGTGAAACGGTTTGCGCGCCAGCTTCTCGAAGGCGTCGACTACATTCACTCATGTGGCATAGCGCACTGCGATTTGAAGCTAGAGAATCTGCTGCTTGGACGTGATGGTAACTTGAAGATTGCTGATTTTGGACTAGCGCTCCCCTACGTCGACATGGAACACAGCGATGATGGTTATTTGGAGTATTTTGGATTCATCGGCACTCGCATGACAGCCGCCCCCGAAGTCATTGATTCGAACTCTCGATTTGCGTAAGTTCATCGATATTCATTCCAACAACGCTTTGTAAAATACGCTATGGATTGCAACCGATTTGAGATTTTCTTGTCCAAAAATGAACTTTGTCACACATAAGTACTAAATGTTGTTATTTGCAGGCCCGTGAAAAACGACATATGGGGTTGTGGAGTCATCATCATGGAATTCATCACAGGCATCCCCGGCTACTGGCACCAAGCTTCCATGGACGATCCCGCTTTCCAACGCTTCTTTAAAGAAGGTGAATCTCCCCTTAACGCCGATGAAGACAGTAAGTGCCCAATAAATTTAGAAACAGATCATAATCCGTTTATTTGCAGACTTTATCCGATTCATTCTCCAAATCAGCCCTCTCAAACGTCCGCTAATCTTCCGTATCTTGAAGCATCCATGGTTGCAGAGCGTTGTTCGCCGCCGTTCCCATTGCGATGATTCATGTTTCAACTCGGAGGAAGAAACGCCGCTCAAGAGACACAGGCCTTAGTGGACTTGTCTTTCCTCACATGACTCACTCAGCTACCATCACTGGTGTGTCTACTGCCAACTCCAACGTTATCTCATTGTTTTGCTTTAAGATGTAGCTGCTATCTGACCTGCAAAAGGCTCAGGAATTCGATAGCCGAAGGAAGACTTTCGCCTAAGAAGCAGGCGACCTCTACGTCGGCAGAATTATGTTTTACTCACCACTTTTTTTGTTTCTTCCGTTATTGTAACTGTTTAAATGTTTAAGTTATTGGCGCCAGGTTTCGGAATTATTTGAGCTCGTGGTTTGAATGCGTACCAGACGAGTCAGGGGTGGTTGAGATCGAACGTGAATCGCGCGTAGGAAGATGTGCCAACTGTAGACGTTGTTAGGGTTCATTTGCAAATGCGCTAGCGGCTGAACTTTGCATTGTTCGCGGCACGCTCTTCATCTTATAGTTATCGGTTACTTCCTGTTTGCAGCCACCTTCAGAGATGGTTCAACAGTTCACGTTGAACGAAGACAACGAGCTTCGGTTCGACGTCGTGTCGGAAGACGTCATCATTGAACTGTGCTCCGGGAGGGCCGAAGTCTTTGGTAGTGAACTGAGGCAACGCGAAAAGTACACGTTTGTACCGGGTAATGCGCTTGTTCCTCGTCTCTCTCATTGATACTTGTTTAGGCATGAGAGTCGCCGTTTTCTCGTGGACCGGCGCCACTGTCAAGGTTTCTGGGGAGGCGAAGAACGCCTACGTTGCCGAGAACAATCAGCCTATGGTTAGCTGAATTACGGTTTTGTTGATTACGAGCACGTTCACAGACTCTTTATCTGAACACGCACGCGGCTCTGGAGCAGTTGCGCAGCAGAGCGACAGTCGATAAGACCGGCAAAAGCAGAGGACCTCGCGTCATGGTCGCTGGACCGATGGACGTCGGGAAGAGCACAGTCTGCAGAATTCTGGCAAATTACGCTGTTCGTCAGGGCCACGCTCCAATATTTGTAGATGTGGACGTTGAACAGGTTGGCTCTATTGCACCTGTGCTATGGATATCTGAAAAATTTAGGGAAATCTCTCGATTCCGGGAACAATCGCCGCCGTTACGGTCGATCGCATTGCTGACCCGGTTTATGGCTTCGACGATAGATATGCAAAGGTCTTCCAGGTTCGAATACAGCGTAGTTGTGCGGGAGATGTAAATGATTTTAGTTCGGTTCAACGTCACCGGCAACGAACATCCAACTTTACAACCATCTGGTGGACGAACTCGCCGCTTTGGTTAAAAATGAGTGTGAGCGCTGTCCTGAACTGAACAAATCGGGCGTGATTATCGATACGTGCAGCTGGGTGAAGGAAGCCGGCTACAGATCTCTCGTCAATGCGGCAGAGCGTTTTGAAGTGAATTTGGTCGTTGTACTAGATCAGGAACGACTTTACACGGAGCTTAAGCGTGATTTGCGAGATACTGTTAAGGTAGACGTATCGTAACTGAGAACGCAGAAACTAACTTGCAATCACAGGTCGTCCACCATCCAAAGAGTGGCGGAGTGGAGGCGCGCCCTCCAAGCATGCGCTGCGCCAACAGAACGAAGTCATTTCACAAAGTAGTTAATCGGACTCTCAATTCGGAAACAGCGTATCTGTTTCAGTATTTCTACGGCACCCGGCAGATGAGCTTTAATCCGTATCGGATTGTGATAAGCTTTGACGATCTTATCATCGCAAAGATCGGGACAGATCGACTGCCGGACTCATGCATGCCCCACGGAATGAAACCTGTCGATGATGGAATGATGGTGGTGCGCATCGAACCATCGGTCAAGCTGATCAATCACGTCGTGGCCATCACCGATGGTTCGGTGGTTGATCAAACTCTGTTGAATGCGCTGGCCATTGGATTCGTCATCATTGTGGATGTTTCGGTTGAGAGTCGGCAGCTCTCCGTCACATGTCCTCAACCGTGTTTCCCAGAGGGAACGACAGTAGGTCTGCTCTCGGATGTTACATTTGCCGATGACGAAATTCGAGTACATTGAGCTGTTGAACTATGTGTTTGGTCATCATTATAACTTGTGTTGTACTAAAGATCCCAAGTAAAGATTCCTATTGTTATCCATGAAGCTTCAGTGTCGTCTTCTGGGCTCCGCGTCGTCTGTTACCAGACCAGTAGGAAGAAAAATTACATTTACTACTACTCTGCAAACCAACTATTTCTTTTATTTACACACTAAAATATAACTCAAAAACAATCTTTCGGTTTCTTGCTTATCTCATTATCACAAAATGTCTCTTCTTCACCGCATGAGTCGCAGTCGGCATACGATCCCGATATGAAGCGGTACTTGTAGATGTTGACGATGCGATAGGGCAGATCGCGTCGCAATTTCCGGCGATCCCGCTCTTCTGCTGTTATTCCAATGTTACTAGACGTCGCGAACGTGGGCTGAAACGAGAAGCGGGTGATTTTGCTCAGAGGAGTGAACTGACATAATTGTCAGCATATTCCGCTTTGACCAGTTTCTCATTGACCTGAAATAGTTGCAAGTTAGCCACGGAATACAGTGGACGATCAAACCCGGAATTCTGTCCCATCTTCCAGCATTCGCAAAGCGATACGAGCGACATTTATTGAGTCATCCAAGCCGCAGTGCTCGCGCCCTACGAAATCCATTCCCAGGACGGTCAACATGCCGGACAAATTCACTTTGCTCAGCGAGTGGGTCTTCTTGTATTTGAAAACGAAAGCTCGGCGAATGTTGATATACGAGCGGAAGGTATGGGGCACTTTCAACTCTAACTGTTCTGCCTAAAAAAAGAAATTTACAAGCATTCAACAAGCTGGTCCAACTACTCTGATGCACTCCATTTGAAAGAACTTGCCAATATCCCATGGTCCATCCGTAACAATAGCAAAGTTCTTCATCACGCCAGCGCGGTTGTTCTCGCCCCACGGGTGGATGTAACTGTGTAGCCATTGACGGAAATTCTCGAGTACTTTGACGAACGTCGGCGCAGCGTCAACATCAGCCTGTTTGACTCCGGTCAAATTGGTGCAAAACTCGCTGAGGGTGGGATTGATTGTAGGGCGAACGAATGAGCGAAATTGGCCGACCTGAAAATGAGATATAACTACAAGAACAATAATGTATCAGCACAATTTTCTTTTCATGTGTGTCGATGAGAACAGCAGGGAACTCGATGATCTCAAACGGATAATCATAAACATCATCTTCACAAGTGCACTCGAAGTCGATAACCACCAGAAAGTCAAAGTTTTGGCGGCTTGGACGAAGACGGTTTCGGTTGAAATCGCCAGTCAGAAAGCTTTTCAGTCGACCAGGAGTTTGACCATCGTCAGATTCTTCGCAGATGGGAGGTTCATTGGAGTCCAAATACCCAGCACTTTCATCTAAAATTGTAAACATCACTTAACTGAAAACTTTAAACATTTTCTAACCTTCAGAACTGATTTCTTTCTTCGGCTTCTTCAGCGACGCAGCGCTCATCAACGCAGCCAACTCCTTCATTTCCATGTCTTCATGCACGTAGATGCCAGAAAAGTCGAAATCCCCAGGCGTAATGCGCTCCTCATCGTCAGAACAATAATCGTCGTCATCACGTTCGAAGCGGAAGTAGTCGTCGCAGAGCTCTGTTTTGTCCATCTCACCGACTGATCGGCGAGCGTTTCGAGGGATGGAATGAGCTCTTGCACGCGGATGGAAGCGACCGTTTCGCAAAAGCTGTCTATGTCTTCTAGACACGCATTGTTGCAGACAATAGACGTTCTAGAAGGTCGCCGAAAATGCTCATGTCTGTCGCGCTTTGAACAGAAATCATTTGCGCCTGTATGGAGCAACCGGGGTCCGACAGTGATCGTATCCAATCAATGGTGGTCAGGCATGATAAGAGGGACTACCCAAACGACAATAACCAGATGCTTCTGGAGACAACTTCATATATCATGCAAAATAATCACGAAACAAGATACAATCAACAATTTTCAATGGAACTCCTCTAAGAGACACTCGCGGATCTTCGTCAGGATTCGCCCTAGCCAGTTCTTTCCGCGCCACTTGCCGCGAACAGCGACCTTAGGATCATCGATGGCCAGTCCAATTCCCCAGAATGGATCGTTCGGGTTGCACTCGACCAGTTCGGTGCCGGCCGTTTTCAGCAGCTCTTGGCGCAAATCATCATTCTGGATAAACTGAAAGTATGTCCGGTTTAACTCCAGATCTCCAGCGTCTCTCCCACCTTGTTCATGTTCGCTGTGGCCATAACTTCTATACACACTTCGTGCCACTTTGACAGCCGGAACTGCCTCACTCGGCGGCCGTATCGCTTCATGTCGTGTGGATGCGTCGCACGCAAGATCTTTTCGGCGGCCTCATCGTCATTGAAATATTCTGAATATGTCAATAGAGAAGCGCGCGTGACAAGCACAACTTGCCGGCTTTCTGGTGCGCGTAATACTGCTCGGTGCAGCTGTAGTTGATTCCGTTGATCTGTAGGCGCTCGCACGGGTAGAAGTTGCTGAAGTAGGAGCTGCCGTTGAAGAAGAGCGTCAGCTGCGTTCCGTCTGTGCCTCTTATTCTCTTCGTGTGCGCCATACGGAGAGGCCTGGAAGTGGTAGAAATCGAAATAGAGGAAGATCAAGAGAGATCAAAAAGGAAGCGCGCACTCCAAACATCACCCACAAGAACAGCGAAATGCAAAACCTCACCAGCGATGGAACGAAACCCTTGGCCTACGATGACCTTTTCCTTCCCAAACACCGAAAGTTTAGCGTTGTGGGACCGAACTTGCGTTCATGTGAGATCAATTGCGAACGAAAAAGAAGAAGAACGTTTAAGGCCTGTTCATACTCGGCGGAATATTCCGCGCGCGCGGAACAAATCCATTGTAAATCGTGTTTCGCGGAATATTCCGCGCGCACGGAACACGAAAAATGTTCCGCAGGTGTTCATACTTTGTTCCGCGGAACACCGACACCACCCGCCGCGATTTTTGTTCCGCGGATCATTTTTCTTGTTCCATGGTCTGCCATGGAATTTTTCGATGTTCCGCGGAACAAATGTGTGGTCTTACAGGGATTTTGGCCGCTTTGATCAGGTCTGCTGCTAAAAGAGTGAATTGAGCTGCCATTGTTGGCCAATGGTCATACTTGTGTGCTTCCCAAGCACTTTTGGACCTATTTGAATCGGCCTTCTCGTCACGCCGCCATGTACTCTATGTTAAATATGTACTAATGCTCAGATGCGTTATTTAGAGGTTTATGATGGATAAGTGCCACGAAGAGATCATTCCTGGAGAAGAGGAGTTGGTGCTCGTGCGCGAAGAAAACGAACTTGATACTTCACATACACTGCCGAGAAAACGAAAGAAGAGGGATACATCCAGCATTCAGCCGTGGATTGGTACGGAATATACCGAAGACGACGTGAAACGTCTCATCATCAAAGAAGTGCAGTCTCAAGAGTTCGTCTGGGCAGAAAGCCATCCAGACTACAAGCCACGTTTGGTCATTACGTGCAAAAGGTGGTTAACGACGTTGAAACAAAAAATCGCTGTCTGGCCATCCAGCTTAAACATGAGGTTTTGGACATTTGTAACAAGTATGAACTGTTGTGTCTTGACGTTTAGAATAAATGTACCGTTTCCTATGAGTACCTTTCGTTTGTGCTGTTCCTCGGGTGAATACTGTGTTGTTGGTCAAATATAGTATTATATGCATCTTTCCAGATGGATGCAAACGAAGCGTTCAATTACCTGGTCGTTCTGCGGGAACTTAACCGCCTTCGCCGTGTAAGAAAGAAGAAGCGCCGCTACTACGTGCGCCCAGCACATCTTCTTCATCAGCCAGCGCGTTTTCGGCTGTTTCAAACTTACTACGAATCCGACGATCGCCGAGATCTACAGAAGTTCCTTCGCCTCTCGAGAGATGCTTTCGACGAACTCCATTCTGTTCTCGAGGCGAGGACACATAAGGCTGGAACTCATCGCTTCCCACTGTCGTCCAGAGAACGTCTTGCCGTGTTCTTAAGGTATACGAGACTTCTCTACATTCTCTATGTTCTTTGCTCTCTAGATTTGCCGCTCATGAATCAAGCATACGCAGTCTGGAAACTTTGTTTGGGATCGGGTGTAGTACAGCGCATGGAATAATTAAACAAGTCACGGCATCTATAAATGAATGCCTCATCTCCTGCATGCCGATGCTGTCAGAAGACTTCTTACGAAGACAGGCGGCAGAATTTCAAGAACGCTGGCATTTCCCGCATTGCCTGGGTGCCCTCGACGGGAAGCACTTCGATATCAAAGTGCCCTCTGGTCAAGGATCACTGTATTTTAATCACTTGCACTTCAACTCTATCGTTGGTCTCGCTTGGGTCGATGCCCAATATCGCTTCATACTTCTCGATATCGGCGCACCAGGGCGATGTTCCGACTCACAGGTGAGCAACCACTGTTGGCCTACAGTACTGACCTAACTTTTAAGATTTACAACGCCAGTCCGATCGCTCAGGGATTTCTAGATGGCACTTATCAGATCCCCCCACCTGAAAGAGTTAATAATGTGGAACTGCCGTTTGTTGTTGTCGCAGATCAAGGCTTCCGCTTGTCCGAAGTAGTCATGAGACCATTTAACCAACGCGATGCGGCCCGTGACGAAAGAAAAAGAGAGTTTAATAAACGACTTTCGAGGTGAGGAGGACAAGTTGACATTATGCCACTATCAAGCTAGTCTTCAGAGCCCGGCGCGTAAGCGAGAACTGCTTTGGCATTCTCGTCAATCGCTTTCGTGTGCTACTCAGCCCTCTCCAGATGGCAGTTAGCGACGCGCCAAAGTTTGTCGCGGCTCTAGCACTGCTCCATAATTGGCTGCGAAATCGCGAAATCGAAAGAGGCGAAGAACCCGAATACTTGGAAGTCAACGCTGCCCGACTCTCTTCTTCGACGCCCTCTGTTCACCCGTCAACTTCGCAAGGAATACGAACGAGAGAACTGTTAGAAAGAGAAAGAGAAACACCAATTTCTTTTCCAGTGCAGAAGGGCACATCGATTGGGACAGAATTCACTGAATATTATTGTGTTCAGCGCAATGTTAAAAGAGCTCAACAATAAAACCAGAAATGAGACACCTGAGGCGTCAAGAAATTCCTACGGTGCAAGTTGCCCCGCGCGCGCGGGGCAAATCGGTGCCCCGCGCGTTCGACGCCATTTTTGCCCCGCGCGCGCGGGGCAAAAGTATGAACGGCCCTTTAAGGCTTGGTCATACTCCGCGGGGTACCCCGCGCGCGCGGGGCAAATCCATTGTAAATTGTGCCCCGCGGGGTACCCCGCGCGCACGGGGCAAAAAAAATGCCCCGCGGGTGGTCATACTTTGCCCCGCGGAACATCGGCACCACCCGCCGCGATCTTTGCCCCGCGGGGCATTTTCTTTGCCCCATGGTTTTCCACGGGGTTTTTCGATGATCCGCGGGGCAAAATCGAGGTCTTGCACGGATTTTTGCCGTTTTGATCAGGTCTGCGCACGAAATGCTGTGCTTTCATGAAATTTGAGACAGTGTGTAGTGTTTTGAGTAGTTTTGGATGCATTTACTAGTAGTTGGTACGAGTACTGTGCTTCGCGTGGACTAAGTTATCTTTTCAATAGTTTTCGACTGTTTTTCGTGCGTTTTTTGTTCCGAATGCGTCAGCATTGAGGACTGCGCGGCCGATTCAGAGTGAGAAGACTGCTCTGGTCGGACTGAAGTCGACGGTAAGTTAGAAAAAGCCACAGTTTATGACTTATTTGTGTTACTTTCAGATTGGTGCAGGATAATAATAAGCTGCAACGACCAGTTCATCAAGAAGCGCTCTCCGAAGAAGCTCTATTTGCGCTAGAATGAAAATGCACATTCTTTGTCTAGTGTAAAGAATACGTGTCTCTGGAGCATATTGCGCGAGGAAGCCTGGAACACTCGCACAATCTCTTTCATAATAATTTGACGCAATAGTTTCGTAACCACTGCATGTTCTGCCTGGGAAGTGCGATTATTCTGTTCCAAACTCTTCCTCGCACCATGTGATCCAGAGAAACGCATTCCTTGCGCTAGTATGCACACAGGAAAGTCTTGCGTAGTTTCATCTAGATTCTAGCGCAAAACGAGCTTCAGTTGGCAGCGATTCTTGATGAACTCGGCGGTCATCGTGCTCTTGTTCCGTATAGATCTGAAACAAATGCGAAATAAGTCATAAGTGAACAGTTTTTCCAGCATACCGTTAACTGCATCTGATCATGGCGGCCTTCTCATTCCAAATCGATCGCGCTGTCCTCAATGGTGACTCTTTCGAACACAAACGCGCGAAAAACCATCAAAGCTATTGAAATAGGCCACAACAGCCATATAACACACAGTGGTTGCTCAGAGGAACCCGTTCTATGCCCACTACGAAGCTCTTCGCAGTCTAGGGAATAGTTCGAAACACATTCCGATTGTTCGAAACATGTCAAATCCCAAATAGGCCAGATCAGTACGGTCATCTTGCTGTGCTCGACCGAACACTGCTAGATTTGCGTAGGTACAGAATAAACATTCCTGATAAGTTGCATCTCATTCGCTGAAAACAACGTATGTGCAAATACAGGTGGTTGTGGCCCCGTAGACAAGTCAAAATGTACTCATCCCGCAATTCCGAACAAGCGCCGATAAATAACACAACACGAAGCGCCTGAGGCGTCAAGATGATGAACGGTACAAGGTTGTTCCATGACACGAAGCACCTGAGGCGCCAAGCAAATCCTACGGTGGCAAGTTGCCCCACACGCGCGGGGCAAATGGGTGGTCATACTCCGCCGGGAAGTATGACCACTATTTTGCCCCGCGCGTGCGGAATACCCCGCGCGCACGGGGCAAATCGATGCCCCGTGGGTTTGACGCCATTTTTGCCCCGCGCGCGCGGGGCAAAAGTATGACCAAGCCTTTACCTTTCTCTTTGTTTCGTGCCTGTTTGATAGTTCTCGATTATCCTTTATTCCCGTTTCAGGAGCTACCTCAACGACCATGATAAAACGTGTCGTGTGTGCGATGTCCGGCGGCGTCGACAGTGCCGTGAGCGCTTGGTTGCTGCAGAAGAAAGGCTTCGATGTTACTGGTGTTTACATGGTTAGCATAAACAGTTCTATTGCTATATCCGAGTGCTAAATTTCAGGTGAACTGGGATCACGTCGAAGAGGGCGTTTCGCAATGTCCTCGAACGAAGGACCAGGCCGATGCGCAGATGGTTTGTGATCGGCTAGGCATACGACTCCATGTCGTTAATTTTGTGAAAGAATACTGGAACGATGTCTTCATGTAACCATTATTCATTCGCCCACACTGCTTGGAGAAATACTCCGATGTCGAGAAACCGTATTATGACTGTCACTTTCAGGCCTCTTGTGTCCAACTACAAGCTGGGACGGACGGTCGTATCCGATATCGCCTGCAACACTCTTATCAAATTCGATCTGCTGCACAAATTCGCGTTCGAAGAACTTGGCGCAGATGCCGTCGCCACCGGACATTTCGCGCGAACGACGCAGGGCGATTATTTGGAGAATATCGATGATGGCAGTGTTGTTCAGCTGCTGAAACCGGTCGATCCCTTGAAAGACCAAACATACTTCCTTTCGAATCTCTCCGGCAAACAGCTACGACGATCGATGTTTCCGGTGGGATCTTTACTCAAGTCGCAGGTCAGAAAAATCGCCGATTCTGAAAGCGTGCTGTCCGATGTAGCTCGTAAGCCAGAGGTACACCTAGTGGCGATCAATTTTTGCTACTTCTGGGCATTATTTTAGAGTATGGGTATTTGTTTCATCGGAAAACGAAAAAACTTCGAATCGTTCATGGATCAGTACATTGAGCCGAGCAGGGGGCCTATTGTCGATAGAGAAACTGGAGGCGTAATCGGCGAACACTCAGGAATCCATCATTTCACCATCGGGAAAAGAGTGAAGATCGCCCCGGAACAGTTCCAGAGCGCGGACGGCTTGTTTGTGTGCTCCATCGACGCTGGAACGAATACCGTATTTGTGGTATGTAGCATTGCGTTAGAAGGTGACGATAGTGAAAAGTGCACAGTGTCATGGTTCCACGAATCCCCTCTTATACGCCCGAGTGTTTGAAATCGGAAAAGTGCACTGGATCAACGAACAGTCCTCAGCGCGTCAACTGAACTTCCGATGCCAACGAACTCACCCAATCCTGCAGTGTGCATTAGAAGCCAAGTCGTCGAATAGAACCTTAGTGAAGCCTAGACATCCTGTACGAGCCGCGGCACCAGGTCAGATGTGCGTTTTTTATGAAGGCGATGTTTGTTTGGGAAGCGGCGAAATCAGGCGCGTTGTTGATACACTTTGACGGTCTTTTTGTTGCAATTTTGACATGTTTTAGGATTATACATAGTGTCGTTGTTGTGACGAGTTTGCAAACTATCTGGATGGTGCAGAGTCAAAACCAGACAGTCTGGAATGTAGGCTGCTTTCAGGCAGCGTGTTGCGATTCTTTGTGTCTACCAGTCAAGCGCTGCAGACTGTCTGGGAAGCGCAGACATTGATATGTCAAATTACTTTTGCCCAGTATTCCCTACTTATTTTCACGGAGTTGCATCGAATATAGGTATATTCTTTAACGTAGAAAATCTGTGAAGTAATGATGCAACAATCTAAGAGATATAGTCGTATGAGTCTTTGTCTTCTTCCGAGCGCTTCAAGTACTCCTTTTCCATGAGCAGATCGATGCACTTTTTGATCATGGCGATCTTGGGCTGGAAACGTGCCGCAACTTGAGCGACGACCTCCGATATGAGAGTGTTGTGCTGAAGAAGAGTTTGTTTTATTTTGCAACAAAAGCTCATCTCTTACCTGAAGCTTCTTGCGCATCTTCATGATTCGCACGATAGCCGCCTGAATGACCATCTTGCGGTCTTCTTCCAGCGTCTTCTCCATCTCTGCTTGCTCCTTCTTCGCCTCGCCGTCGCCCTTGATCGCCGTCTGCAGCTTCATCAGGTCCATCTTGATGCGCTTGGAAACGAACTTCTTGTTGAGCGTGAATTCGGTGTCTTGTGGGAGTGAGCTGGTGAACTTGGTGCCTTCAGGGAGCTTCAGGATCTCGGCCTTGACGAAGGAGGCCAAGACGCTCTTGAGGACATCGTCTGGAAGCGAGGTTTCTGCTTGGATATGGGACATGGCCAGCGCGTCGGTGTCGTTGTACTTGAGCAAGACGACCATCTGGGAAGCCGTGGCGATGAAGGTGTACTTCCTCTTGCCGAAGCCGGAGGCCGTAATCTCGCCTCGCGACATGTGGTGCAGCCACTTAAGCTTGCGTCCACTATGGGCGATCTTGTAGTGCTCTTCGAACGAGCCGACGACGGCGTTGAGTTCGGCGGGCAGGTCGAAGGTGTAGGATTGCGAGTAGGACCAGACGGCGGTGTTGAGGACGGAAACGTTGGCGTCGACCTTCAGCTCGCTGAACTGGTCGTGGAACTTCCTCGTCAAGTCCTTGCTGGTGCTGATGTCGCCGAACATTCGTGTCGCCACCGCGGTGTACTCGTGGCCACAGGCGCCCTTCAGCCGAGCGATCATGCCGGCTTCGGCGTCCTCATTCATCGACGTGTCCATGAGCAGACGCTTGGAGAGGAAGCGGTTGTAGTACTTTTGGAAGATGTCCTTGTCGTCGATGTAGTAGAAGATGGTCATCGCTTTTTCGTGCGTTGCGTCGTACTCCTCCGTGCCACCTTTGCGCATGGCGACGTCCACAAAGCGGGCCAGAAGCTCAGCGGACTTGTTGAGCGCCTTGCCCTTCTCGGTGACGCAGTTCTTGTTGATCCACTGCATGCAGCCAGCGTCGAAGGCCAGTTGGAAGCCGTGGTCAGCCTTGAACGCGTCCCTCGCCATCTCCTGATACTTGGCGTGTGTCTGCAGAAGGACTTCCATGTAGGCGTTGGGGTCGTTCTGCATCGCTTCGGGAATGGTAGAGACCGCCTCGCGTCCCTTCTCGTTGACGTAGGCGGTGAAGTCGCGCTTCAGCTGTGCAATGGCCTCTTCCACCCGAGAACAGAGACCGTACATCAGGCGCAGTTCGTAGGTCTTCTCGGCTGCTAGCAGGCTCTCGAACTCGTTCTGGAACATGTCAAGACGGGCGACGATGTAGGCCCGCTCGACGGCATTCTGGAGACGGTCGTGGGTGAGAATGTGGTGCAGGTAGAACTCCGATCGCTGGCTCTCTTCGTCCAGTCGCTGCTGCGCCTTCTCCATGTAGCCAATGATGTTCGTCTCGGCCATGACGTCAGCCGACTCGCTCCTGTAGTACTGGAACGTATCCTCGAGCATCGGCGTTTCGAAGAATCGCTCGTAGGACTGTAGCATGGCGAGGCCTTCCTCGGTCAGCTGATTCTCGTCGACCTCCTCCGATTCCTGCTCCAGGCCGAGCGTGACGGAGTCGTCCTTTTTCTTGAACTCGACGCCCACGGCGACCAGCGAATCGACCAGTGACTTGACAAGATCCATACGAACGTCCTTGCCCTTGTCGCGGTCTGCTTTCATCAGCGCCAGCGCCGACTTCGTCACCGCCATATCCGTCTTTTCGAACATCTCCTCCTTCCAGACGACGTAGCACAGCGTGCTAATCTCGAACGCCTTCAGGTGCGCCTCCTCAACGGCGAGACTGTCGTTGTAGCGCGACACCCAGTGTGTGTTCAAGTAGCGAAAAATGCCGCTAGTCACCACCGTCGACATCTTGAAGTTCTCCCAGCCCGTCCGGTACTCGAGCAGGCTCTGCTCCTCCGAACGAACGTCGAGCGCGGCGGCCTTGGCAGAGACGAACTCATAGAGGTACTTCTTCAGCGCGGCGTACATGATGTCCGCCTTGCCGGAGCCCACCATTTTCGCGTCCCTAATGGGGTCCGTTTCGCGGCAGAACATGTTGACAGTCGTGTAGAGCTGCATGTACTCGGCAATGGTGACCTTTTCGAGGCCAAAGACCTTATCCATCGTCGGCTTGATCGCATTCCACGCCTCCTCAAAGGTGTACTTCTTTAGAGTGGTGGCCATGGTTGAACTGATGGATGATTCTAGAACAAGCGCTGATATGTGGATGCTATGTTAATTTTGCGATACATTGACCGCATCACTTTGCACATGCATTGCCGTTGGGGAGGACAAGGCATTGCTAATGCCCCTTCTGACAAAGTGAACGACTTAGCCAGCGGACTACTTTGAAAGGAAATCTAAGGTGAGCAGACGTCGAGAAGACGTACATGAGCATGTAAAGCAGCATCTCAATTCTTGACTTCAAGTATCCATGCTCTTAAGGTTGACAGGATCCTTCCGCCAGCGCGGGTAGTCCTGGACTCCGGCGTTGACGTCACTCCGCCACAGCCAATCCTCCGTTAGCCACCGACCCATCCAGACCGCAGCCCGGACACCCAAGAACGCGCTCGGCCGGCTCTCTTCTCTACATATCCGCTTGTGTTGTGCCTTATAGTAGTGTTTACCTATATATTAAGGGTAGAACTCCGACTGATATCTTAGGGCACGCAGAACTCAGATGAGACCCTTCTATGCACTCTGTTAGGGTCAAGGAGACATGTAAATGTCATGTCACAGTCAACCGAATCACTGACAAAGTTTAGATTCGATATACTTGTGAACGTTGAGTAGGATCCTCATATGATTTGGTTATGTTGCCGCATAAAAGTTTCTATTTATATCCATGATGTCTTTATTTGAAAAACATCGACTTCTTTGATCTATGCATAGGTGTGGAAGTTCCTAGCGCAAACGAAGTGACAGAAATCTCACTTGTACAGACCGGGGGGGGGGGGTCTCATTCGAGTTCCTCTTTGTGTGGTTTAAGGTGACCGGGATTCTACTCTTTCATGGCTCTTTTGTACACATAAATACAACTGCAAAAAACACGACACAGAAGAGGGGAAGGAAGATGGAGAAGCCGGTCGACCGAGCGTGTCATAACCCGCCGACTGTTTCCTGAGTGTTCGTGTGGCGGTCAGGATGGGTCGGCGGCTGGCGGGGTGACGTCATCGCCAGAGTTCAGGATAGGGTTGACACTTCGAGTCGCCTTTTTCGACTCGAATACCAACCCTAGTCCAAGACCACCCGCGCTGACGGGAGGGTCCTGATACTATGTTCGTTTAATCTTGCAACGTGGACTGACACCACAGAGTCCATATTGACCTTGACGCTCCAGTTGTCTAGAGTAAGGCTGTGTCTATAGGTGATGTATGTTACTAATGTTACCCCTTAGAGAGACGTCTCGTTGTAATCGAATCGTGTTTCCTCTTTTGACGCCAAATCTGCCCGTCACTCAGGCAGTCGCAAAGCGAAGAGTTACATCGGCATGCGCGTCCTCGTCGTTATCCTCATCTCGCTGCTTCTGTTCCAATATTTTGACGTTGTCCAAGGAGTATGCATTTCCTGTATGCCTCATTTTGATTCGAATCTATTATTATTCATGTTTAGGTCAGAGCATCGGCGACTGCGACATCGTTTTTCAGGAGTGCTTTAAGGGGTGTTGTGTTTTTGTCGTTAATCGTTGACTGTATACAATGAATAATAAATGCCCTCTTTGCTGTTTCTTTGAGGTCAGACGGTCAGCTTAGAGGCACAAGAAGAGCTTTCATCTATTTATTCTATTTACACGAAAAGGCACATTTTATTGGCGCTCATCTGTCTCTTTCTTATCCTTCAACCCAATATTTTTGGACAGCAACTGTTCGGCCATGCAGAACTTGCCCCACTTGTAATTCCTTTCTGTTCTGCCGGAGGGCATTACGGTAAGCAAAGCTTGTAGCTTCTGAAGCGATTCCAGCGTTCCTTTGGCGGATACGACGACTCGAAGGACATCAGCTAAAGTAGCACATATGATCTGTAAGGTCCGGGTAATTTATCTTACATTTGAATACATCGACATTCCTCCGAAGGCGTACATGCGAGGCGCCCGTTTTGTCCTTTAGTATGTCCTCCACTGTCCCGAGTTCATATCTCAGCCGCTCGTTTCCCCTCTCGTCCTTTTCCTCTTGAACGGGAAGTTCAATCATGAAGGGCTCCAGTTCGAACTCCCGTGCGCTTGTGAACACCTCTTTGTTCTTGGGTTGCGGAAGAGAGTCGAAGCTGACCGAGAAGATCACCTCGTTGTAAGTTATACTAGCGGCCTGAATGCATTATTTCCTAGATGTACCAATAGGAACGGATACCTACTTTTATGAGTTTTTTGTAACAGGCGCCATCGAGACAGGCTCGAACTCCAAAATGACCAAATTCGATGGCCTTTTTCTGCTCGAAAAATCGCGAAGACAGAAATTCCAGGAACGAGAGCACTATGGAGCCAATTCCTCCGAAACGCGCAGTCAAGTCGATCTCTTTCTGATCCGCCTGGGGCATTCCTAATGGCGAGAACAGGGTGAAGTTCTTGCCGGACTTCCACGGGAATTGGTTCAGGCCGAAGAGGAAAAGAAGCCATGATAGGTGTTGGTGCGTGAAGTCGAAAGAGAAGACGTCCGAATCATCGGCCCACACGCAGAGGAAGAACAGGAGTTCGGACATACCTGAATGGGGCATATTTCAAAGCAGTGTTTTTGTTGAAGTGGTCATTATTTTACTCAATGTTCTTAGAGTTTGGTTTCTCTATGTTGACGTCCGCATACGACAATTAGGGCTGAGTTTCTGTTAAGCAAGATCGAGCTTTTTTGGACACTTTCTGATAATCGAACAGCTCTGGACTGGACTTCCTTTAATCCCTGGGGAGCGAGCAGTGATCCTAATCGTGCCTGAACATTAACCCCGCATGCAAACCGAGTCAAATAAACATAGAAATCCTTGAGGACTCCATCTAATGGACAACTCTGATCGCATTTGACTAGCTCGAATCCAATGGACTCGGGTTCAAAGCTCAATTGGGTCGCACTTGTCTTAAACTTAAACGATATTTAGCTCTAGGAAAATGACCTCGACCTTTTTTGGACCCTTTCTAATCTGTGCTCTTAGTCTAAGATCTTAAGGCGATCGGCCCGTCCTTGATGATGTTGTGTACTGGCTTAACTTAAGCGATATTTAGTCGGCTCAATCGTAATGTAATAGATGCCCCCAAGAAACCAACCTTTGTGTCGTTTGACCATATACCTGGTCAGTTTGTCCATTCTTTTAATGACATCACAGAAATCGTCGAATTCTCGCGTCCGCCCTTCACAGAACGACTTGATATGGGCACTCAGTCGATTAGCGAACGGATCCACACCGCCTAGCACGAGCTCCTGTTTCCGCTCCTTTTTACTGGTCGCATCCTTCTTGATAGCAGCTAAGACGTCCCAAACGGACCACGGAAACGAGAGGAACCTGACCGATTGTTGGCTTAGATTTTGAGCCGTTTCTGAAGTATACTTTTGAGCTGGAGCTTTTGAGATACTCGATCATACCGTAGGTAACCTTATACATAGCACTGGCGAACTTCTTCATCTTCAAACTGGGTCGCTGACATATCCGCCTGTGTGCTTCTTCGTGATTCTCCGATGGGAAGTTCATCATGTCCCACACGTAGCTCGTGCAGTTCTCGTAGCCACCGAAGTCTTCGCTGTCGAAGAACTGTTTTCGGAAACTTTCGAAAATGTTGGCGACATGACGGTTTAGGGTGGCGCCCGTGTTGAACGCTCCGAAGAGGTCGTTGTCCTGAGTGGAGTCGCCCACTCTGGTACGGAAGTGTACGATGGCACCGGAAAAGAGCTGGCTTTCATCTTCCACCCCGTAGGTCTCGAGAACGTTTCTCATCTGCGAGTTGTAGTCCTCCATCTGTTTTAGCGCTTTCTCTTCGAACTCCTCCCAGCCTTCGATGATCAAGTCGGCGTCCAGTTCGACGCTATCGTTAGCGTGCCTATCGATCGACTTGTGCAGGATGTTGTCCAGCTCGCGGGCTCGTCTAAGCGGATAATTGGTTCAAGATCGACAACGACTGATGTACCTATAGATCTCCCCGTTCAATCCACAGCTAGCATAAGATCGCTGGTGATCCTTCTCCATGAAATCGGGATATCGGTCAGGCTTTTCCGGGGGCACCTTCTTGCCCTCGTGGATCGTCGAATCGCTGGGCATTTTCGTCAGAGGCTCCGGCTGCTCTCCGGTCTTAGGAAAGTCCAGCGCCTGCGCGTGTTTATGGGCGATGTTGGCGCAGATCTCGCTGTCAATACCGTAGTAGTCCGAGTTGGCCAAGAAGGCATTCGCCAACATTCCGACATTGTCCTGGATGATGTACTTAACCACGAATTCGCGGCTGCGTCGTTCCTATAGGGTTAAATGAAGTGTCAAAGGATCAGCAATCGAGTTACAATCTCCTCCGTTGGTACGATTTCCACAGGCTGCACAGGTCTTGGGAAATTCATCGCCTCTTCGTTGTGGTCAAACATAAACTTCTCGTCCCAGATGATGACATACTCGTCTCCGTCCAAATCGGAACCGGCCATCTCGTCGGGCTGAGGACGAGGTCCATGTCTCGAGAAGACGACGACGTCGACAAGATGCCGAAGTTCGGGAATGTCCACCGCTTGAAGGACTCGAATGTCTCCTTTCACGATTGCTGGGTTCTTTGTCATCATGACAGGGCCTGAAATGAAGCATTGCTTGTAATCTGATCACTGAATCGCTAGCCATAATCCCATCAAAGGCAGAGCCACATAATCTCACCTTTAAGGACAGTCTTCCTGGCCGACTTCCTGGGATGCTTCACAAAAGCATTATTTGTTATTTGACAGAACACTTGATTATACTGTAGCTGCCCGCTTTCATCGACAATTCCAAAGACCAATCGGCCAAGGTTAGGCGGCACCTCAATGCTGTTCTTTAGGCGAAGCTTCCTTAGAGATTGTCGGACAGAGGCCATCACTAAAGACCGATAGAAAGGTTCCTCAGTGAGCAGGAAGCCATCTTCTTCTTTGAGTTGAGCAAGACCAATCCGTTTCGGTAGTTCGGACAGCTTCTCCCGGGCATGTCTTTCGCAGGTCAAGCTTTTGGCCGCCCTGGCCACTTGCTTCTCGAAGAGTTCATGGATACGGCTGTTGATCCGCTCATGAGACGAAAAGCTTTGAAGTTCGGAGACCTGATCGAGGATATCGATCATGGGACGGTTCAGGTTCACTGTGCAAGGGGCCGAGTACTTGACTACCTCAAACGGCGCATGGTCCATGGTCCTCGACTTAGGCGCGTAGAACTTCTTTTGAGAAGCGCGGAATATGACGTTGTTCTTGTTGATTTTTAAAATTTCTGGATCGTTCAGCTTCTCCGCCCACTCTCGTCGATCATCGAGAAGAACATTGACCGCAAGGACGCCTTTGTAGCCTCGGTAGCGGAATTGGAAACATGATGGTATGCAGCCATCGAGCTTCAGCTTCTCAGAGATTTCCTTCGCTAGACGATAGCTAATCATTCCAACACCATCGGAGAATGTGTATGGCTTTCCGTTGAGGTCACAGCCCCCAACGACGTCGAAAGATTCCATGTACTCTCTACGACTCAACGGCCGTTGCTCGACTCTCTGAAAAGCGGTGAATTTGAAAGGTTAACACCTCAATTTTCAAGGGTATATGGTAACCATTTTTAGTTCTGTACAGTGAAGTTAATTGAGGTCAGCTCGGCTTAGCTGAGGTGAGTCGGTACCGGAGCCAATCCAAGCCGACTCGAACTATCCCCTTAGGGACCTTTTAATATACTGGTGACAATTGAGACTGTTCGCTAGGATTGGTGGGAAGAGAGGGCAGACGATCAGAGATAAAGAGCCTGTGGCAAAGGGATATAGTTTTCTCTGATCGTCTGCTATGTCTTCGAGTCACCTCAGCCGACCCGGAGCTGGTTCATGTTGCCAACTCGGACTGAGAAATTTCACTTGTTCTGCATATCCACGGTATTCATCTTCCCTAAGCTGGGTTATCTTTGTGAGCTTACCTGCGCCTGCGTGAAGAACTGCCCCATTCTGGCGAGCCTCTTTGGAACGCTCATCTCCTCGTTGAATTTACCCATCTTTTTTCTGATCGATTGCAGCTCGCTCTGCTTGAAAAAGTAACAACCGTTGTCGCGTAACTGTGAGTTCGAAGAGCACAGATAGCCGAACCGCCGTCCTTAAAAACCTAACTGAATGATTGGGTAGGGATAGCTTAGGTGGATAAACTCCAAGTATCAGTCCATTTAGCCAACGCACCTGCAATTTCGAGTCCATTCTCCAGCACTTTTCCAACCGTCTCCTTGATAAGATCGTCTCCAACGGTGTTCTTCCTCATCTTCATACCGTCATCGTCGCGGAACTGCACTCGAATGGCGTCATCGCCATTTCTGGCGAAATCTCTCAGCCCTCGATTTCCCATGATCACCTCTGGAGGCATGAGAAGAAGCCTCGTTGGCGTTACAACGACTTTTCGAACAGATAGATAGCCCTCTCGTTCGTTCAGCTCCATCGTTTTCGAGATCGAGCTGATGTCGCTTTTCACTCTTTCAACGACGTGTCTCCACAGTTTGAAAGGATCATTAAGCTCGCGGCGTTCGTCGATGACTTTCAGGAACTGGTCGAGGACAGCCACTGTGATCTGAAAGGAATCTGAAGCATTAAGGTGTAAATTGATGGCCTCGGTCTTGGATAGATGGTACTGATCTTGATAGAACTATCCCCATATTGGATAGATGGTCCCCATCTTGGATAGATCTATCCATCTCACTTTCACACTAACTGACTTAACGGGCCGGAGTTAGATCATAGCTGGTAAGAAGCTGGTAATCACTCAAGCTTCATATTCTAAGCTACTTACAATCGGATTCTCCCTATGCAGCCTGCAGATATTGTTAATGAACTTGTCCCGTGTCTCTTGCGAGCACAAAATCACGTCTTTCACAAGCGATCCTCTGGTCAGAATGGCGTCAACGAAGTAGGCGACCGAGTAGTCGTTGAGGCGCGACAGTTCGTGCTTCAGCTTGGGCACTTCGCGTGGATGATCCACATGCTTCGGCGCCTCTTTTTCCATCACTCGAGTGAATTCCAACACATTCCGACTTCGTAACCGCAGGCGGCTCAATACATTATAGAGTTCTTGGTCCTATAAGAGTCTTCGTACAAGGGCTTCATGATATTGGGACCTACAGTACAGTCATCCAAAGTTACGGATAACGTCAGCGAATCGCTGATTTTCGTTTCCAGTGGATTCTCATCTCCTAGCCAGGACAGACATCGATCTCCGTCTCGTCCTCTTCGGTCAAACCTACTTCCATGTGAACCGACATGCTTTCCACGTCCGCTCATCATTCTCGCTTTCATCACTTCCACCGGATAGTTGAGACAGAGGTAGATGTTTGCCGAGGGTTTGTCCTTTAGAGGCGTCAAGTCTACGATGATACGGCGGATCTGTCCATAGCGGATCTTGAGGGTGACCACGAAGGTATTGTGGGGATTCGTTGCAAAGTGGACAAAGCGGACGAACAGGACGTCTTTGTCATGCTCGAAACTGGCCAGCATGCCGTGGTTCACGTTCTTTTCGCTTAAGAAGCTTCCCAAGATGGAACCGGTTCTTTCTTGGCGGTACTCTTGATGGGAGTACAGGAATGTGGACGGATTGGGCATGTTACCAAAGGCGAACCTGCTGACACCCATTTTTTCGTTCACGGGACTGAAAAAGCGACGATTTCTGTCAAGTACATGATTTTTTAAATGTGAAACATGAGCATGGATATCGTACTCTTGATCTCTTATCAGGTAGTCATGCTAGCGATCAATCCACTTTTGAGCTTTGATTTTAGATGGTTCGCAATAAAAAAATAAAAAAGAGCCTTGTTAGAGATATAAAAAACGTCAATCTAAGAATTAGAGTAAACCGGCCTCTGACTTCATCGTCTAAATGTGAGGAGCATGACATGAAAGGCTCGGCTCATTTGACCCTGGAACCAATTCGAGCTACAAAACCAACAACCACACCATATCCTGATTCCAATTACGACTGTTCGTCTGGAGTGCAGCGAAATGAGCGCAGACGATCAGAGACAACAACCATGTGGCAAAGACATGTAGTTTTTTCTGGTCGTCAAAGGACTGTTCTTTAGTTTTCTAGTTTTTCTAGTTTTTTTTTCAGCAACGGACTATTTTTGAGGAGCGCTTCATAAAAAGGGTCGACGGATCAAATCCCGCTCACCTGAAGAACTTCTCCAAAAAGCACTCCTGCGCTATGTGCAGGATGCAAGGATCTCTCATCGTTCGACACACATTCGTAAAGTCCAGCGCCAATTTGAAAAGACTTCTTTGCCAGTCCTTAGCCGTCGCTTCCATATCATGCTCGACGAAGACATCTCCATAATCATCCTTTTGACGTCGGCTTGCCTTCTTGATGACCTTGTATTCCGTATTTGACAATTTCTGAATCAACATTCACACTTTATAACCCTTCACGAGATACCTTAACAATCTGGTCGTTGAATTGAGTGTACACAAATTTCGCTCCAGGACTGATATTGCTGACAATTCTGAACTGACCCGTAATTCGTGATGACGCTTCCGCCATGATCTGCAGTGATGCTGATGAAATTATAAACCGAAGAGGCCACGACCGGAGAGGACACTGATGTCATCGTTCGCATCGCGATCGATAGAGCACTTACAAGGGAACCTCGCGAAGTGATACGCGCCGATCGGGCTGCGGTGAGGTGGGACGAATAGAGGGAGGGCTGGGGAGTCAAACGCACATAAACTCAGCGGCCCGAAATTAAGGCATGTACCCAAAACATGGCCACGAAGTTGCAAAAATTCACAGCACTCGATACTAGTACGACCGCAATGGCTGCAAGCGGCATTGCCTGTGTGGTCGAGTGGTAGTGCTGTCGGTTACCAATACATAGGGGAGTGGTGGTTCGAACCCCTGCGGGTCCAAAATTGTTTAATTTATCTTCAATCACCTTTTCTCGTATGTTTTACGCATTACTCTGATTTACTTTACCTTTACCACAACAGAATTAATGTCCATCGTTATTAATGAATATCGATAATTTCCGGCTCTAAAGGAAATGATCGTGTTTTTTTGTATGTGGGAAGTAGACTGTGGGAAAATAACCAAAGTAACGCGTAAAACATATGAGAAAAGTTGATTGATGATAAATAAACAATTTTGGCCCCGCAGGGGTTCGAACCACCACTCCCCTATGTATTGGTAACCGACAGCACTACCACTCGACCACACAGGCAATGCCGCTTGCAGCCATTGCGGTCGTACTAGTATCGAGTGCTGTGAATTTTTGCAACTTCGTGGCCATGTTTTGGGTACATGCCTTAATTTCGGGCCGCGGAGTTTATGTGCGTTCGACTCCCCAGCCCACCCTCTATCCGTTCCACCACACCGCAGCCCGATCGGCGCGTATCACTTCGCGAGGTTCCCTTGTTAGTGAGAGATGCAGCTGCGTGAATCAGCAAAGCAGAGATTGGCGTCGCTCCATCACGCTAATGGAGGCAATAAGCCGGTACTTCATGGATAGATTGGTTAATAAAGTCCCATACAAGTAGCGATATTTGTTCAAAATAAGGATGTGTAAACCATACACTAGCAATCAAACCACTGCAGGAGCCAATGAATCACGGAAGGGCGAGCTGGAAGCACAGAAGAAGGACATAAAAACGGTGTGTGGTATCGAACGTAAGATGTTTACTAGATGTGATTCAAATGAAAGTGAAAAAAGTGGCGCGAGTTGTGAAGTTTTGAACTGATCTATATGGTCGAAAGTGTCAATCATCTTTCAGTCTTATGTGTTGGCAAGTCCCTCTTGAATCAACGGCTTAGATGTGATTCAAATGAAAGTGAAAAAAGTGGCGCCAGCGATACAACACATATGACACCATGCAAGGCGTCTCATAAAGAACAAAGAAGAACAATATCGTCCCGTGGCTATCGCTTGGCTTTGGAAGGTGAACAGAAAAGATTTATGGTGGCAATCAACGGCAAAATAGCAGAACTGAAACACATTAGTCAGCGATACAACACATATGGATGTTGTAATCACTCAAGTAGTCTTCTTCCGATTCATCACGAGCTGATACAATTTCCAATTTACGCAGATCTTTACAATGCTTCCATTCATACTCATCACATATTTTATAGCGCTTCAGTTGACCAGACGTTACACAACTATACAAGAGTTGATTGAACGCTTCCTCGTAAGATAAATTGCCGTTGGTATTTGGTTCCAAACAGAGTGTAGTGAAATTGGGCATCCAGGTGGCCTGCAGGAGGACGTCGAGGAACTTGCGGTTTAGCATAAGTTCCTTCGAAGTGACAGCACAACCCCTGTCGTAGTATTATTCATTATAACGTATAATGTGCAGCTTGCGTATTGAGTTTAGGACTGTGCTGATCAGCTCATGGTGCTTCGGAAATGCACAGTTGAACTCGACATGAACTCCTCTGCTCTCCCTCAGAACTGCACGGATTGCCTCGAACTTCTCCGGAGACAGCTCGTGCCAGTATTTGTTTTCCCTACTTGGACACCCAAGTTGCCTAAAGTAGATAGTGTCGAACTCGTATGGCTTGTGGATGTCTCCGTTTACGTAGATACCACGAGGAGATGTTTTCGTAAATTTCTTCCAAGTGACGCTCAGTCCAAACTGAACAGGCAAATCTTCATACATGTAGAAATATAAATTAGTTTTTGGTCGTCGGAAAGAAGAAAAAGAGATATTGCATGTGGCACTAGCACCACGAGACCAAGGGCTGACAGTCCTGACTATATCGTGAAGACGGAGGGCTTCCAGTAGCGCGCGATCGTAAAACAGGCTAAATACGTGATGAATGAAAGCAAGAGGAACGCTGTTCATGACGACGAGTGCACTGACCAATAAATGGCCACTGTCACTAAAAGAATAAATGCGATGATGCGATGCTTCGGTCGTTGCTTGCTATTTACCATTGATCTTCGCTGATCTTCTTGCATCGTCTGTAGACGGTATCCCAGTAAAACGATCAGCGATCCCATTAGTGTGTGCGGGCATCGGAGAGGTTGAATCGAGGTGCGGCGACGGAATATACAGTATGGGCCATAAAGATAGCCTCACCTGGTGTTTTTACAGTTTCAGGCTTCGGTGTGATTTTGACTACAAACGCTATACACCATTCGAAAGAGCGTCGAAAATGATGACAGACAGCTTGCATCCCGAAACCAGACGGAGAAAAATTTTAAAATTTTTCGAGACAAAATAAAAAAGTGTCTAATTTTACTGGGCCATATTGATAGCCTCACCCTATAAAATACCCAGTTTTATTCAACATAATTCAAAAGTAAAACAAATATGGTAACGAAAATAACAATAATTAGTATCGTGTGACCCTTCCTCGCTTTTCGATGAGCTCAGCGACTCGATTCGGCATGCTTCGGGAAAGCCTCAAGAGCGTGGCTGCATCGATGTTGTCTCAGGCTTTTTGGATCCCAGTTCTGAGCTCTTGAGCGTTCGAATATTGCTTCCCATGGGCGTAGACTGCGCGCACAATTGTTCCCCACAAGTTTTCGATAGGATTCATGTCAGGGCTACGTGCTGGCCACGGTAGAACGGAGATTCTTCTCTCTTCCAGCCAAGCCTGCGTACTGCGGGAAGCATGGACTGGAGCGTTATCTTGTTGCAGAATCAGCTGCGCGCTTCGAAATCGGGCGAAATACGGCAGTAGATGCTCCTGAAGAATGTTTTGATAGTCTTCGCTCTTCATCTTCGGAGTGCAGAAGGCGAGCGTGGTTTTTCCGAACGCGCTGAAGCCACCCCAGATCATGACGGATCCACCTCCGAAATTTCGGGTCGAAAAAGTCTTGGGTTCCTTGCGTAGATCCCTCCAATAGTGTGAAAATCCATTCGGACCGTCTAAATTGAACTTTTTTTCGTCCGTAAAGACGACCTGAAAATACCCTGTTTCCAGCTTCCGACAACCTGCTTACCCTATCCCACTTGTTTCCGAAATTCATCCATTCTCTAGCAATCTCCTTCCGGGCAGATATGTGTGAATCTGTCAGCTTGGGCGCAGGCTTCAATTTCTGGCGCACAATGTATCCAGCACGTTTGATGGACCTTATAATCGTCTTTCGGC
The DNA here is from genome assembly GCA_030435675.1 of Steinernema hermaphroditum. Classification (NCBI taxonomy): domain Eukaryota; kingdom Metazoa; phylum Nematoda; class Chromadorea; order Rhabditida; family Steinernematidae; genus Steinernema; species Steinernema hermaphroditum. The sequence continues at coordinate 15,491,332 of CM059623.1, forward strand.
TGACATTCAAGCCCATTTCTCTCTTAATATCATTTGCGGATTTCTGGGAATTGGAAGCGATTCGCTGGATTCTACGATCATCACGAGGCCCAAGCTTCCGTTTGCGGCCAGGGGGCCTCTTCAAGCCATAAGCTGCAGGATTCTTCGTGAACGCGTTGACCACCTTGGGACTTCGGTTAATTCTAGCAGCAATCTGACGGTTGGAGTACCCCTCTTCTCGCAGGACCTGAATCTTGCCCCTCTCCTTCTCAGACAAACGCGGACCACGACCCATTGCACGCAAAACACCCTAAAATAGACCATGAATACAAATAACAGCACAGAAATATTAGAAAATACGAAATATGCCCGATAAATGAAAGTGAGGCTATCAATATGGCCCAGTAAAATTAGACACTTTTTTATTTTGTCTCGAAAAATTTTAAAATTTTTCTCCGTCTGGTTTCGGGATGCAAGCTGTCTGTCATCATTTTCGACGCTCTTTCGAATGGTGTATAGCGTTTGTTGTCAATATCACACCGAAGCCTGAAACTGTAAAAACACCAGGTGAGGCTATCTTTATGGCCCATACTGTAGGTATCGGAAGCAGACTTCGGAGTTTCAGCGATGTTTCACCTACTTGTGGTGGCGCGAGTGGAGTCGGGCGGTCGTGATAGGCTTCTTGGCAAAATGTTGGAACTGCGGCTCGCTGGCGTTCCCGGCCCTCTGGTAGCCGGGCGATCATTGTGTCACCAACAACACAACTGAAAGCAATCCAAAACGAAACAAAATACAGAATGTAGTTAACGTGGAGTTCAATTCTTTATTTCACTGGACCACAAGCTTAGATATGCAGTTCTCATAGGGTGGCCATCGTTTCACGGATTTTTCTGCCAACTCCGCAAGGGTAACGTTTCTGTTCCCTTATTTCCCTGCATACTTTCTGCTATAGAAGTATAACCGCAGGTTCTGTATCCCTTCGGCAGATTAACTTATCGCAAAAGGGTGGACCCTAATTCAGCACGCCTTATCTTTAGGCGTCAACTCGTATTTCCCAAGCAGATAAATCGATCAGCGATCTGTGATGTAAGTTCTATATCCATTCCGATTGTGAAATACTTGTCAAACATTGATTGTTGCGTCAGATCAATCAGTGTGTTGCGGTAGTTTAGCTTCCTAGAGAGCCCTAGAATGAAAAGTGGTTCAAAGGGCGACCTCAGTTGATAGTTCCACATACGTGACAGATACGGTCAGTGAGGTTTCGAGTCAGTGTTGTCGAAAAGCTCAATACTAGGACGCCAGCGTCCCTCTCAGCCTAGAGCTCCAAATCCTGGACTATTGCTGCTTGGACCGGTTCATGGAGTTCGACCACAACTGCTTGAGGAGATCTTTTTTAATCTCTGGGTAATCCGTTACGTCTTCAACTCAACTCGTCGAACGTATCAGTTTATCAGATTGTAAAGAGATTAGTGAGCACGCCTTCCATCTCTTCCCTCTTCCGCGGACACTGATCTTTGTCTGATGTAAGTACCGTACTCCGTTGGAAGCGCTGATCTTTAGCGCGCTTTAACAAGTTCATCGTTTACTTGTCTGATCTAGGTGGATAAAGATAGAGCACGAGAAAATAAGTGAAGTAGCATACACAAAGTTGGACGCCTGACCGCCTTCACTATACGATTAGTTTGGTTGGGCTTTAATAAATGGTTTGAGCAGCATAGCCGGAGATTTACAGCTTCAGGCCGAGACGGACACTGGCAGTTTCTATAGTAAGTTTCTATAAATAAGCCATATGACCGACTCGATCGAGTAGCCATCCTATTGACGCACGGTCTATCCGGCTCGTACCCTGATTGTAAGTCTTGGAAGCAAGGGTACACACACCTTCAGATTGAGATTGTTCATTTGAACAGATCAAATTATAGAGGTTACCATATGATCACGAAAGTTTGAACTATGTGTTAATGGAGGAAGATTTTGATTTTTCGCTATTTCATTCCATTCAAATTATTGGTGAAGACCCCATATGTTATTCATAGGCCACTGTATAAGCTAGTCATTGGCCTCGTCATCTGCTTTTATAGCTTCGACGACGAGCATAGTGCGACAACAGTGGAAAGATCCCTTAGCGATTGCATATCTTGTATGTTTTCGCTGACTCTGTGTTTGTTATCTACCCAAGCAAACAAGAAATGTTCGGTGTTTGACTGCTTGACCCTGTCTCTTAGAGCTTTTCTTGCTTTTTTTCTAAATCGAACTTTATCCTCTTCATGGTCTGTGATCACTGATGTCGCCTTTGATATCGACCTAATCCACCAGTTATAAACGCGCGTTTACACCCTCGCCTCCAGACGCGAACTTATCAGCACCCCTCTACTCTGTCCTTCAGGTAAAGCAACTGATAACAGCCGCGATGAACTGGGTCGTCGTTTGCGTCATCCTCTGCACCTACGGCCTCTTAAAAGAGTTCCGTCCCAGCGAACCCTACTTGTTTCTCTACCAGAACGAGTATCTTAACATCTCTGCCGATGTGCTCAATGGAGAAGTAATATTTCCTTCTAATCGTAATCCAATTTTCCTGTTTCTTATCTTAGGTGTATCCCTTTTGGACGTACAGCTACCTCGTCGCTCTTGTGCCCGTCTTTCTTCTCACCGATCTTCTCCTTTACAAGCCCGTTCTTCTTCTGGAGAGTATCAGCTTCATCGCCGTATGGCTTCTGATGATCTTTGGGCGCGCCGTCTGGACTCAACAGCTCAGTCAGATCTGCTATGGGTGGGCCACCGCCACTGAGATCGCCTATTTCTCGTATATTTATGTGAAGGTGGAGAAGAAGAAGTTCGAAAAGTAGGTGATATATTTAACAAAAGCGCCTAGTAATCTGCAGCGCAGGATGAGGGCCGATCGGCCACACGCCAAGCCACAGCCTTAGGTGTGCTGGAACGGAGAAAGTCAAGGCTACAGAGTAAAGTAAAACAGGGCTCAAATTGAGAAAAATGATGGCATTTGGATACTAGGGAATGTAATTCAGCCGATGTGTCTGATGTCCGTTTAGTGAAGTGGTAGTGCTCCGGAATGTCAATTTCAAGGGCCGGGTTCGAACCCCTTTCGAAGGCCTAAGTTTTTTCTCGAGTGCTGCTCTAGTGCGCTACGTGTTTGGTGTCCTCGGATTTCAGTGAAACTTGTTTGTCTACTACGTATGCAGTGATTACTTTTCCAAAATCTTCGTGACCGTTACTTAAACATTAGAAAGTAACATATCGAAGCATGGTCATGAAATTACCGGATTTACCAATTTTGTTGTACAAATTTTGCACAGAACTCCGATTTTTTGCTCTCAGCTTATGATCAAGTCCAGTAACGCTGTGCTAACATGTGCAAATTGGTGACTGATAAGCGCTATAAATCGGATCATTTTATCGCTTTCGCGCAACGGTGAACTTTGCCCACTCGTTCACTCGTTTCAACACATACCAGCGATACCCAAAAACGCCAACACAATCTTAAATTAACGAGTATAACCATTCCTTTAGAGTTACCGTATACACCCGCGCAGCCTTGCAGTCCGGTCGCTGTCTGAGTTATCTCATCAGTCAGCCGATTATCCTCCTCCATTGGGGCACCTACCTGACCCTCAATTACATCTCGCTTGGAAGTCTCGTCTTAACGGTCATCTTCGCCTCGTTCCTCCCTCGTGTCAAGTGGCAAAGCGTCTTCTATAAGAACACCGCATCTGACGACCCGAGTGAGCCTCAACATTTTCGCTGGAAACCAATAATGGTACTATAGATAATGACGCGGCTGCATGCGAAGACATAACCGAACAACAGCCGGAAACGTATTGGCAGTTCGCCAAATGGAGGGTTAGCTATCTTTGGCAAGACGCGAAGCAGGTCTATTCCGATATGTTCATGGTGAAGTGGTCTCTTTGGTGGGCGCTGACCATGTGTGGATGGCTCCAGGTAAGGGGCTATGAATGTCGACCTCATTGCTTATCTATTTGGCAACCAAGTCCATATTGCGCGTAGTGTCTTAGAACCATATTATCATGGTATGATTCCAGATCGGAAACTACATCCAAACACTTTGGGCACAGGTTCAAGACGAAGCCAACCAGTCAGACGTTTACAACGGGTTCGTTGAAGCCACTTGTCCGTTCATATGTAAGTTCTTTCTGATCTCTATTGCCAACAAATCTATCTTCCAGCTGCCGGCGCTATTCTTCTTCTTCAGTTGTTTAAGATCGACTGGAATCGCTGGGGAGAGCTCTGGCTAGCGCTGGCCGCCCTCCTCGACTTCGGCCTTCTCTACGTACTCTCCAAGGCCCAAGGAATCTTGCTTATGTACCTCGTCTATGGTACATACCACGTCCTCTACCAGATCATGATAACCATCAGCCAATTCAACCTGGCCACACGTCTCGTCACTCACAGTTACGGCCTTATCTTCGGCCTTAACACCTTGATTGCCTTGGCTCTTCAAACGGCTCTGACATTCGCTGTTGTTGATGAACATGGTCTCGGTCTTCCAATCAGGACGCAGGTAAGCTCTAGACGTCCTTCAAGACTACTGTACTTGGATTTCAGTTCGTTGTCTACGCCAGCTACCACGCAATCATCGCGGGCATCTTCTTTGCTGCCGTCATCGGACGACATGCGTATTGTTACTTTCGGAACAGGAGAGTCTACGTGCTCAAGAACTGCTGAGGATGAGCGTCTTTTGGAGAGAAAAAGAGAGTTCTATGGATCTATAGGTCGATTACAATAAACTGTTAATGTTATCATCCTTGCAACGCAAAGTGAATCAGCAAAGTCTTCAGAACGTCATCAGCGTGGCCGATTCGTGCTTTGAACTTTGCCCTCTATGAAGATGTGACCTAAAGGCCCAGTGATATGAATATTGTTCTATAGGTATTAGGGGTCTTGTGTAAAGCCAGAAATCAGACACGTGACCGGCTCAGTCGGCCTATTGACGGATCAGCTGACCCAGTCCACCCGGCTGGTGCCCATCTTTTGCAAAGGGTATAGTAGAAAGGCCACAGCTAACAAAGAGGACATCACTAATAACTGACAATAGAGATCATAAGATTCGCTTCTCTCGTTTGATCACCGTCTTATCACATGAAACAGAGTTGTGCTGATCTGGGAAAGCTAGTGACTGATAAGCACCATTTGTCGGATTACGCTATCAGTTCGGCGCAGTGGTGAACTTTGTCCACCGGGTGTGTTGCGTATGATAGCGTAGGATTAGGGATACTTCCTTGTCTTCTACCCAAACTTGAAATACAAGGACGATTATGGTACTTGTATGGTAAGAAAACGGTCTGTTGCTCCAAAATGAAACTAAATATGTATATCAGTAGAAACGTCTATGTATTGACAATGGCCTCGCTTTGACTCGCGCAGCTTTATCATCCTCCCCTTTAGCTATGAATATGGCAATAAAGGAACACTAAATCCATCTATGTTATCCAGGAGAGCACTCTTAAGATAGAGTGTTATCATCACAAATGCGTACGTCGGTCGGACCCCACACATGAACAGTCTACTCACAAATGAACAGTCTACGTGGTGTGAGAGAGCGCAGACGATCAGAGAAGCAATAATTTGGGTTTGGCTTTTTCACGTGCCTGGATCGCAATCGATACCCTCCAAACTCCTCTCAAGACTGCTTTAATCTATGAGATACTTCCAGAATATTAATGTGCTAGCGTCACCGCTTTTTCTACTAAAATCAAAAATCGAGGACTACACTAATATGTTGATATTGTTGAGGTGTCTCGTGGATGAAAACAGTCCTTAATTTACCGATTTTAACTCGTGCACAAAGCCAGGAATCCATTTGTGTCACATGTCGGATCGCCGATGCTTTGAGGACATCACCACCGACGGGGACGTAGCTCTTGACCAGGAACCCATCTCTCTGAAGCCGCCCCTGTGCCATCAAGTGCACGCGAAGAAGAAATTCCGACGGCAACTTCGAGGCATCGTTTAATTCGTGAAATAAAGTAAAAGTTAAGATTTGTAAGATAGGCACACGGAGGCACACGAAAGATTCATATTCATATCAAATCTATGAAAAAAGAATATGGGAGGAAGGGCAATTTTCCATCGAAATTTTACAATTTGTTGCGCATTTCACTTGCCGTCTTATTTCTTCGAGATCAAAAGTGATGTCATAGCTGGTCGAGGTCTCTTTAGAATCAGTTGCAAGTCCCGTTGCTGCGCGGTAATCGATCAAAGGCGCACCCAAAGAGCACAACGTATGAAGATCACGACGGTCTGTAACATCACTATTGGACTCCAACTGTGATGTTCTGTGTTTACACAGCCGTGCTGCCCATAGAAATCAATCAATCAGTCTACTTTTTGTGACTATGATGCTTTTGGGAATATTTATTACTTCATATTCCTCCTTTATTCCAAAAATTTTTCGTACTAAATATCCGCGAACATAGAATAGATGATATTTCAACACGATCTGTTGACATTTCCGCTCACTGAGCACTCCCTCGTCGCCCCTCCCCCTTCCAAGATGCATAAATAACTGAACCGAATCATTTTGTGCCAACAGATCCAATGAATCCAGCACTATTTCTGGTTCTTCTTTTCATTTCGGCAGCGTGTTCGTTGAAAATCGTCATTTTTACGCCTCAACAGTCGAATAGTCAGGTGAGCGAACCTGGTTTTCGGAAACATTCGTCTTTAGGTCATATTAAACAAGCGGGTAGCGGAAGAATTGGCTAAGGCTGGCCACGATGTGACTTTGATTCTCATTAAGAACATCCAAGTTGAGCATCCTGCTGTGGATATACACCCCAATATCACCGGTGAGTTATATTCTTTCAAATTAAACAGATCAACTGTTGAGGCTCCTTTTTTGATTCATTTCTTTGATTTTTTCGCAATTTGTGCGCAGCTGCGTGCGATTTCTCCTTAGTACCTTACCAGCTAAGGGCTGGGAAGTCTTAAGGGCCAATGCCTTTGAACTGAATGGCCTTTGAACTGCCCGAATTACAATATATACGACTAACAAACATCCCGAATCCAAAGCTGCGTGCAATTTCTCCTTAGTACCTTACCAGCTAAGGGCTGGGAAGTCTTAAGGGTCAATGCCTTTGAACTGAATTGCCGGAATTACAACATATACGACTAACAAACATCCCGAATCCAAATTAAGATTCCTCATTTCATTCCAGGCATATAAAACAATTATGATCGTTCCCGGCCCAAAAGTGTAAAAGTCTTTTTTTTTTATTTACAATTTTTGTGGATCGTAGCTGCGATCCAGCATGCTGGAGTGCGTCATGTTGCGAGATTTTGCAAAAGTTTGGACTGTTATATAACGTCAAGATTTGTCAGTCAGGCCATTAGCTTTTTTAGTGTGGAACATCGACGCTGCCCCCTCGACGACACGAAACATTCACTCTCAACTAAGAGACAGAACCTTCAATGACATTCCCGTTTGGGATCAACGAATCTGGGGCTCCTTCCACCGCATGGCTAACCTCTTTGTCTCGAGCTGTGAAAGTACGAATTTCAAGTGATGCTCTGTATATTCATGAGATTCTGTTCAGAAACAGTGCAGAACAAGGACTTCCTGAAACGGCTGATGGATGCCAAGTTCGACGTCGCCTTCGCTCACATGTACGACTACTGTCCCATCGGGCTAATCCACTACGCGAAGATCCCAACGTGGATATGGCTGAATAGCGGTGTCCTCAGTGACATCATCGCCCAAGATATGGGAGTTGAATCGCCTTCCAGCTACGTGCCTAGTGGGTTAATAAAGTCCATAGAACTTCGATAATGCCTACTTTAGCGGTGATGATCGACGCCTCCGATGAGATGACCTTCGTTCAGCGTCTAAAGAATCAGATCGGTCGATTCCTGTTTATTCAACTGAATTCTCGATTCGTGGTGGATCCACAAACTGAGATCTTCCGTAAACACATCGACCCTAGCTTTCCGGATCTGAGAAGCCTTGGAAAGCAGTGTCCCCTGGTTATGGTCAACAGCAATGAACTCTATGACCTTCCGAGACCGATTCTTCACAAAGTAGTTTATATCGGAGGACTCGGAATGAAGCAGATCGATGGGAAACCGCTCGAAGGGGTAAGTCATCGAGAAGTATTCCACGGTTCTGCTTCAAATTCAAGCATTTTTCAAATTCAGTGACGTAGGCTATTTTAGGAATTCAAAGAAGCGATCGAAAAAGCCAACAAAGTAGTCATCATGACTTTTGGAAGCGTGGCTCGAGCACACGATATGCCCGAGTCCTGGAAATCAGCATTCGTGAACGCATTCCGCCAATTCCCTAACGTCCAGTTCATCATTCGATACGGTGCAGACGACCTGAAGGAAAGGGTGTCCAAGAACGTACTATTCTCAAAATGGATTCCTCAGTCGGACCTTCTTCAACATCCCAAGACGGCCGCCTTCATCTCGCATGGAGGCTACAACAGCCTCCAAGAAGCGATCACCGCAGGCAAGCCCATCATAACGATTCCCCTCTTTGGCGACCAGCCAAGGAACGCACGAATAGCCTCTAAACACGGACTGGGCTACCTCATCACTAAGCCCGAAGTGACCGAAGAAAACGTCGTGAAAGCCTTGAAAGCCCTTCTCACTGAGGAGAAGTATACAGTAGCAGCGAAAAGGCTAAAACAAATGATCGACAGGAGGCCAATCCCGTCAGAAGTGCTTCTCACACGATGGACGGAGTTCCTGGCCGAGTTCAAGCAACTGGACAACCTTTTCCCCTATGGAACCAAGCTATCATTTATTCAGTACAACAACCTCGATGTGATTTTTGTGATCGTCTCCGTAATATTCATCCTGGTGGTTGTTTGCTACAAAGTACTGCAATCGCTTTATCGTCTAGTCCGCTGGATTTCGACGCGAAGTCCGAAAGTTAAAACTAGTTAATTTCGAGTACATGGTAATAAATAAAATACATATGTGTTATTATTTGTTTCTTCAGATCTTCAAGCATGTACAATGCCAATATATTGAGGGTGCCTCTTCTAATCGATCAGTGCCTTTCAAAAGACAGCAGAAAAAAGCAACTGAGGCCCACACCGACAACACTATAAATCAGACACGTTCGAAATAAGCTGCACAGACGGTTCATTGCCACTATAGCACTGGAGCCACAAAACCTTCTGTTTGTTTACTGGGTTAGTGTTGAAAAAATCAGTGAGCGCCGATCTTGCAGACCCTTCATGGCTTAGAACGCGCCAAGTCGCCCGCAACGATCTCGCTTTGTATACATGGGAAATAACAGCGTTCATTTCTTCGGTTCATTTGGTATAGTTATAATTTGGGTGGGTATTTTGACGGGTGGAAATGGAGAAAAGGTGCAGAGGCCGATGTAGAAAATATAGACATCTTTCGATGATACTCCCGGGGGGATAAGAGTTCATCGGCATCGGAGGGTTCGGGAAGATAAACGATGTGTAGACGGTAAACATTTATGATGCAATTATCTATGTCAATCAAAGACAATATGAAACATGTTAGTCGGCGAGGCAGGACAAAAGAATTTCGTAATCAGTCGAATAGTCGCCTACCGATTTGCCGTCAGCTAGAATTTGCTTTTTACGCATATCTTGACACAGCTTCCATTCGCAGCCTTCGTACATTTCATAGCGCTTCAGTTGACCAGACGCTAAACAACTGTCCAAGAGTTGATTAAAAGCTTCCTCGTAAGATAAATTGCCGTTGGTATTTGGTTTCAAACAGAGTGTTCTGAAGCTAGGCATCCAGGTGACCTTCAGGAGGAAGTCAAGAAAAGTGTGTGTTAGCATAAATTCCTTCGAAGTGACATCATAGCCCGTGTCGTAGTAGTATTCAATGTAACGTATGATGTGCAGCTTGTGAATTGAATTGAAGACTGTTCTGATCAGTTGTTGGTGCTTCGGAAATGCGCAATTCAACTCGACATGAACTCCTCTGCTCTCCTTCAGAACTGCACGGATTGCCTCGAACTTTTCCGGAGACAGCTCGTGCCAATATTCATTTTCCTCGCTTGGAGAGTCAAGGTGCTCAAAGTAGATAGTGTCGAACTCGTATGGATTATCATCACCAGAGAGCATTTTCGTAAATTCTTTCCAGCTGACGCTCAGTTCAAACTGAACAGGCAAGTTTTCGTATATGTAGAAATGCAGACTAATTTTTGTAGTGCGTCGAAAAGAAGGAAAAGATATTTCACATGCCTCAGTAACGGCGAGAGACCAAAGACTGTCCATCCCGACTACATGCTGAAGACGGAGGGCTACTATGAGCGCGTTATCATAAAACAGACTAAACACACGATGAATGAACGCAACGGGAACGGTATTCATGGCGACGCGTGCATGAATGGCCAATCTCACAGAACAGCTATCCATAATGTGCTACATAATGCGATGCTTCTGCCGGTGCGAGCAGGTTTAAGAAAAGAACCTCAGAGATAACATAAAGGTTATACAGGGTGTACCATAAATACTGTAAGTTGGCAAGCTTTTCAATTTACCTTGATTTTTTGCCTTTTTATACCACTTCTGTTGTTATATTCTTGTTTGTCGTCCTTTTTTGATCTAGAAAAGTAGATTTTTCCCGGTACTTTAACCTGTTCCCATCAGATAAAAATGTATCTCAAAGTGACCGTTTTGCTACCGTCGCCGATTACAAGCGTGAAATGCCGGTTATGGAGATTGAAAAGTTAATGAAATTCCAATTTTTTTCAACTCTAGCGGATTGTAAAACACTTCCAAGAGACAGGTGGGATACCGATTCGCCAAATGGCTAAAAGACCGAGAACAGCCAGAACACCAAGGACCAGAAAGGCCTTCCGGAAGAAGATCAAGCAGAATCTAGCACGATCCATGAGAAACCTGCCAAAGGAGTACTGAGTCATTGAGTGATCGCTCAGGAAATTAGTGGAAGAAGATCAGGGACTCGACTGCTGCAAGATGACATACAGACAGTTTCCTGAAGAATTTCCAAAAGCATCTCAACGCCTTAATCAAACTGTCAAGGAGGGCATTTCGAACAGAATTCAAGTATGTTGTGCAGAATTTCCTGTCCAATCTTATAGATATGAATTCATTTTGTTTCCTTGTCGTAAATGAAAAGTTATAAGCAGTTTTTCGACTTACAGTATTTATGGTTCACCCTGTATATAAAATAAAAGCCGATAAAGGTGGTATAGGAGAGGGCAGAGTTGAGCTCTTGTTCGGGAAAATTGCCTCATTCCTCTCACTGAAAAAGCAAACGCGAAGAAGCCCGGAAACCACAACTAAAGACGTATAAACGGGGTTGTGCGCCCTTTTTGGCGGTAAAGGCGAAGCAGCCCTACGAGCGGAAAATACAAATTCAGCGACTGACCATTAACATTTCGTGAGTGGTACCACACGAGGATAGGACACTGAATTTTGTGCATCCTTTCAGCATATTCTTCTGCTGCACCGAAAGCGACTCATTTCTTGCCCCAGAGACGTGACGACAAGAAAACCCTACATACTTGATTGGTGGTTATATCTGGGAGCAAATTTTTGTAATCTTATGAGATTGCAAAATAAATCCTTGAATCCTTTGAACGTCTCCCACACCGAAGACGCCTACGCCCACAAAATAGGGAACTCCGAAGATACACAAGACCTAGCATCTCCAGAAACATAGTGGTAGTAAAGCGGTCGAAAAAAAATTGACTTACCATCGTAGATCTTCATAGACGTATTCCAGTTGTCCTCCCCCAGTTTTAACTTCACATCTTGGTTCGAAGTCGCCCACGAGAAGAAGTACGCCAAGCGAAGGGATGTGGTCATATCATCGGGAAGCCGACACTTTCGAATTCCGGGAACCCTCATAATAAGAAAACAACTTGAGCCAAAGATAGCGAAAAATATTACTTTATGCAGCAAATCATTAAACAATAATGAACAACAAAATATCTTAACCTTTAGTTCAGTTTCATCCTCCAGTCTACTGATTTCTCTTCATGGACGGGCTGGCGCACGACGATCCGGTTGGGTTTCTAAAATATTCTCGTTATAATACTCATTTTGTTTTGTAATGCCAACCTTTCTTCACAAGATCTTTACTTACCATCGTAGATCTTCATAGACGTATTCCAGTCATCCTTTCCTAGTTCTAACTTCACATCTTCGATTTTGCTATGAAGACGGCTTCCTCCAAGCTCAAGTTGCTTGTACGTCCGGTTCAAAGCCAACTTCCCAAGTTCTATCCGCACTACATGGTTCATTAAATAACGTGCGGTGTCCTTTCCAGAGTCGATGTTCGTGATTAGGAAGGAGCGGGGCTTCAGCAACGTGATGAGTGCTTCCTCAATTACAAACGACATCCACGAGGCGCATCTACGGTAAGTCAGCAGGTACAGCACATCTTGTCCGCACGCTTCTATGTGCTTCAACGTCTCTGTCTTCCTCACATTCTTGATGTTCTCCGTTCCTTTGCCTTCATCCTTGTGCTGAAAGCATCGACCAGGCGTGAATCCGATAGCGTCACCCGCTGCCTTGTCACATGTTCCTTTCCCGATGTAAATAATGCTTGCGATGAAGTCTTCGAAGCTGCTGTGCTGCGGATTCTTGGGAAGATGAATGGCATCCAGCAGAAAATACACATAACTTCGTCTGTCAGCTTTTGGATCGTTCAAATAAGGATGTTTGTGTTCTTCTACCGTTCTGATGTTACGGAGTGTCTGTCGTAAGAATTGCTTTCGATGTTCGACATCCTCGTAAGACAGCTGCTCAAGACACGATGGGTTGATCATTCTGTACAACTCTTTCGCCATCGCCGTGTTGGGAGTGTAGACGTTACCGGCTCTATAAACCTGAAATGAGCACTGTAAACATTATTAAAAGTCCTTAACCATACGAAGTAGCGGTCATGATAGTCATGGTAATGCCGCATTGTGTCCAGTTTGTATTTAACGGTACGATCTGATTCTGAAGTGACGATCTCCTTTGGGCATGGTAGACAACAGATTCGCCTTTTTTGTGCTTCCTGAACATTTGGTAATCCATGAAATGATGGTTATACTTACGTGTGGTGATATGATGGCTAGCTGTTTGTGCATGGCAAATTTGATGGTCGATTCGCGGTCGTGACGAACTACCTTCTTCTTCGTGTTCCCTTTAAATGACTCCAAGAACCACGCCATTCGGTTCTGGAAGTGTGCCATATCGAAGTTGTGTTCCAGCCCGAACTCGGCTATCCAGGCGGGCGCATTTAGAAAGCACTCCACAATGTGCGCAATAAATAATCCAGACAGTTCATCTGTGGGTGCCAGAAGAACGCCGACTTCTTTGTAGTCGTCCTGACGACCAACGGCTACTCTGATTACAGTTGATATGATTTGCTTGGTTCTGCTATTAACGTTCACCTAAAGTGACCGATACTTAGATGATAATGTCTATTGCTGGCACAATTTCCAGGCTGTCAAATTTCTTAAGAAACAGATACACTTACGTTTCTCGGTTTGTACAACAATGTTGACTTCGCATGAGCATCACTAATTGCCAGAATCCATATATTTTCAAGCTGCACAGGCATGATCAAATGTGATCTTCTTCGACCCTTTTCCTTCATCCTTATGTTCGAAACAGCGTCCGGGAGCCAATCCGAGCGCATCGCCGCCTCGTCCATTGTTTCGCGGCTTCGCGCACGTGCCCTTCCCCAGATAGATTATACTGGCCACGAAGTCATCAAACTTCGCATGCTGACAATTGTCGGGCAGATGTGCGCTGTCAAGAAGATAGTAAACGTCGCTTCGTCGGCCGACGTCGGGATCGTTCAGCAAACAATGGCGCGGTTACTTCACGAGTCGCAACGCCCGCAGCAGGCTTCCGAGCTCTTGTTCTCTGGATCGGATATCCTTTTCTGCTATCTCTTCGAGGCACAAGGGACTTATCATCCTGTACAGCTCCTTCGCCATGGTTGTATTCGGAGTGAATATATTGCCAGCTTTGTGAGCCTAAAATGAATGTTGTAAAAGTTAGTAAAAGCATGGAATCATACAAAATGGCGATCATGGAATTTGTGGTAGTGGCTCAAACTATTCACCCTGCCATGTCCGGCAACGTTTGTACACTGCCAGCAGATTCGCTCCTTTTGCAAAGTCTGTAAATATTGTGATCAATTATTAGTGACAACTACGGTTAAACGGACACACTCTCAGTTTGCACAAATGATCAGTTTGCACAAAAAATAATGATCAGTTTGCACAAAGGAATAGCATCGCTTTTTACATTTGAATTTCAAAATTTCCGCGGCAGTATTTGTAAATTCTAGATTTCGGTTTTATACTTCATTTCGGAATATAACGGAACAATTCTGAATAGTAATAAGTATCACTGACATCGATCTTCTCATATAATATTTGTTCCTTCGTGTGACGAAGATGTTGATCCGCACGTGAGGCTCCACGCTTGAGGTCAGTCGTTTGGGGAATGCGATATTGTCTTCTCTGCTGTAGCCAGAAACAATCTTCCCCATCGTCTGCCCCTTGAACGGTTCCAAAAACTGCGTCATCTTGTACTTGACGTTGTTCATGTCGAACGGATACTGCACGCCGTACTTAGAAATCCATGTCGGCGCGTTCAGGAACGACTCCACGAAGTAGGCGATGAAAATCCCAGAATAATGTGGGTAAAAATATTTCCTGCTTGGAACGACTAAAATGACAGTACAAGAAGAAAGTTTGATATAAGTAGCAAACATACGTGATACCGATCGTGGAATTCATTATAGTGTTTCAGCAGATCGAAAGCATCACGACCGCACTGGACGAACGAGCAGTTCAAACATATTCGGGTCTTCTTTTTTGTCTTCTTTTTGGGTCACCTGCAGATTTGACGCAAAATTCATAACAAAGCAGATCAATCAACTCACATCAGGATCAACGACATAAATTAGTTCTTTCGTAAACTCAACTGATGAGGTGGTGCGCCTTGAGTTTTTTACAATCTTTGCCGCGGTATCATTAATAAACGGCTTTAAATGCCACAAAACTTCATTCTCGAAGTTATTCACATCGAAACCGTGTTGAATTCCACATTTTGTGATCCACGATGGCGCGTTCAGAAAGACGTTCACAAAGTAAGCGACGAACAGCGCCGACTTTGCATTAGTTAGAAGACTTTATTACTTGAAGTCTTTCAGTTCTGTACTGATGTCCAGTTAACACGTTGAGAAAGTATTCTATCTTCATTTCAGCGACATCGTTCTTGGCCATTCGGCCCATAGTTTGGGATGAAGCACGCCGGCATATCCCTTGCCGTACGTCCGAGCATTGGCTTCCATCCTCTACAACTGATCATAGAAATGCTCTAGAAAATAGTACAATACCTTTAACAGGGACCAAACATAGATGCCCTGAAGAGACGTTCCATAGTTTTCGACGTCGTCCTCAAGTAGCTCAAACGTGACATTGTCCTCAGGAATGATTATATTATCATCGTTTCGTGGATTCCATAGTTTAGGTACGGCCTTGAGCACAGGACCTTGTCGGGTGAAGCGTTCCCCAAAATCGACACAATCCTCGCCTTCATCATAACAGGAGGACTTGGAAGAACGCGGGTCGACAACACCCGCATACGAGAAGAAGCAACCGAAGAGTTGGCGAACCATTGAGCGCCTCTTAGAAATGTCCGCTCCATTGACTTCTCCAGCCAGCATCAGTTGACTCATTGTCGATCGGTAGTAATCAAACTGAAATAGGCGAATGTTACAGAAGCCTGTCACGTTGTGTACTTATGTAGCGAAACGAATAAAACAGTTTGGAATCTGTTGTGTTGTCGGTTGCGACAAACACACTTCAGTAAAGTAGTAATCCGCAATGGTTCCACGATACTGGGGAGAACAAGCACAGAGCGGGTCCAAAGAGGCAGCGGCGGCGATGGCGCAAATGGGGGACCTCAAACTTGGGTAATTAAACCTTTATATAACAACAGAAACACGCAACATACAAATACACGGCACGTTACACATAAGTAAACAGTGCTAACAAATAGGGTGAAACAGCGATACAAATTGGGCCGACGCGCTGCAGCCGGTTACCATGCATACAGACATCGTGGCGAGAGACAACCAATTCAAATGTTATAAATATCACATGTTCACACCACAACAGAATCCCTTTTATAATGAGATAATAGACACTGTAGAATTTTTGTATCAAACATTTTTATCCACTTCAGTTTCGTCCTTTTAGTTGATGAAGTACGTTTTAATAGATGCATCATCACAGTTAAACTTAACAACTTAAACTTAAACTCACCGCCGATCACAAGCGTGAAATGCTGATTCCTGAGATTGAAAAGTTCATGAAATTCCATTTTTTTTCAAGTACAGAGTTTTGTAAACTGCTTTTATGAGACAGGTAGTATACAGATTCCCCAAATAGGTAGAAGAACTCGAACAGCCCGAAAAGCAATGACCAGAGCAAGATCAAGCGGAATCGGGCTCAAGCCTAAGTCAAACCTAGATATTAGCCCTTGCACAAAGATGAATACTGGGCTCGCTTAGCTCGCCTGCAACCTCAAATATTTAGATATAAGCCTAAGCCAAGCCTAGGTCTGGGACATATGCAAAGAGCATATAAGCTCGCTTCAACTTCAGATGTCTAGACATGCATATGAAAACCTGCACACATCGTATACATTTGCATGTATCAACAAGGAGGGAAAACCACGGTGGGTACCGTCAGAGAGGTCACACCACGTTTTTCCTGAAGACGCTGTTTGGGGCGCAAATGTCTGGGGCGTAAATGTCCTAGTACCCCGCCGATACCATAATCTCAGATTTGGTTAATTTCCTAATTTTCTCAATTCGTTCACGTCAGTATCGGCACCTGGATTGCTTCTCTGGCTTGCTGTTTGAGCTTCTTTAAGATCACATCGTTCTCGGCCACTTGACATTCAGGGGTGGGAGTCCCTTCTATCATGTATTTGATGAGGAGAAGATTGTAGTAATCGTTCTGGGCCTTTCAGTACTCCGGACCGTTCAGTGTTTCGCTACAATTCATCACATCTTCTCTCGAGGAATTCGGCACCTCAACACTTATCTATCCTCTACCCATATAGCTGATTAACTACAAGGGACTTGCCAAATACAGAGACGTCTAGGACCAAAAAGACTTTGAGAAATATCATGACTATGCAAATTCCAAACGGTGCTCAGCTGCACTGGAATATGTTTATAGCCTTGAAAAACGGAACACGAACTTGCAGTATCGGCATTAATGTAGAATACACTTCAGAGGAGCCGTCGGTCAGCCGAGTGACTGCAGTGTGTGCTCTTTCATCGCGGGAAGTGATCTTTTTGTTGTCGACCAGCTGTTCCTCGCTGTTCATTTTGACAGAAAACGACCGGCTTTTCGTTCCTGTTTGATATCTATTTAGAGTTTTGAATCAGAACGTTTGAGAAAATTCGGTTATGAATCATCAGCTCACTTTGTTGGCAGTATCTAAAGGGCCTCAGAGAACAGCATACTGTCGGGTCAACAGCGAATGTCACCGCCGCAATTCGTTGCAGGACCGCAATCAGGGATACGATCGGGTCCGTTATAAGGGGACTTCCGGGTTTCTGACTGAATAAATGGATTTTCTCGAAGACAACACCGTATTTCAAAATTCCGCTTTGACAGAAGTGTTCGCCGTTCGTCAGCGTAGCGTAGTATGCATCCGTTTTCCGGCAAATTTTTCTACTTTTCTCATGCAGCTTTATTTAGTGCATTCTTTTTACTCTGCTATTTACTGTCATTAGTCTTTGGCAAAATGAATAACGTCTTTGATAACCTCATAAATGGTCAGAATCCATCCAAATTCAGGATGTCGAGAAGAGTGTTGACAAATTTCGAGAAAACAAAATATGAAATGCGCGACCGACAATTGTTTTTAAAACTGTGGCATTTCAGCCAACAGAAGTGATCGTTTATTTTGACTTCCCGTGTCCGACGCGCGATGTTTAGAAAAAATGCTAGATCACATGAAACGATCAAAGACATCGATAGCCGCTCATTTCGATAACACACCTTTCGTCGCGCTGCTTTTGCATTTCTGAACGTTTCCCTTGCAACTTAGTTCGGGCACAGTTATGCTGTACCCATTAGCAATTTAACGCGTTAACTAACTCTTAGGTTTTGGTTTTTGCCGTGGTTTTCCTAGTAAACAGGATATTTAAAGGCTGCATATGTGAAAACCGGGCTTTAGCCTTTAAATTTTAGATTTAGTCTACCATCGAGGCTTAAACATAGATCTAAAGATTGCAATTAATCTCTGGGTTCTTATGAATTGCAGCCACTGCTCCGCACTTTCGTTATTCCACCCAATAGCCACTTTGTCGTATTATTGGCAATCTTCTTGTTCAAACCAATTACGACCATTAGCACGGCCAAAATGCAAATGTGATTGTATTGGTTCAATCCAAAATTAATTCATATTTATAGATTCAATCCAGAAAATTCAAGTCTCACAGCTATTTTTAAGTCGCACAGCATAGACTTTTACTACCTGGAGCGTGCGAATTCGCGCGTAGCCGCGTTTTTTAGTATTACCCGAAAATCCGCGATTTACGCGCACACTTAAGGGTCGGTCAAGAGGAGCCGTGTAAAAGCATTCGAAAGTTACATTTAGGCCATTATACAGGGTGACACAAAAGTTCTGTAACGCCGGTTTCAATTGTTCATTATTTGTCATTTCTTGAATCGGTCGCGTTTTCTCGCCGCGATATTCCAATTCGGCATCTATTTCTGCCCACTGACCCTTTCTTGCTTTTTGCTTTACTTTAACACTCGGTCTTGCAAGGGTGTTTCCATTAGGTGCATTTTTCAACCATAGTGATAATTTTCCCGGTTTCACAAATTCCGTTCCAAACTATCACAGAAGCTGGAAAGTAGTTTTTTTTTCATCTGCATAGTTTTGGCGAGCCTTTCTTGGGGATCTGCCGATGATTTTGCGGGCTATTGATCGAATACACCTTAAAAACCTTTCCATCTGTCAAGACGACATTGCTCAGACGGCAACGAACGACCACGGTCAAAAATTTTTCTAAACGTTTGGAGGCCTGCATTGCGGCGAAATGTGGTCACTTCAAACTGAATCTATGATGCATTATGTAGTTTTTTCCTGCTCTGTCATGTGATAAATCTCGTTTGTCTCATTTCGCTAACGCTTTCGAGATACGCTCGGTTTTTAGCGTTACAGAACTTTTGTGTCACCCTGTATCGCACATATGGTCAACATCTGTTTCGTTGAATCGTGTACTGTATTAGAATTTGGTACTTGTGCGTACCTCTCTGATGGTCCGGTGTGCGTATAAGCCGGGCTTTTTGGGCCTAATGTTCAATAATGCATGTTTATGTACATGTCAATTTTTGCTCGACTTGATGCAGACGCTTCAGAAGCGTCCCGTGTGATCGCAAAATATTCGACACAAGCGACCAACTGAAAAAAAAATTCCGTGTTTCAGATAACTGCTTCAGTGCTTGTTGAAAATCGATCAAGATGATGCGTACCTTCTTCGGCTGCTTTTTTCCTCGTGGCTATGTCACTGAAGAGTGTAGTCTTTCTGAGGTTTCACGCTGCGACGAAAGGCGAGGATTGCGTTGATGGTCCTCGCTTTGTGTACCGCACTCGTCAAGGTGGCATTGCAGCGCCCATTTCCAAGCTGTCGAACCCCGACAATGATCCGAACGTGATGATTCCGCAGGATTCCGAAATCTACGAGTTAGACAGCGGTAACATGGGATGCATTCCGATGACATCGCAGTGCATGTATGTGTGGACGCTCTTGAAGGTAATCCTTATTCATGTCAACCATCACTGTAATTATTATCAGGTGATTGAGGCAAACAGTCGACGTGATAAACGTGGATTTGCTGGGGTCCTGCATCCTAAAGTGTGGAGCGAGCTACCCGGTAACACTACTCGTATCACTGATGAGGTCGAAAATGTTGTCGAGAAGTACCTGTTGAAACCGAAAGCAAGTATGGAGTATCTGATGTTTCCACTGGAACTAGAAAATCGCTGGATTCTGGTAGTAAGCGATGCCATTACGAAAAAGACCTTAGTTCTAAATCCACGAAATGTAAGTATTTTTAACAACGTAAAACATCATATTAAGAGATATTTGCTTTTTTGGTCTTTTCTTCTTGCCATCTCTTCTTTCCTCAATTTCAGTATTACTCAACCAAAAAGTACTAAGCTATCCTAAGTGGCGAATGGTGTAAACAATCTGTAAGTGACCAAAACCGCAATAAATTGGTAGAAATAAATGACAGAAACAGATTTATCTGATAGAACGTTCGTTAACCGTTTACTATCGGTACCTGTTATTTAGGCGCAAGTTCCGTAAACCTGAGTAGTCAAAGAGCAGTGTATTCTTGCTGCGTAGGTCTCACTTAAGCACTTGTTAGCGAAATTTATTCTATTGTCAGTAAAAATACTATTTTGTCAATTTAGCGTGGTTCTGTCAACATGATTTTAGTTCTTCTGTCAAATTAGTGCGATTTTGCCAATATTAAAACCATTTTGTCAACCCAGTGCAGTTCTGTCAATATAAATTTTGTTCTGTCAATTTAGTGCGGTTTTGACCGCAAAACCATCTTCGCCTTTTTGCTTCTCGTCGACCGTCGCACAATTATATGACGTCTCGTAAGCATATGATACGAGAAATAAACTCGTAAACTCTGTATTCATATTCATCCGAGAAATCCATAGTTGATATCTTCTCGTGATTTCCTGACGTAGTTTCTCCAAAACAAAACAGTTCTGCCAATACTGTATTTTGCCCTTCAAAAGTTAGAACCACACCTTAACCAGAATTCTTTCCGGGCTCCTAAATGACTGTAAATATGGGTTTTTTAGCGTTTTCGAACGATATCACGTTGCTCAGTGTATGCGAAAGCCTATTAAAATATCTTGTCACATCGAAACTGATAATGTGCCAATACAAGACGTTGACAGTTCATGGCATGGAATTTTCAAAAGGGAAAAAGTGAAGGACAAAAGAGCGTCTTGGAAGAACCGTTGTTTTTTGACAAGTTACGCTACAAAAAAACAGGACAAGATAGTGACTATCGGTTATTATGCTCGCTCTACAATGTGGTGTCATTAAAAAAGGCTAGAAAACCGGCCATTTACATCGTTTCGGGACCCATTCAAGAGTGCTTTTTTTAGTAGAAGTTGGCGAATGATCTCGAGATGATTTAACCCGAGAGAAGTTAGATCAGTGTTTTGATTTTGCCCCAAAGTGAAAATGACCCATTAGCACAATTCGGCAGGCCCTGTGATAGAATATTGCCTGATCATATTTTGCAGCGTTTTCTGCATCTGTTTATTCTTTGTCTTTGACAGGTGACCATCGACCGCAACGCAGAAGGGAAAATTAGGTCTATTGTGAGGGCTGCAGCCCACCGAACTGACAGATTTGACTACAAGGCCACCGTATTTCCACGCGCTGATGAAGATTCTGGGCTTTTTGTCGCCTACTTCGTGGAGTCGTTCCTGAATGCGCCGACATGGATCGCTCAGTGCGGCGTCCAATACCTGTTCGACATGAACAACTTCATGCGCAGAGTGGCTCACCATTTGGAGCCGTTCAAGGATCAGACAATCGGGAAGATTGTTTCTGGCCACAACGAACTGAACTACATCGACTTTCCCAAGCACATGTTGTTCATTGCTGGGGAACCTCGCGTATGTTTAATCGCAGTTGACACCAATAATAGAGCATTATATTTACAGAGATTACAACAGAGACAAATCTGCTGGCACTGTTCAAACTTCGGCGAACATGACAGGATAGACAATATGAGCCACTATCAGGAGTTCCATGATCGCTATTTCGTATGATCCCATAGTTTTAGTGACTTTTTAAACACTAATTTTAGGCTCACAAAGCAGGAAACGTGTACACTGCGAATACGTTTATGGCGAAACAGCTGTACAGGACCATAAGTCCCTTATGTCTTGAAGAGATGTCAAAGAAGGATGTCAAAACGCAAGGACGGGCCCTCGGACTTCTTTTGCGTAACTTACGACTCGGACAGGAACCCCGTCATCCTTTGCTGAACGATCCCGACGCCGATAGAAGAAGCTACGTATATTTCCTTCTTGATAGCGCCCATCTGGCCGACAATCCTCAGCAAACCAAGCTCGAAGATTTCGTTGCCAGCATCATTTATGTTGGGAAAGGGACATGTTCGACACGAAGAAACAACGGACGAGGCAACGATGAAATTGGATTGACCCCCGGACGCTGTTTCGAACACAAGGACGAAGGAAAGGGGTCAAGAGAGATCAAAAATATTCGTAAAACCGAAACTCTGAAACACATCGAGACGAGCGGCAGTGAAGTACTATATCTTCTAACATATCGTCGCTGCGCCGACTGGATGGCCCACGTGATCGAGGAAGCGGTCATAACGTTGCTGAAACCACGTTATTTCCTGATCTCCAACATTGATCCCGGAAACAATAAAGCCGATCAATCCATCAATCATGTGCAGAGGCTAGAACTGGCCAGGCTAGCTTTGAACAGGGCCCACACACAACTTTGCAAAGGAGGAATTCGTGTCCACAGCAATGCAGAAGACATCAAGCTGCAGCTGGGATCGGACAATTGGAACACATATATGAACGTTTACGACGAGTGAGTCATTCTGTTTGTTATGCAATGCAAATTCTATCCCGCTATCAGTTTATTATAATCTCGAATATATTTAGCATATAATTGGGGAATGTTCGTCGCCCAGAACGTGCGGGCCTACTTGGAGCAGATGTTCACCACTGTGTGCTCCTTGACCACAGGAGTTCTCGACGTCCGCCTGTACTCCGACCAGCGGCTGGACGATCATCCAGTTCTGGGCCGAACACGAAGCGCACCACCAACACGAGCTCGACGACCTCTCGGACACAGGCACTGATGACGCTCTCACCGATCATGAGTAGAATGCGGGTTGAAATTTCTATTAGGGGTAATTAACTTACATACGGGTATTGTGTACATTTCGACGGGTGTTCCTATGTACATACGGGTATCCAGAGTTCCATGTTTGTACATATTTCGTGTCTATGGATTTCTATAAATAATGTGAATATTGCTCAGTTGCTTACAGTTTCACTAAACTTCATACCGGGTCGATGACAGCGTAACAGCAATGTTCGCACTGGGCAGTACTGTATCGCATCGCTCTATCGCTTCACCAAGATCTCCACCTATTTCTACGTGCTCCGTTTGGTTGCAAATTTTGTGCATTCAGAAATACGTAGAGTCTCACTCGTGTCGCGGTGGCCAGCAGTCGGTCCCTCCGGGCGATAGAAATGCCTTTGAGTCGTGAATAAAGCCAACTCAAGTCAGAAATACGTATAAAAGACGTAAAGATAGGCGAAATGAAACGACGGACACCGAAGTCTGAATCTCTCGCGCCCCACTTCTCCAAATACACTTTCGCGGGTGGCCCAGTGATTACATATTTACCTCCGGGTAAAGTTTTCAACTTGCGCGCTATCTTTTTCGGCGTGATTGCATCCCAGGCCTTCGCTTGAGCGGGGCCATTGACCAGCGCTTGATAGAGTCGAAATTATTCTTAGCGCTATTGGAAGGGGCCCTTTCCTTCTGAAGCTTCTGAAAGCCAATTAGGTGCTCATGCAAAAGGCTGAAATTGGGGCCAAAAAACTATAGCCCTGCGGGCGGCAATACACCATAGCCCTGCGGGCGGCAAGATAGGTGCTCATGCAAAGGGCTGAATTTGGGGCCAAGAAACTGTAGCCCTGCGGGCGGCAAGACACCATAGCCCTGCGGGCGGCAAGATTGGTGCTCATGCAAAGGGCTGAATTTGGGGCCAAGAAACTGTAGCCCTGCGGGCGGCAAGATTGGTGCTCATCAGAGTTGTCGGGTTCGGGTTTTCGGGTCGGGTACCCGAACGCTTCGGTTTCGGTTTCGGGTTCGGTTTCGGGTACCCGAAAATTTCGGTTTCGGTTTCGGGTTCGGGTACCCGAAAGTTTCGGTTTCGGGTTCGGGTTCGGTTTCGGGTTTTCGCCGGGTCTTGCCTCGATTCCATCCTCCGTGTTGAGTGTCCGCACAGCCGCTGCGCTGACGTTTTTTCGACTTTGAATTTGTGTTCAATGGCTCGAAGTGCAGTGTATTCCTCCTATTCGGAGATAGAAGGTTTTTTTGTCTGCAAAAGTTGCGGAGTGAAGCTGAAGAAATCCAATGATAGCTCGACATCGTCACTTCTGCGTCATGCGCGATCGCATGAAAACAACGCAGAGGAAGCGCCACGCAAGCAGCTCGAATTCGTCCCCTCCTCGGCCGGAGTCCCCTTCGAAAACGCATGCCTCAGGTTCTCCGCAGCATTTGGAGTGCCATTCCGTGCAGTGGACTCCTCTGAATTTCAGGAGATGATAAGAACATCAACTGTGGGCGCCGTAAGTACAGTGTTCCTTTGCGGTGGACTTAACAATTCTCTCTTTAGATACCAGATCGCAAAAAGCTCGCTGGCGAAATTCTGGCCAGAAACGCAGCGGAAGTTCGAGGGCGACTTCTGCGTACGACGAAAGGTGAACTCCTATCCTTGTCTGTCGATGAATTCAGTCAAAGGTCTCGACGTTTCCTAACGTAAGCATGTTTACAAAGTACTGTAGGATTACTGCTTCTAACGTAACGTCGGATTGGCGAATAAACACGACCCGCCTTGATGTGCTGTCCTTAGAAGACCGACGAGCAATTGGTGAAGTGATTAAGGAGCTGATCGTCGCGCAGCTTGAGAAGTTTGACATATCGTTAGATCGAGTCGTTTCTGTGACACGTGATGGTGGATCGAATGTTGTCAAGGCTATGCAGTTGCTTGGAATAGACAGGTATGGATTATATGCATTTGTACAATACTATGTGTTTCCCCCTTCTCTTCAGCATCCACTGCTATGACCACTTCCTGCATCTCTGTTTAATGGATGCCCTAAAGTCCGACACTGTTAAAACGTCGGTGAAGCTGATCCAATCGGTAGCGGCAGCCTTCAAAAACAGTCCTATGGCTACAAAAAGGCTTCTGCAGTTCTCCAGTGGCAAAACGCTTAAATTGGTAAAATTTCTATTGTTTTCTGTATAATACGTATGTGATAATCCAGGCTGTGGCGACTAGGTGGAACTCAACGCTTGCGATGTTAAAAAGTTATTATGACGTCTCTGACGCCTTGATCGCTTTCGCAGGCGATCCTGTCTGCGGGGACATGCCCGCAGCAAAGGCAATATTGCACGCGTATACGCAAATAGATGTTCGCTCCTTGAAGCCGCTGATTTCAATCCTTACGTTCTTGGAGTCAATCGGGAGAATGGTAAGCAAAAGGATGTTGGACTCACGATTAAAATGGTTTAGGCAGAGGCAAGAACAGCCTTCGCTTCGGTCATACCGTACTTGCTCTTCCGCATAAAAGAATTCCTTCGAATCCCAGTATCCGGTTCGCAAGATCAAACCTTGGCAGCATTATTCGTGGATGAGTTCCGCAAATCGTTCACAAAGCGGTCCCGAGAATACGAAAATCACAATCTCATCATGAAGATCGCCTTCTTCGATGCAAGGTTCGTCCATCGCGAAGAACTCTTCAGCAGCGAAACGTGGATGAGGGCTGAACAACTGGTGAAGGAGGAACTCAAAGTGATCCAGGGCGAAGGAACAAAGGAAGACACTACCGAAATCGAACGAGGTGACGAGATCTCTGAAAACATTGTCGCGACAACCCTGTCGCGATGTTCCTTTTTATCGTTAATCGCTATGTTTCTTACTAATGTCTGCACATTTAGTGCCTTTTTCTGTTGTATTAACCGGCACGATGGATGTTCCATCACAGCTACGATGTCTACGATGCGCCGAGGCCGAACATCTGATGTCTACGAAGTGCCGTTTGATTGCGTCAGCCTGGTCTTGCCACGATTTCTACCGTCAACGGATTCGAGAACATTCTGCGCGCTGCAGCGAGAAGATTTGCCGCGGAGCCCAGGCGCTGCGTTCACTGACGAAGCAGAGCGGCTCGCGCTCGAGCTGAAGCGACGACTGAAGTCCAAGCCGTTCGGACTTGTTGTTCGATCATCTGGATCGTTTTGTATTTGGTTGAATCGCCGTAGATTCGTTTGTTGTTGTTTGGTGCAGTCCAGAGGGACGCTTCATAAAAGAGTGAAAAGAGCACCGTTGTTGTTGTTGTATCTTGCGCGACCAGTGTCCGCATATCAACTTATCGTTGTCGTCGTCGTCGTTTGTGAAGCCGTTGGTTATTGTGTGACGCTTGTGTTTCGTCACGGTGCTTGGAGCAAGATCCGCACCATTTATCGTCGTATCACTGAGGATTTTACCGCGTGGCAGCAGTTATCTACGTATCTCCATTGTTTGGAGACGTTTATTCCTGTTTTGGCGAGCATCCTATCACGTAGTGAACATCGGTTGCGTGGAAAGCTAATCTTTTCCACAAACATTGAGATCGACCTGTGTCGCCCTTGGACGCCGTTGGGATTTTCTTCTGCTGCTAAGAAGGACGCGCTCGCCGAAGAGTTCAACATCTACCGCCAGGATAATCGCTTGGAAGGACCTACTCCATCCTATGATAACAGCGCCGATGTGTTGAGTTATTGGAAGAAGAATAGTAAGAAGATGCCTCGGCTGTCAGCCTTGGCGCGAAAGTACTTGGCAACAACGGCGAGTTCAGCCGAACCCGAACGTGTATTTTCCGGCCTCAGCTACTTGTTGATGAACACACGCCGTGACAATATGACGGACGAAACGATCGAGCGATTGACTACTGTTCGGCATGGATTGGCCTGCCAGAAGATCGCCGATTTCGAGAAGACCACATCAAGCAAGGAACCTGACGTTTACATCATCCAAGGAACCGAAGAAGACACTGATGGCATCAACTTGCCTTCTGATGATGAAGAAGAATCTGTCTACTAACACCCATTGATCAGTTTGTCATGTTGTTATTTTCGAGTTAAATTCAAATGTTATTTTTAATTGTTCGAACTTTCGGTTTTTCGGTTTCGGTTTTTCGGTTTCGGGTACCCGAAAATTTCGGTTTCGGGTTCGGGTTCGGGTACCCGAAACTTTCGGGTATACGCTAAAGGGTATACGCTAAGAAATACGCTAAAAACGGAAACTTTCGGGTACCCGGACAACTCTGGTGCTCATGCAAATGACTGAAGTTGTCCAAAAAACTGCAAAGCTAAGAAATACGCTAAAAACGGCACAAAAACTATACAGAAACGCAAGGGATTTATTATATTCTCCTGTGTCTGCGGAGTCCGGAGCAGGGCTGTGCGAGACGAGACTTTTCAACCTCGAGACTCGAGACCAAAATAAAAATCTCGAGACGAGACTCGAGACTCGAGACTCGAGACTTTTCACTGTTTTCCAGAACCAGAGTTGTTGAGTTCGGGATTTCGGGCCGGGTAGCCGAATTAAAATTTCCTGGTTCCTCTGATACTTGTTCGACTCGGGTCCACGAGCAAAATTATTGGGTTGGAACAATGAAAATATCGCTTTTTCAGAGCACGCTTCTAACCATGAAGATGCATATTTCACTAGAGGTGTTAACCATTTAAGTGCCATGCTCACATCGGCAAGTAAATAATCCTTTATCCCTCGACATGTTCGTCGACATTATCGTATGTTTTCGGTGGCATAACGGAGACGTAGATCCATTTAGATTCCTCTGTCACCTCCTGAAATGTTGGCAAAAGTGACGGCATGTGTGGAGGAAATGGCTATAAAATTCTCTATCCTATAAAACTACACTCTAGATTGCGTGGTCCTGTTCAAAAACAATGAAAACCGAACCCGTTATTTTATTCTTCGAACGACATTTGGGCTAACGTCGTCTTATATTCTTGCATGGATCGCTTGATCTGTCTGGATTGACATAAAAATGGAAGTTATCCTGTTGAGAGTGCATTCAAAACTCAAAACGCGCGTGCAAAAGCCCTACAATAGCCAGCAATAGTCCTCATTCGAACGATTGCAGACTTTCTTATCAGGACCCAAAAGTCTCGAGAGTCTCGAGGATTTCACGAGACTCGAGACTCGAGACCAAAAAAAAGCCTCGAGACCTCGAGACTTGAGACTCGAGACTTGCACAGCCCTGGTCCGGAGGTCCACAAAAATCCGCTCTCGATAAATGTCCGCTTTGACCCCAACGCCTTTTATGATGAAAATGAGCCTGGTTTTACCTGTCCCAGAAATTCCTGCCCAAGCCATCGCACTTTTTGGGGAAGTGGGGATATAAACAAAAAAAAGAAAATATAAACGATGCGCAAACAGAAACCATTTATGGTGCAATTATCACTGTCAATCGAAGGTAAAATGACATAACTGAAACACATTAGTCAGCGATACAACACAAATGGATGTTGTAATCACTCAAATAGTCTTCTTCCGATTCATCACGAGCTGATACAATTTCCAATTTACGCAGATCTTTACAATGCTTCCATTCATACTCATCACATATTTTATAGCGCTTCAGTTGACCAGACGTTACACAACTATACAAGAGTTGATTGAACGCTTCCTCGTAAGATAAATTGCCGTTGGTATTTGGTTCCAAACAGAGTGTAGTGAAATTAGGCATCCAGGTGGCCTTCAGGAGGAAGTCAAGGAACTTGCAGTTTAGCATGAGTTCCTTCGAAGTGATAGCACAACCCCTGTCGTAGTAGCATTCATTATAACGTATAATGTGCAACTTGCGTATTGAGTTTAGGACTGTGCTGATCAAGTCATGGTGCTTCGGAAATGCACAGTTGAACTCGACATGAACTCCTCTGCTCTCCTTTAGAACTGCACGGATTGCCTCGAACTTCTCCGGAGACAGCTGGTGCCAATATTTGTTTTCCCTACTTGGACACCCAAGTTGCCTAAAGTAGATAGTGTCGAACTCGTATGGCTTGTGGATGTCTCCGTTTACGTAGATACCACGAGGAGATGTTTTCGTAAATTTCTTCCAAGTGACGCTCAGTCCAAACTGAACAGGCAAATCTTCATACATGTAGAAATATAAATTAGTTTTTGGTCGTCGGAAAGAAGAAAAAGAGATATTGCATGCGGCACTAGCACCACGAGACCAAGGGCTGACAGTCCTGACTATACCGTGAAGACGGAGGGCTTCTATGAGCGCGTTATCATAAAAAAGACTAAATACGTGATGAATGAATGCAAGGGGAACATTGTTCATGGTGAGGTTTTCACGAATGGCCAAACTCAGTGATTGACTGCGCATAAATATGCTACAGAATGCGATGCTTCTGCCTGTTCTTGCCATTCACCATTTTCTACCATTTATTGGGTTCGAAAATTGAAGATGTCGTTTTTTTATTTTTCGTCTATTTTTGCATTGTGTGATGCTGGGGTCGGAAGGATTAGTGCGTTCATAGGGTGCTGGACCTTAGTCTACAAGGTTACATGTGGAAATTGGGGCGCTACTAGCGAATAGTGGCCAAAACTAATTTTGAGTTGCCAAATGTCGGAATACCGTTCTAAACTTTAATAAATTTGAACCAACCAGCATACATATTACATAGAACACACATTCAGAACTTCACAGCATATCAGTTATTCTTCTTTGTTTTCTTGTTTCGCTGCGTACGTTCTTTTCTTGTTTCGCTGCCTACGAGAGGGCGCAGTTGTTGAGCGAATTCGAGCAACGCGACGACAGATAGGTGTCGTTTGAGTGTTGCCGTTCTTTAGTGGGCGCCCAGGGCCGCGCCGAGTTGTTGGGCGATCACCAAAGGAGGGGAGAGCGTCTTGCGAAAGTGTTTCTACTTCGGAATTGTCGTCCCCGTCCGAATTCTGGGGGCGTTGCGCAGGGACTAGTATCTCGTCACCGCTCTCGCTCTCGTCAAGACCGAAAGAATTTTGGGTTTTGAATGAGTTTTCGTATTGCATCATTGTCCGCATGTCGTACTCATAGAGGTGGAAGGCAAATTTTTCTGAAGATGTCCCCAGCAAGCGACGCATGTCTGTTTTTACAGCACCCCACATGGCTTCTATACCCTGTGTGCGGACTGTCTTATCCTTTGGATTTACAAAGTTTATCCGATGGCTAACCCATCGGCGGGTGTATTCCATATCCAGCTCCTCTATTTTTCCATAAGCAGCCCAACAGTCCGATGTGACGATGGTCGCACGAGCACAGTTATCTCGAATTATTGGCAGAAGCGTGTCCGCGGTTTTATCGCACCTCAAATAGGCGAACCTCGCCAGTGTTTCTGTCTGACAAACCGAACACACAGCCCTACTCTTTTCCGAGTGTTATATTGTGCTTACGCGATTTCGACGACAACTCCCACTCCCCTAGTTGGTGATCCTACGACTGGCGCATTGCCCGATCGCGGCAAACCCACCTAAACTTATTATAAAACTCAACCAGTGTTGAAACCGCCCAGCAATGTTCGTTATGAACGTTTTCAAGGCGCGTGGTAGGGTTTTTGGCCCAAAAGTGGGCCATCCTGAGGATTTCGTCCACACCCAGTTTGTACTCGGAGAAGAACGAGCCTCGACGAACACACTGCCTTCTTATGAATTTCTTCTTGTTGCAGTCGGTACACCGCCACTAAATGAGTGCGCCAGCTAGCTTATGTAACCACCATTCCGACCGCAAAAAAAACACCATCCTCCTCGGCAAAAAATGCAGAAGAACACGAAGAAGACCGCGAAGAAGATGATTATTAAACATTAAATGTTCTGTTTCCATTTGTTGTTATTGGTTATTGTGATAAAATACTTTTGGCCGCAATTCCGACTTTTGGCCACTACTCACTAATAGAGCCGAAATTGGAAGGTCCGATTTCCCATGAATTCTCCGACAACTTCATCCGCCGGCGCAACTTAATCGCCGCCGCATTTATCTGTATTTCCAAAGGACAATATTTTCTTTTATATTTCGTGGCTGCTACGGTCAAGGGGGTCTAGCTATGAGATCAATAGTAATACTTGAGGTTCACTGTTCGCCAGATTCACTGTCCTATAAGCTCAGATATGTAGTTCTCATAGGGTCACCATCGTTCCCCGAGTTCTTCTGTCAACATTAGAAGGATAACGCTCTCCATCCAATCACCGTCTCTATTTCCCCTTATTTTCTTGCATACTTTCTGCTATAGAAGTGTAACCGCAGGTTCTGTATCCCTTCGACAGATTAACTTATCGCAAAAGGGTGGACCCCCATTCAACACGTTTTATCTTTAGGCGCCAAGTCGCATTTCCTAGGTAGATAAAACGATCAGCGATCTGTGATGCAAGTTCTATATCCCGTCAACTTCGATTGTGAAACATTGACTATTGCTTCAAATAAATCAGTCTGTAGCTTTAGTTTAGCTTCCAAGAAAGCCGATAATGACTAGTGGTTCAAAGAGTAACCTCATATGATAGTTTCACATACGTGACAGATGTGGATATTGTCGAAGGCCAAGTTGTACTGTTGTTGTTTTGTAGCCTTATTGTTCATTGTTTGGTAGTAGTGATTGTGTTGACGCTGATTGTAACTACTCTCTAAGCTGAACAAAGCGACACCTGCTGTTATATCATGGTGTTAGGAAGAGAGGCGTTAGGAAAAAGGTAGTGGGTCGCCAGCTGGAATCTGGCGGAGCGGAAATGCGCTTTTCCATGCAGACCGCGAAGCGGTCGGAGTGGAAATTACTTACTTGAAAATATAAACGATGCGTAAACAGAAAACATCTATGGTGGCCATCAACGGCAATGTGATCTTAGTGAAACATATTAGTCAGCGATACACGATAAACAGATATCATAATCACTCCAGTGGTCTTCTTCCGATTCATCACGAGCTGATACAATTTCCAATTTACGCAGATCTTTACAATGCTTCCATTCATACTCATCACATATTTTATAGCGCTTCAGTTGACCAGACGTTACACAACTATACAAGAGTTGATTGAACGCTTCCTCGTAAGATAAATTGCCGTTGGTATTTGGTTCCAAACAGAGTGTAGTGAAATTGGGCATCCAGGTGGCCTGCAGGAGGACGTCGAGGAACTTGCGGTTGAGCATAAGTTCCTTCGAAGTGATAGCACGGCCCGTGTCGTAGTAGTGTTCATCATAGCGTATTATGTGCAACTTACGTATTGAGTTTAGGACTGTGCTGATCAAGTCATGGTGCTTCGGAAATGCGCAATTGAACTCGACATGAACTCCTCTGCTCTCCTTTAGAACTGCACGGATTGCCGCAAACTTCTCCGAACACAGCTGGTGCCAATATTTGTTTTCCCTACTTGGACACCCAAGTTGCCTAAAGTAGATAGTGTCGAACTCGTATGGCTTGCGGATGTCTCCGTTTACGTAGATACCACGAGGAGATGTTTTCGTAAATTTCTTCCAAGTGACGCTCAGTCCAAACTGAACAGGCAAATCTTCATACATGTAGAAATATAAATTAGTTTTTGGTCGTCGGAAAGAAGAAAAAGAGATATTGCATGCGGCACTAGCACCACGAGACCAAGGGCTGACAGTCCTGACTATACCGTGAAGACGGAGGGCTTCTATGAGCGCGTTATCATAAAAAAGACTAAATACGTGATGAATAAATGCAAGAGGAACGCTGTTCATGGTGAGGGTTTCACAAATGGCCAAACTCGGTTCATAAATGTGCTACAGAATGCGATGCTTCTGTCGGTCGCCGGTCGTCGATCCCGAAGGTCGCCGATGCTCTGAGGACCAGCGAAGACGCAACTCCCGGACCACGGACCATCAGATGCAAGCTCAGAAGCGTCCGCTGTACCGCAAACGATATTCCGCTGCCGCAGCTGAAGATTTGCCGATTCCCAGATGCCCCGTGAAGTGCGCCGTCTACGACCGGTTCGACATCTACGCCGCGCCAGGGATGAAGCCGTCTGCCAGACATCCTCTGTTTATCTATTTTCGGTATCGCGCAAGGCATAATGCCTTTGATTCATGAAATAAAGTCGTAAGTCGTAAATAAAGTAAGTATATGAATTATGCAAGCATACAATGGTATAAATCCGATAGCTGACGCAACTGTTATTCCAGAATAGCCACTGGTTACATGTTCCTGCACGGGCCAACATCTAGGTATGGCTTGAGCAAACTCAGGCTTGGCTTAGTTCTGTCTTCCTGGTAGCTGATACGAAAGTTCTGTAACGCTGATTTCAATTATTAATTTTTGTCGTTTTTGTGAATCGGGGCAAAAAAACAAACAGAGCTAATTTAAACGCCTTCGCTTGGCAGGAGCTGTCTAGACATCCAGACGATGGCCGCCGAGTGGGATGAATGGCAGATCGGATTTGAATCCGATGATCTGCGCAATTTAGCACATTCTAGAGAAGAAGTCCTGGCTAAGATGTCATGATACCATACTCCGTGAACAGAACGTATAACGTAGAGTAGTTTATTTCTCGATTTGGATGCGTGATCTATTATAAAAGGCCTGTTTTTCTTTTCACTGAACTTTCCTGTCGCCCTGTATTTATTATTTAGATCATCAATGAGCAAGCTTTGCGAAATGAAGGCAATTGAATCGAAAGTGATGCGAACGCAGTGAGATACACCTGAAGATCGAAGACTCTGGTTGGGTAGAATGGTTTGCGATATCCATTATTCACTGCTCACCTGTGCGGGCTCATCGAATCTGCCCTTGGTAGTCTGAAAACGTAGAATAATTACCTGCTATACATATGGGCCGGTCACCGTTTTGCTCATCTGATAGAAAATGGTGCCAATGGAAGTGACGGTGAAGAAGGCGACGAGCAAGATGACACACGTGGTGATGTAGTGATGACGTTTGGACCTCACCGACTTCTCTTTAATGCTCTTAGCGGGAACATTGGAGCGCCTGCAAGGATCAAAGTAGTGGATCGTTTGATCGTTGTCATAGTTTTAATGAGCGTGTAACTAACGAAGGTGCGCTTTCTTCAATTTCGCCCTGATTCGACACTGACTCATTCGTGTAATCCATCTTCTTTGGATGATCGGGAACTCCGAGAATGATACGCTTGGTCCCGAACTCTTTGATTAAGATCGACTTTGATTCATCAGCTTTCTACAATGAATCAATGACGGAAAATGGTCTTAAAATAGTCCGCTCATTGGGGTGAACTTAAATTGAGATCCTCCAACGATACCATAATCTCATCTCCATTTATTCTACTTTTCTTAATTCGTTCAAGTCGGCTGCTTACCTCGATTGCTTCTCTGGCTTGCTGTTTGAGCTTCTCTAAGATCACTTCGTACTCGGCCACTTGACATTCAGGGGTGGGAGTCCCTTCTATCATGTATTTGATGAGGAGAAGATTGTAGTAATCGTTCTGGGCCTTTCAGTACTCCGGACCGTTCAGTGTTTCGCTACAATTCATCACATCTTCTCTCGAGGAATTCGGCACCTCAACACTTATCTATCCTCTACCCATATAGCTGATTAACTACAAGGGACTTGCCAAATACAGAGACGCCTAGGACCAAAAAGACTCCGGTAAATATCATGACTATGCGAATTCCAAACGGTGCTCAGCTGCACTGGAATATGTTTATAGCCTTGAAAAACGGAACACGAACTTGCAGTATCGGCATTAATGTAGAATACACTTCAGAGGAGCCGTCGGTCAGCCGAGTGACTGCAGTGTGTGCTCTTTCATCGCGGGAAGTGATCTTTTTGTTGTCGGCCAGCTGTTGTTCGCTGTTCATTTTGACAATAAACGGAAGATTTTGGTTCCGGTTTCACATCTCTTTCAAGCTGATTCGAACTAGGATGCTTCTAATGTTTTGTCTCCTATAAATTTTAAAACGTGATGTGGCTATGCTGTAGCTACACCAGATGAGCTATTGTCCCTGAAATCTAATTGGAAGACGAACTAGAGCTGGAATGACGACTTACTGGTGATATGCTTGTTTGATCGAAGAGATATCGAACATAACTCGCCACTTCGAGGTGCTTCAAAAGTACAAGATCAGGACCACGCAATGGTCTTGGAATTAATGGGTTGTCGGGTTGGAAAGGGACCACTTTTGCAATGAATGTTCTTTACGTGCAATACAAAGATTTCACTCAAGATATTAAGAATTGACAGCGGTCACATGAACTTACTTTGTAAACAGGACATAAAGAACCTCAAAGAACAGAGTAGTCAAAGAAAATCATGAGGAATGCAATGTAGAAGTCGCCAAAAAAGGGGTGGTCCTATTATCATGCAATACTTGGAATAAGATATGTGCCCTTATGGTAATGAACACTCATTTTCATAAGCAGATATTATCTATGTTCAAAGATTTGTTTTCGTCATCATAGACCACACTACATAGTACAACCTGTCGGGTTGCGCGCCTTTTCGGTATTGATCAGATCAGCGGCCCCGCGCTCGTTTTCTGTCTCTAGTTTAACTTTCATTGTCGATTAGAACTACTTTGCCATCTGTGTTTACATGGCAAACGTGACATTCCTTCCATGGGCTTCTGGTGTTTCGCGTAGCTTAACTTTTGTGACTGTTCCGTGGCAGTCTGTCCTATGTAATAAAGTGTTCCTTTTATTGCAGAGCGAATCTCCGTCCCATGGAGTGGTCGATGGAGTCGATACTTCTGAGCGATTTGTTTAAATACATGTAAGTTATTCTCGTTTCTTCACAATAGTAACATTAGAACGTGTTTCAGGACACATACGACCTAATTGTAAACGACGTCGAAAACTATGGCACGCCTCTTCAGAGCGTCTATGGTTGCTATTGAAGGTATTGTTTTTATTTTATTTTCTAAACCATTTCCACAATCAGCTGAAGAATACGGAAGCAAACGTTCGGACATATGGCAAAGGATTTGGCATCCTCCATCCAGAATGGCCACATTCTAACAGAAGCACGAAAGGAAGCAACGAGGCGCCCAATGCGCTGGTCAAGAGGAGATTATTTAAGTCAGGCAGGGAAATGAAGTGGCTCTTGTTTCCTGTTCGTCTACCAACACACTGCATGCTGGCGATCAATGATTCTTGCACGAAAAGAATACTTATCTTGGACCCAGGCAATGTAAGTGAACAGCTTTTTCTTTAAGGACTGTTGTCTATGTTTCTTTGCGCCTCATTATTCATTCACCTTTTCCTATTTAGAGTCCGAACGACGTCGTCGACAAGAAAATTAAAGCAATCATCAATGTTTCAACTGGACGTCAGTACAATACTGAAAGGCTTCAAGTAATAAAGTCTCCAACTGACGAAAAATCGGCGCTGTTCGTTAGCTACTTTGTAAACGTGTTCTTGAACTCACCATCGTGGATCACGGAATGTGGAGTTCAACACGAATTAGATGTGAAGAACTTTAAGAATGAAATCTTTTGGCATTTGAAGCCGTTCGTTAATGGTACTGCGGACAAGATTGTGGATTACACACGAAAACGTACGGCTCTTCAATTCTCGAAAGAGCCACTGCGCGCTGTTGATCCTGATGTGAGCTCATTGACCCATTGTGCCTTTAATTTTGCATCAAATCTGCAGGCGACCCAACGAGACCAAATCTGCATACACTGCCCGTTCATCCACGGCGGTCATCATTCCTTCGACATGCTGCAACATTACCACAACTTCCACGACAAATATTACGTATCTTCGCTATTTATGTCCAGTTAACTTCTTGCACTGTCATTTTAGGCGTTCCGAGCAGGAAACATCTACTGTTCCGGTTTCGACTCTAATAGATATATGTTAAACGCCAAGCAACGAGATCGTCACTTGGGAGGAAGACTCAAGAAGCTGAGGGAGATATATGAGCCAAACCATCCTTATTATCCTGATGCCAAAGCTGATAGACGAAGTTATGTCTACTTTCTTCTTCGGCTGCTTTTTTCCTCGTGGCTATGTCACTGGATGGAGCTCATCTGAACGAAACTCCGCAAGAAACGAAACTTGAAGACTTTGTTGCCAGCATTGTGTATATAGGCAAAGGAACGTTCAAGAAGCCGCAGAATACTGAGCAACCCCACTTGATTTCTGACCGCTGTTTTCAGCACAAAAATGAAGGACAGGGCAGCAGGGATGTGACTAATGCGCGGAAGACGGAAACGATCAAGCACAGTGAGATAGGCGGAGTAGACTTGTACTACGTCCTGATTTATCGAGAATGTGCTGATTGGATGGCTCTTGTGACCGAGACCGCACTGATCACATTGCTAAAACCGCGAGGTTCCCTCTTCACTAATATTTATGCTGGAAATAACGCCCCCGGCGATAAGATGAATTATTCGAAAAGGCCGGCTCTGGGAAGGAAGAGAGCTTACAAGCAACTTATAAATGGAGGCACAGTGTTGCGGAAGATGTGGAACTGGAGCTCGGAACGGATGAGTGGAACAAATCCATGAAAACTTACGAGAATCCACCGGTGAGTGAATGTGTTTATGTGTTGAGAATTCTTTTGATGCATTAAACTAACTTATGATCGTTGGTTATAATCGGAATTTTTCCAGAAAACGCTCGGAATGCGCCGTTACCACGACTATCATGACTGCTACTTCGTATGGACAAGGACTTTTAATGATGTTTACAGTGCTCACAGAATGATCAATTTATCGTGTCTTGAGGAGTTGTCGAACGAGGAGGGCGAACATCGAGAGCAATTCTTACGACAGACACTCCGTAAAATCAGAATGGTAGAAGAACACCAGCATCCTTATTTGGACGAACGAGCTCACTCAGAAGGCCACTTCCCAGTTTGCTATGCACTTCTTTGATCGTGTTGTATTGAGTGTTTGTCGAATAATTCATGTAAAAGTAAAATTTTTAACCATGCTTGTTGAAGGGAAACTTTCTATTGCCTTTCCTGAGCTTGGCAGAGCGGACTGGCACGCTTCCTCACGACATAATAAGGGCCCCATTTCTGAATGCATGCTTGAAGGTGGAAGGCAGCAAAGTGGTGCATTTTTGAGGGGGTCGACGACGACAGGCTGAATGTTGTTGTCAAAGGGGCGGAAATGGAGAAAAAATAGAGGCGCCGACGTGGATAATATAGACATCTCTTGACGATATTCCTGGGGGCTTGAGGGTTGATCGGCAACAGAGATGTCGGGAACATAACCTGTTTGGCAGAAAATATTTATAGTGCAATTATCTATGTCAATCAAAGACAATATAACATGTGTGAAACATGTTAGTCAGCGATACAGGACAAAAGGATATTGTAATAACTCGAATAGTCTTTTACGGATTTGCCATCAGCTAGAATTTGCTTTTTACACAAATCTTTGCAAAGCTTCCATTCGCGGCCATCGTGTATTTGATAGCGCTGCAGTTGACCAGACGTTACACAACTGTCCAAGAGTTGGTTGAAAGCTTCCTCAAAAGATAAATTACCGTTGGTACGTGGTTTCAAAGAGAGTGTAGTGAAGTTGGGCATCCAAGTGGCTTTCAGGAGGAGATCGAGGAACTTGCGGTTTAGCATAAGTTCCCTCGAAGTGACATCATAGCCCGTGTCGTAGTAGTATTCATTATAACGTATGATGTGCAGCTTGTGAATTGAATTGAGGACTGTTCTGATCAGTTGTTGGTGCTTCGGAAATGCGCAATTGAACTCGACATGAACTCCTCTGCTCTCCTTCAGAACTACACGGATTGCCTCGAACTTTTCCGGAGACAGCTCGTGCCAATATTCATTTTCCTCGCTTGGAGAGTCAAGGTGCTGAAAGTAGATAGTGTCGAACTCGTATGGATTATCATCACCAGAGAGCATTTTCGTAAATTCTTTCCAGCTGACGCTCGGTTCAAACTGAACAGGCAAGTTTTCGTACATGTAGAAATGCAGACTAATTTTTGTAGTGCGTCGAAAAGAAGGAAAAGATATTTCACATGCCTCAGTAACGGCGAGAGACCAAAGACTGTCCATCCCGACTACATGCTCAAGATGAAGGGCTCCTATGAGCGCGCGATCATAAAACAAACTAAATACATCATGACTGAACACAAGAGGAACGCTGTTCATGACGACGTGTGCACGTATGGCCAACCTCACAGAACAGCTATCTATAAATGGTTACATGATGCGATGCTTCTGCTACTGCGAGCAGGTTTGGGAAAAGTTCTCACGGAATCAATAAAGTTTGACAGAAACGAAAGAAGTTTTTTTTACCTCAGAGCGCCGATAAAGGCCATATGGGAAAGGGCAGAGTTCAGTTTTTGTTCGAAAAATTATACCATTCAACCGGGATAATATGGACTACGGTACAAGAAGACCGCTTCCCACTTTGTTCTACACTTCATTGATCGCGTTGCACTGACAAGGGAACCTCGCGAAGTGATACGCGCCGATCGGGCTGTGGTGTGGTGGGACGGATAGAGGGTGGGCTGGGGAGTCGAACGCACATAAACTCCGCGGCCCGAAATTAAGTGACGAACCCAAAACATGGCCACGAAGTTGTGAAAATTCACGACACTAGGTACTAGTACGACCGCAATGCCCTTTGTAGTGGGCGCGCCTGTGGTCGAGTGGTAGTGGTCTCGGACGCCAATGTTTTGAGTGGTCGGGTTCGAACCCCTGAGGGTCTAGACTTTTTTATTTATCTTCAATCGACCTCTCTTATATGTTTTGTGCGTTACTCTGATTATTTTTGCGACAGTCTAGCCTAGAATAAAGGCACCAGTTTCTCCAGAAACACACGAATTCATTTTTCTGCTACTGAAGGTAGACTTTCCAAGGTCCCTTGCATCTGTGTAAAAATATAAGGTCGTCCACAAGAATTACGTGCATCTACCGCGTTTTTGCGCATTTTGCAGTTATCCACTTCTGTTCAGGCAACGTTCAGACACTTCGTTCAGGTTATAAGAATGGCGACAAAGAAGAGAGCACTGTTGGAACCGCCTAAAGACCGTGGGTTC
Organism: Steinernema hermaphroditum; assembly: GCA_030435675.1. Lineage (NCBI taxonomy): Eukaryota > Metazoa > Nematoda > Chromadorea > Rhabditida > Steinernematidae > Steinernema > Steinernema hermaphroditum. The sequence continues at coordinate 15,531,162 of CM059623.1, forward strand.
AATCCGAGCAATATCGTAAAACTTCTCTCGATGCGCTTCCCACTTGACCAATGTGACTACCACTTCACTGATGCCGAAGAATCCATCTGCGCCTCAATAATTGGTTAGTTTCAAACGTACTTCCGTAGAAATTGTTAGATTATTATTAGAATACATTGTTGGCATCCGCGAAGCTGACGAATCTCTTACATTCGACCCTCAAGAAAATGACGATGGTGAGAGCAGCGGCGAAGATTATACCGAGATCGAAGAAGTTAAACGCAAACTTACGTCATTCAAGTACTCCCGATCTCAAATGGAAAGAATTGTGAAGGATCATGATGAAAACGGGATGACCTTCGCGGACATTCAACACCACTATAAAATGGTAAAGTCTCGAGCTGATCTTGCGAGGTGACAGAACAATCGCATAGTATAGGGTTTAATTGGTAGTTTGCAGAATGCGAAGGTATATAACCCATTCCGTACGACTTGAAGAGGCCGAGATAAAAGACGAGCTTTTGATAGCGTTTCAAGAGTGGGTTAGGAACGGCCACCACATAAATGATCGCGATTTGCATCTTGAAGCGCTCGAAATCGCACGTCGTAAGAACCACACGACTTTTAAAGTACGCTATCTTACACTTTTTGTGACTATGAGGACATTTCAGGCCGGCCCAACATTTATTCTGGAATTTAAGAAAAAGAATAACATCGTGAGCCGAAAAGTAACCCAATCAACTACAACAAAGCAATTCGTCGATGTAGAGCGTCAGAAAGAGGTGTGTCAAGAGTTCCGCGATGGCATGAAGTCATTAATTTCAAACCACCCGAACAAAAAAAAGGTAAACCTTGCTTCAAAAGAGGATGTAGTATGGGTTGGATTGTAGATCTTCAACTCCGACCAGACAGGGTTAAAGCTTGAATTACGTGCTGGCCGAACTCTGGCGATCAAAGGTTCCAAGCAAGTCCGAGTTGTCGTCCAGAGGGAGAACGCTCTGACCCACAGCTTGACTCTCCAACCGGTCATCTCTGCCAATGGATTTCTGCAAACCCCCATGATGGTTTGCTTTCTTGAGCGCCACCCCCCAGCCAAATTCCGTGATGAATTAGAGGAATTTCAATTTTTGCACTGCGTCCATTCGGCGAGCGGCATGATGACCGCTGATCTAGCCTGCACATGGATCTCAGATGTATTTCTTCCAAACGGCGGCCAGGATTCCGTTCTGCTCATTGACTCTTGGAGCGGATATAACCGCGCAATGAACGAATTTGGAACCCAGAATCGTCAAATTGAATTCCACGTTATCCCGCCACATACAACCGGTGACGTACAACCCCTTGATGTGTTTTTCAACCGACAACTCAAGGCGTTCCACCGCCATCTCACTGAACTTCTCTGTCGTTTGAGACCGGATTTCATCGTATCAGTAAGACGAAACATTGCGAATATGCTTAACCTGCTTGTATTCCAATTCACTGCCGCTCGCTTCCGACCCATGATTATGCTCGCATGGCAAAAGGCCGGTCTGATGCAGCGTGTAAAAGTGCCTTTTTTGACTCCTGACAGTTTCTGTTTCAATTTTCCTGAATTCGGTTCATTGTGTCATTGTGGGTGTCCGGTGGTTTTCAAATGTGCTCATTGTTGTGAACTCTTTTGTATTGATCACACCATTATTCTTTCAACTCACATATGTAATGGTGTTCACATTTAATGCGTCTGATATACGATGTAATTAAAAAGTGTTGATCAGTATGATCAGTTGATCAGAAGTTCGTGCTCTTCAATTGGTTCAACTGGTTCTAAAGGAATTCATATTTTTTCCTGTATTCGGAGAGTTAGACTGTCGCAAAAATAATCAGAGTAACGCACAAAACATATAAGAGAGGTCGATTGAAGATAAATAAAAAAGTCTAGACCCTCAGGGGTTCGAACCCGACCACTCAAAACATTGGCGTCCGAGACCACTACCACTCGACCACAGGCGCGCCCACTACAAAGGGCATTGCGGTCGTACTAGTACCTAGTGTCGTGAATTTTCACAACTTCGTGGCCATGTTTTGGGTTCGTTACTTAATTTCGGGCCGCGGAGTTTATGTGCGTTCGACTCCCCAGCCCACCCTCTATCCGTCCCACCACACCACAGCCCGATCGGCGCGTATCACTTCGCGAGGTTCCCTTGTGAGTGATCGTTGGCCGATTTAATCATAAACAAAATTTTACCTGTAAACACTTATTGACACAGCGAATTCCAAAGTCCAATGAAGCTGACATGGTATTCTGTCGCAAAACTCAATTGGAAACCGAGATATTGGTTTCCTTTTCCTGGTCAAGTTCAGATAGAGAAAAGCAATTATGTATGATGTGGCTACAAATCGCAGATGCTACTCACTGAAAATTTATTAAAAATTACTGCCAGCAAGGAACCTCCATCTTCAAGTTGAGGTTAATACATCGTTTGTAAATGTGAAACACAACACCGACATAAATCAGCATCGATTAGGTTCCCGTCACAGAAAACACTAGCACGAAATGAAAAAGACTGGTTTTTAGTTGAAACCAGTTGACTGTTTCTCGGTTACGTTCATCACATTCTGCCTTTCCGAGATGAAAAACATCTTATCTTTAGTGCGCAATCAGTGTTTTAGTAGATACCAAAAAGTGCTATTCAAACTGATCACAACATCAACGCACTCTGTGACACGACCTTGTAACAGTGCATGAGTTGACACGCGCCATATCAATCCGAATTAGGCGAAATCCGGTTTTATGGTTTTCTATAAAGTGAACCCTGCAAACGGGACCAAATCATTCGTTCTTTGTGATCATGGCAGTGACGGCAGAAATCATCACCACTGCTGTTCTTCATTCTGACTCTGTTAATCCCGATGATCTGCTCGCGGACTCCCCTTTCACAGTCGGATGGCTCCTCAAAGCTCTCGAGGCGAAAGATGAGAAATATCAGAAGTTCGTCGAACACAACAAAGTTGTCAAGGTAAGCTTATTTCCATTTTTGTATAATTGCCGTGCTTAGATATCGGCAGCTGACATCAGCCAAGGAAAGGGCTTCGTTTCTAAAGTCTATAAGGTGACGATTGAGTTCGATGGATTGCATGAGCCCTACGATGTGATTCTAAAAGTGCCCGGAATTGAATCACTCCGAGAGGCTACCGAAGATGTGAGTACGGTAAGACCTTACTTTGTTTTCATCAATATAACTGCTTGTGAGCGCTCTAGGACTACGAATTCAACATGGAGGATAAACACGTCGTAGATTTCCACAATAGGGAGTGCGAATTCTACAACACCTTCGCCCCTCACATCAACGTTCCGACCGCTAGAGTCTTCAAAACGGTCGACTGGCTGGTTGGAAAACAGACTGGAGCCTTGCTTATGGAGAGTTTCATCGGAAAAGCGGCTTCTTGTCCGCTTTGGACTGGAGCCAATGTTCAACAGGTACACCTTGATCACTCTGTGGTTGCTGAAGATAGTTTCAGATGTACGCTACCGCCACGGCCATGGCCTATTTGACCAAGCACTTCCTCTGTCTCCCACCAGAGACCTGGGTTGGAAAGTACACAAATAAAAATTTCGACTCTCTGGTTGCGAAGGACTTCTTTTCGCCGTTCTTCAAGAAAATTCAAGAGTTGAAGCCTGGAGTGTTCGATGAAGGGATTGAAAAGTTCAACAAATACACGACCAGCCCAAAGTTCTGGCGCTACACGATGAGCGACGTGGCTAAGGATGTGGGGTTGCCCGTGTCCCTCAGCCACGGTGACCTGTGGGCCAACAACATGTTGTGGAAAAAGAATCCAGACGGATCGCTTTCCAACGAACTGGCGGCCATCATCGACTGGCAGATCATCCACGAGGGCAGCATGGCCAACGATTTGGCCAGGTACTTCAGTCTGTGTGTTGATGGTGACGTGCGAAGGGAGCACGAATTCGAAGTGCTCCAATATTACTATGACACGATTGTGAAGTTGATGGAAGAAGAAGGAAAACCTGTCGATTTCACGTATGAGCAGGTAATCAAACCCATAATCCAGAAGCTAATGGTTCATCTTAGGTGAAAGCTGCATACAAAGTAAATTTCGTGAATCAAACCATGACCATCATGGCTATAGGACCTCTGCAGTTTTCCGGCAAGAATTGGACTCCGGAAGAGGCTCGTATAAAGACAGCTCAGCGAGAGAAGGTGCTCGTCAGGGCACAGTTTGCCATGGAGGACGCTTTGGTGTACTTGGACGAAATTCCAGACGAGAAATTAATCTGACTGTATTGACTAACGTAACCATGTGTACATTGATGTATTGAGCCGTTGCATAAATAATGAGCTACACGTGTAATAACTTTCGGCGACTTGGCCCTGGAAGGGTCTGCTAACAAATAAACATTTAAAGGCACCCCCGCCAATTTGGCTAAAATTTTGAAATTTTCCGGAGGAAAAACACTTTCGTTCGTTCAATCGAGTTCACCCCCCGAAAAACTTTCACTCGAGCTGAAGATGAATTCGCTGTGCTGCATAATCTGCGCTAATTCCGGAATCAATGCGTTATACTCTGATGCCGTGCCCGATGCCGTTTAGCATTCGGTCAAGTGCGACCGCACTCCATCCCAATATTTGTTTTCGCCATCATAGACCACACTACATAGTACAACCTGTCGGGTTGCGCGCCTTTTCGATATTGATCGGATCAGCGGCCCCGCGCTCGTTTTCTGTCTCTGGTTTTCAGGTTCATTGTCGTTGTGGATATCAGCTAAATGTGACATTCCTTCAATCCGTTGCTAGCCATTCGCGTAGCTTAATTTTTGTGACTGTTTCGTGGCAGTCCGTCGTATGTAGTAAAATGTTCCATTTATTGCAGAGCCAATCTCCGTCCCATGGAGTGGTCGATGGAGTCGATACTTCTGAGCAATTTGTTTATGTACATGTAAGTTATTCTCCTTCCTTCACAACGCTAAAATTAGAACGTGTTTGATTCGGAGACGAAACCGGCTGTGAACCCGATGAAACCGACATTTTTCGTATATTCAGTCGTTATTCCATTTTCTGATGTCCTCGCCCTGAGCCTTTAAAAAACAAATTTAAATTTTTTTTATCTGTTTTAAAAGGTTTCAGAGCAGCACAGCTCTGAACGTCTTTCTGTTTTCTGTAGCAGTGCTAAACATCAAAATCATGAACCTGTCAGTTTCACAGAAACACACTTTCACAGGTCCATGAATGGGTATAAAGCAGGGATCGGGGCATTCGCGGTGAGACCATCCTCATGGACATTCCTTTTCATTTACGGGCACTCTATTTCTGTTCATGACAGTCACAGTCCACAAATGGTCATAAACGGGCCCTGGCTCTTACATCCTTTGCCCAACAAATAACTGAAAATTACCCATTGGCACAATGCAGGCCCCTTTACGGTAGAATACTTATTTGCTGGCCCCCTCTGTACTGCATTATTTAGTCCTTTTTTCATTAGAATTTTAAGTGATGATCGCATTGACGATCAGATCAATGTTTTTGATTTTGTAGCAAAAATAGCCCATCAGCACAATCCAGGCCCTACGATAGAATATTGACTGATGATATTTTGTGGCGTTTTCTGCATCATTTTATTTTTTCTTTGCCGCAGGTGACCATCGACCACTCCGCAGAAAGGAAAATCACGTCCATTGTCAGAGCTGCAGCCCAACGAACTGACAGATTTGACTACAAGGCCACCGTGTTTCCACGCGCTGATGAAGATTCTGGGCTTTTTGTCGCCTACTTCGTGGATCGCCTTCCCCAAACATAAGTTGTTCATTGCTGGGGAACCTCACGTATGTTTAATCGCAGTTGACACCAATAATAGAGCACTATATTTACAGAGATTACAACAGAGACAAATCTGCTGGCAGTGTCGCAACTTGTGTCGAAAACGATGAATATATGAGCATGCAGCGGAGCAAATCATTCGCAAATCCAAAGCGACATACTTCATCGTGATCCTGAATGACCAAGTCATTTGGCCGACAATCCTCTTGAAGAGATGGCGAGCGAGGATGTCAAATACCAAGAACGGATCTTCGGACGCCCTCTAGCTACGTTAAGAGTCGTATATGAACCCGACCGCCATCCTTCGTTCAGTGATCTCAACGCCGATAGAAGAAGCTACATCTATATTTTTTCTTCACCCTCAACAGTTTTCAAGGGCACGAGCAGGAGATCACAGCCGTTCCTCCATCGCCAATCTACAAACCACACTCCAAGAAACCTCAACCTCAAGCTCAATCTCGACCCTCCTTTATTCAAAGCAATGATGCAATCGGATTGATCACAGGCCGCTATTTGGGATACGACGACAAAGGAAAGGGATTAAGGCGGATCACAAATGATCACAAGACCGGAACTGTGAAATCGACGTCGAAACGAGCGGCAGTGAAGTGCTCTACCGTCTGACGTATCGTAGATGTGCTCATGCGATCCCGACTTAGGATGTTCTATAAAATGTGGTGTTCTGTCCAGCTTTACATCTGTTGATAAAGTTTCTTAAGAAAAACGTTGTCGGCTCTTCGTCCCCTTCCACCAGCGATCATCGGTGGGGCATGGCCTCGATTCAAAAATCTCGGATCGTCTCTGACGTTTCCCAGTATATGCGATCTCGGAATTCAGACCAGATAAAAGTGGCGCCTATGACGATTAATTTGTATATATGCATATACGCCAGAAGTGAAACGGTTTTAGAATGGTTCCAGGGCCACGACGATACATGAAGTTCATTGTTTATGACTCAATATAACACATACACTCAATACAATACGACCCAATACATTAATGTACATGCATCGTTATGTTAGTCAATATAGTCAGATTAATTTCTCCTCAGGAATCTCATTCAAGTACACCAAAGCGTCCTCCAAACTGTGCCCTGACGAGCACCTTCTCCCGCTGAGCTGTCTTCAGGCGTGCCTCTTCTAGGGTCCAGTTTTTGTCGTTAAAATGCAAAGAGCCTATAGCCATGATGGTCATGGTCTGATTCACGAAATTTACTTTGTATGCAGCTTTCACCTAAGATGAACCATTAGCTTCTGGATTATGGGTTTGATTACCTGCTCATACGTGAAATCGACAGGTTTTCCTTCTTCTTCCATCAACTTCACAATCGTGTCATAGTAATATTGGAGCACTTCGAATTCGTGCTCCCTTCGCACGTCACCATCAACACACAGACTGAAGTACCTGGCCAAATCGTTGGCCATGCTGCCCTCGTGGATGATCTGCCAGTCGATGATGGCCGCCAGTTCGTTGGAAAGCGATCCGTCTGGATTCTTTTTCCACAACATGTTGTTGGCCCACAGGTCACCGTGGCTGAGGGACACGGGCAACCCCACATCCTTAGCCACGTCGCTCATCGTGTAGCGCCAGAACTTTGGGCTGGTCGTGTATTTGTTGAACTTTTCAATCCCTTCATCGAACACTCCAGGCTTCAACTCTTGAATTTTCTTGAAGAACGGCGAAAAGAAGTCCTTCGTAACTAGAGAATCGAAATTTTTATTTGTGTACTTTCCAACCCAGGTCTCTGGTGGAAGACATAGGAAGTGCTTGGTCAGATGGGCCATGGCCGTGGCGGTAGCGTACATCTGAAACTATCTTCAGCACCTGTAGACTGATCGAGGTATACCTGCCGAACATTGGCACCAGTCCAAAGCGGACAAGAAGCCGCTTTTCCGATGAAACTCTCCATAAGCAAGGCTCCACTCTGTTTTCCATGCAGCCAGTCGACCGTTTTGAAGACTCTAGCGGTCGGAATGTTGATGTAAGGGGCGAACGTGTTGTAGAATTCGCACTCTCTGTTGTGGAAATCCACGACGTGTTTATCTTCCATTTTGAATTCGTGGTCCTGGGCCATTCGTAGATTGATGAAAACAAAGCAAGGTCTTACCGTATCGACGTCTTCGGTAGCCTCCCGGAGTGATTCAATTCCAGGCACTTTCAAAACCACATCGTAGGGCTCATCCAATCCATCGAATTCAATCGACACTTTGTAGACCTTCGAAATGAAGCCCTTTCCTTGGCTGATGTCGGCGGCCGATATCTAAGCACGGCAATTACACAAAAATCTAAATAAGCGCATACCTTGACAACTTTGTTGTGTTCGACGAACTTCTGATATTTCTCATCTTTCGCCTCGAGAGCTTCGAGGAGCCATCCGACTGTGAAAGGGGAGTCAGTGAGGAAATCATCGGGATTAACAGAGTCAGACAGAGGAACAGCGGTGGTGATGATTTCTGCCGTAACCGCCATGATCACAAGGAACGAATGATTCTTCGGATCGATGTGGCTCTTATCTAAACATGCACTACGATCGTGTCACAGAGTGGGTTGATCTTGTGATTAGTGTGAATAGCACTTTCTGCTATCTACTGAATCACTGATTGTGCAGTGATGATAAGATGTTTTTTATCTGTGAATTACGGCAACTTACCTCAGAAACATGCAATTGGTTTCAAACAAACTATTCAAACCAGTATTTTTCACTTTATTTTTATCATGGGAAGTCAGGGAGTGTTCTGCACATTGGCGTGGATTGCCGTATTATGTCCACTGCGTACGGTTTAATGGTAAGAATGTTGGGTATAACTCGCTGTTGGAATGGTTCGTCGCGTTGGTGCTGTTCCTCTAGCCCCTATTCATATCGACATTCCTCGAAAGAACGAGAAAAAAATCCACAATTGTGAGGACTCTACATTTTCGAAATAGAACATTACTTATATACTAGCGCATTAATTATTCAACAAATAAATACAACACGACGAAAGAAGTGCAGGGCTGCTAACAAAGGAACATTTTAAGGTACCCCCGCCAATTTGGCTGAAATTTTTTAAACATTTTTCAAGTTATTTTTTGTCTGCATTTTTGGTGCTGTTCATGTGGCTTTGTTCTTTAGCCGCAGTTTTGTTAGCAAACAGTGGATTTAAGGGCTGTGTTTGTGACAAAATAAATTTTAGATACAGCCTACCATCCTCAGAAACAGACTTAAAGATTGTAAATAAGCCCTGAGGACATGTTCGACCAAGTTCGACCGTGTTTCCACCCAAAATTTGTTTTCGTCATCATAGACCACACTATATAGTACAACCAGTCGGGTTTCGCGCCTTTTCGGTATTAATCGGATCAGCGGCCCCGCGCTCGTTTTCTATCTCTACTTTAGCTTTCATTGTCGATTAGAACTTACTACTTTTTGCCATATGTTTTTTTTTCACGATTTTACTTCATGAATCAAAGACGTTACGCCTTGCATGACACCGATTAATAGACAACAGAGGATATCACTTGTAGACGGCTTCATTCCTGGCGCGGCGTTGATGTCGAACCGGTGGTAGACGGCGCGCTTCACGGGGCATCTGGGAATCGGCGAAACTCCAGAAATGGCGGCCGAACTTCTTCTTCTTCTCGGGGCGTTTGAGGAGGCTTCTGCGTCAGAGAAGGCTTCTGAGCTCGCATCTCCTACGGAGAGATGAGTACGTGGTTCGGGGGTTGCGTCTTCCTCAGTGTTGGTGTCCTCAGAGCGTCGGCGACCTTCGGGATGATATCTCACGCAGCGTCGGACGTCGGATTTGTGGCGTCAAACATCTTGTTGTCAGTGGTGGTGGGACTACGGCTTCCGGGTGTCCCAAGTCCCTCTGGAAGCCGGAACACTCACAACTGCCACAGGATTTGCTGTCTGACCAGCCCGACGCTCAGAGAGCAACCGGAGAGACCGACCGCTCGCCACCGCGACACGAGTGAGACCCGCCATATGTTTGTATGTATGTGATAAATGTGACATTCCTTCCATCGGCTTCTGGTGTTTCGCGTAGCTTAGCTTTTGCGAGTGTTTCATGAAATTCTGTCCTATGCAATAAAATGTTCCATTTATTGCAGAGTGAATCTCGTTCTAATGGAATGGTCGATGTAGCATGTGCTATGAATTTCACGCTCCAAGTTGGCCTCTAGATCAAGACCGTAGTTCCTTGGGGTCTTTTGCCAAGGTTCCTTATCTTCGACGGCCTCATTGTCGAGCACTCGTCTTCCCTTCGCGATTGGCGTCTTAGGAAGGAAGCTGTCTTTAAGCAACTTTCCGAATTTGTTATAAAACTGGACATTGCCGGGAAGTTCTTCCGGAACAATTGCCACATCTTGATGCTTCGATGCTTGGTGACGATCTGACCCTCCGTTTGATCAGCAGCGACTTCGTAAATGTTTGCTGCGATCTAGTGAGCCGCGTTGTCTGCTTTTCGCTTAAGCAGGATTCTGCGCGGCGCTTACTTAGAATACAATCAAACGACCAACGAAGTGGCGGTGTTCTGAGTGAGCTCATCTTCACCTGTGGCTTCTGGTAGTCTTCCGAAAAATATCCGATTTTAATCAGCGATTATAAGTTAGATCGCGCTCTGCGCCGAAAAAAGAAGATCAGCAGCTACTACGGTGATATACGGTTCTCCTTTGAGCATTATGAGATATCTTGCATGACGAATGTCATTTGATTCAAGAGTAAATGTATGTAAATGTATCATAAGTTAGCTTTATGCATCAAAAGAATTCTCTACACATAAACAGATTCACTCACCGGTGGATTCTCGTAAGTTTTCATGGATTTGTTCCACTCATCCGTTCCGAGCTCCAGTTTCACATCTTCCGCAACACTGTGCCTCCATTTATAAGTTGCTTGTAAGCTCTCTTCCTTCCCAGAGCCAGCCTTTTCAAATAATTCATCTTATCGTCGGGGGCGTTATTTCCGGCATCAATATTAGTGAAGAGGAAACCTCGCGGTTCCAGCAATGTGATCAGTGCGGTCTCGGTCACAAGAGCCATCCAATCAGCACATTCTCGATAAATCAGGACGTAGTACAAGTCTACTCCGCCTATCTCACTGTGCTTGATCGTTTCCGTCTTCCGCGCATTAGTCACATCCCTGCTGCCCTGTCCTTAATTTTTGTGCTGGAAACAGCGGTCAGAAATGAAGTGGGGTTGCTCAGTATTCTGCGGCTTCTTGAACGTTCCTTTGCCTATATATACAATGCTGGCAACAAAGTCTTCAAGTTTCGTTTCTTGCGGAGTTTCGTTCAGATGAGCTCCGTCCAGTGACATAGCCACGACGAAAAACACAGTTACACAATCATTTTATTAATGTAATAATCAATAAACAAAAACTTAGTACAATCAATCTGCGCGTTGTCTCTGCTTTCTAGGCTAGCGACTTCGTCTCTCTCACTCTTTTGAAGACGATATCGCGCTGTTTCGCTCGTCTGTGACCAGCATCATGAGTACTCCGATAACGGCACAGTGTAATTACGTATGGAGTTTATTGAAGTTAACGCCTTATCGACGTAACATCGTGTCTATCTGAACCCCTTGTACCTCATTCCTGTTCATAATAACTTTTGATTTCAGGTAAAATCTATCCTGTAATGTTCCGTTCGTCGTTCAACGGCTTTCGCGTTTTGGTGGGCGTCGTCATGTCCCGAAGTTGGAATATCCGACTGGTGATACTAACGTGTTCATCCCAGAAGACCCGTCCATTAACGAGCTAGCTGATAAAGATGTACCTAAAGACGTGAGCACTCACATGTCAGTACAATGTGTTTACGTATGGTCTTTGCTAAAGGTAACTCTGGATGATTTTAACGCTCTGTATGTAGTCATTTTCAGGCGATAGGGGCGAACGACCAACAGGTTGAACAAGGTCGGCGTCGTCCATCGTCCATTGGTTGGAATCGTCCATCCAAAGACAAATCAGACGCCACATCGCGAAACACCTGTTCAAGCCAGCGAAAGAAATTAAGTATTTGATTATGCCTCTGCAGCTTGGAAAAAGCTGGATTTTGGCAATTAGTAATGCTGATGTTGTTCAACCCTGGAAACGTAAGTGCATCTGTTTCTTGATGAATGTGACCAGCAGTGGATATTCTCATCTAAGTATCGGTCACTTTAGGTGAACCTCAATAGCCGAACGGAGCAAATAATATTAACTATTGTCCGAATAGCCGCTGGTCGTCAGGACCAATTCGAGGAAGTGGGCGTTCTTCTGGCACCCACAGATGAACTGTCCGGGTTGTTCATTGCCCACATAGTGGAGTGTTTTCTAAATGCGCCCGCGTGGATAGCCCAATACGGACTGGAACACAAGTTCGATATGGCAAACTTCGAGAACCGAATGGCGTGTTACCTAGGATCATTCAAGAAGCAGACAAAACAGAAGATTGTCTGGTATCTCTGCCATCAAATTTGTTAAGGAAGCGCTGATTCCCATGATGCCACCACACGTAAGTCTAAGTGTCATTTTGTGGATTACCAAATGTTCAGGTAACACAAACCAGAAAAGTATGTTATCCACCATGCCCAATGGAAATCAACACATCAGTACACGCTGTTCAGTACAAACTGGACACAATGCGGCATTACCATGACTATCATGACCGCTACTTCGTATGGTTAAGGACTTTTAATAATGTTTACAGTGCTCATTTCAGGCTTATAGAGCCGGTAACGTCTACACTCCCAACACGGCGATGGCGAAAGAGTTGTACAGAATGATCAACCCATCGTGTCTTGAGCAGCTGTCTTACGAGGATGTCGAACATCGAAAGCAATTCTTACGACAGACACTCCGCAACATCAGAACGGTAGAAGAACACAAACATCCTTATTTGAACGATCCAAAAGCTGAAAGACGAAGTTATGTGTATTTTCTGCTGGATGCCAGTCATCTTCCCAAGAATCCGCAGCACAGCAGCTTCGAAGACTTCATCGCAAGCATTATTTACATCGGGAAAGGAACGTGTGACAAGGCAGCGGGTGACGCTATCGGATTCACGCCTGGTCGATGCTTTCAGCACAAGGATGAAGGCAAAGGAACGAAGAACATAAAGAATGTGAGGAAGACACAAACGTTGAAGGACATAGAAGCGTGTGGACAAGATGTTCTGTACCTGCTGACTTACCGCAAATGCGCCCCGTGGATGTTTTCGTCATCGAGGAAGCACTCATCACGTTGCTGAAGCCCCGCTCCTTCCTAATCACGAACATCGACTCTGGAAAGGACACCGCACGTTATTTAATGAACCATGTAGAGCGGATAGAACTAGGGAAGTTAGCTTTGAACCGGGCGTACAGGCAACTCAAGGATGGAGGATGCCGTCTTCATAGCAAAATCGAAGATGTGAAGTTAGAACTGGGAAAGGATGACTGGAATACGTCTATGAAGATCTACGATGGTAAGTAAAGATCTTGTGAAGAAAGGTTGGCATTACAAAACAAAATGAGTATTATAACGAGAATATTTTAGAAACCCAACCGGATCGTCGTGCGCCAGCCCGTCCATGAAGAGAAATCAGTAGACTGGAGGATGAAACTGAACTAAAGGTTAAGATATTTTGTTGTTCGTTATTGTTTAATGATTTGCTGCATAAAGTAATATTTTTCTCTATCTTTGGCTCAAGTTGTTTTCTTACTATGAGGGTTCTCGGAATTCGAAAGTGTCGGCTTCCCGATGATATGACCACATCCCTTCGCTTGGCGTACTTCTTCTCGTGGGCGACTTCGGGCCATTCGGGATTCCAGGAAAGGTGATGAAGAGCGAAGGTGCTCGCGCTATTGCAGAGATGGCCATGTCGTCAAGGAACTTGACTCTTCCTCCGGGGTAGGAGTAGTAGGCAAGATTTGTTCAAGCAGGACGTCGCTGTTCGTAATTCTAATGGTTATGAAGAACTTGCCGCAGGTCATCGGCAGCTTTGGTTCGCATTTTTTTAATAGTTCCGCAACTTGGGGCGGAGCAGGCGGAGGAACTATCGGGTACCATATCTGCGTTGGCGCTTTCTCCGAAGGCGATGTCATCCAGCTGCTTCAAAGTAACTTCTTTGTCATCCGCATCTTCTTCCGCATCGGGCGTTTGGTTTTGGACCAAGTTGAGTTCTTTACCTTCGGCGAGAACTGTGTTCATCGCACCGATTTTACATGGGCACAACCCGTTTGTTTCGAGGTCGGTGGCAGTTCTTCGGGGCTCCACTTCTCGGGGTTGGATCGTATTGGTCGTCGATGTCCAAGATCACAAGGGAGTGTGTAACGTGACGTCTTCGCCAGGCCTTCTCCTCCAGAATGTACCTAATTGCGCAATTTAGGATTCAGATATGACGATTTACACGGCCAAATGTCTTTGGTCCTCATTGGTGCTAATCGGTCCACATGCGGTCCTCGCAGAAAGCCGTCGTTCATTTCGATCCATGGGCGGCCGCCCAGTCCTGCTGGAACACTCGGACTTGATCTATGAAGTGTATTTCGGTCCAGAGAATCCGATTCTTCGCTAGGATCTCTTCCTGATAGATCTTAGGCCTTGATAGAGTCCATTTTCACAATTTGTTCAAGGAAAACAAGGGAATTTTCACCTGTTGCACAGATTTTGCCCCAAACCATCACAAAATAGAGGGAATTGCTTGTTTTTACGCACTTCTTACGCGGCGGGCCCTTGTGCAATAACTGGCGTTGACTCCGGCCATTGCAGATCACCTACATCATAAAAATCTGTTCATCCGAGAAAGCCACATTGGAAAATCCGGAGTCGCGTGCCGCGGCCTTCCGGTTTTTTAATTTTTCCGGTCTTTCAGCCTTTTTCTCCGGAAATGGCGGTGGAACTTCTTCTTCTCGGGGCGTGTGCGGCACAGCAGACGCTTCTGAGTTCGCATATTATTCGATTCCCAGATGCCCCGTGAAGCGCGCCGTCTACGACCGTTTCGACATCGACGCCACGTCAGGAATGAAGCCTGCAGAAAGACGCATCCTCTGTTTTGTCTATATTCGGTGTCGTGCAAAGCGAAATGCCTTTGATTCACGAAATAAAGTCAAAAAGTCAAAGTCAGCCTTTTTCTGACCGGTCAAAAGATATCTACGGCTCATTTTGTAGATTTCCAGCTGCCGATCTTCGCTAATAAGCGCACACATCGATTCACGGTTATTTCCGTGGACCTTTGCCAGCTTTCTAATGGAGCGCTCAGGATTCCGCTAGATTTTTTGTCGGATCAGTTTTCGGACAGCTGGATTTTTCGCGATCTTCCGTATTCCGTTTTGTGGACGGTTCTTGATCACGCCAGTCTCCTTGAATCGGTTCCGCTCTTGTTTGATGCTATACCGAGGCACTTTAATGTCCTTGCTGATGTCAGGGTTTGGCTGGAAAGCATTGTATAGTGCAACAATAGCAAAACGCAGTTTTTCTGAGACCATTTTGTTTCAGAATAAACGCGAATAACAGTCTCAGCAACAGTGAATAAGGGGTAAAAAGGAGTGGCAAACATGAACATACCGTTTAAAATTCCCAAAGGTGGCGCATAAAATTGCAAAAATCCAACATTTCGATGCGTTGGAGAACTTTGTGAACACCCTGTATAATCGCGCGATTGCGCATCATCATCAGTTACGAATAAACACAATGTGAGCGACAGTCGGCTTAAGTGAGCACTCCGCACATTTGTCGAGAGGGATGTACGACCTGTAACAGGATTCACCTCTTACTAGTCTTCCCGTCTACCCGAAATGTTACACTGAAACATATCTCGCACGGCCTAGCGCTATTCATTCGAGAAATTAAACTCGTTAGACACTTTCGTCTTAAAGTGCTTATGTTGTTTATTCGGCGATGCCGGACAGTATTCATGGTTTAATTACAGTAGCGAGTATAGAAATAGCCGCACCCCCTGCATAAATTTTCATTTGCCAATTTAGCGGAGCAACTGGGAATCTCAGAGAGAAATGCACTAAACGCTATGGAAACGGCGTGGAACAACGGAAGAAACCTGAAGATTGCCGCATGGAAAATAAACAGCACTACCTTTCTGTTTGATAAGTTCTATATCTGATAATGCTCTTGGTTTACTGCTCACATTTGAAATTCTGGGCTAAATTGGCAAAGGAAAATTTATGCAAGGGGTGCGGCTATTTCTATACTCGCCACTGCACCTATGTCAATCAAAGGCAATATTACATGCTTGAAACAACTTACAAGGGACCTGTCTGATATGTCCGCCGAGTTAGGAGCTCAAATTTGGCATAGTAATAGGACTTCACAAGACTAATACAGAGCCAAAGGCTTTTCGCCTTAATGAGTGAATTTTCCCAATTTTTAATGCTTTTAACTAGGTTAAAGTCAACGACAGGCGAAAAGCCTTTGGCTCTGTATTAGTCTTGTGAAGTCCTATTACTATGCCAAATTTGAGCTCCTAACTCGGCGGACATATCACACAGGTCCCTTGTTAGTCAGCCAAACAAGACAAAAGGATATTGTAATAAATCGAATCACCTTCTTCCGATTTGCCGTCTGTTATGATTTGCTTTTTATGCAAATCCTTACAAAGCTTCCATTTAAAGTCTTCGTCCAGTTGATAGCGCTGCAGTTGACCAGACGTTACACAACTGTCCAAGAGTTGATTGAAAGTTTCCTCGTAAGATAAATTGCCGTTGGTATTTGGTTCCAAAACGAGTGTAGTGAAATTAGGCATCCAGGTGGCCTTCAGGAGGAAGTCAAGGAACTTGCAGTTTAGCATGAGTTCCTTTGAAGTAATAGCGCAGCCCAAGTCGTAGTAGCTTTCATTATAGCGTATGATGTGCAGCTTGCGTATCGAGTCGAGGACTGTTCTGATCAGTTGTTGGTGCTTCGGAAATGCGCAATTCAACTCGACATGAACTCCTCTGCTCTCCTTCAGAACTGCACGGATTGCCGCAAACTTCTCCGGACACAGCTGGTGCCAATATTTCTTTGCCCTTGGACGCCCAAGGTGTTCAAAGTAGATAGTGTCGAACTCGTATGCCGCATCATCACAAGAGGGCGTTTTCGTAAAATCCTCCCAACTGACGCCTCCCGTCAGTTTAAACTGAACAGGCAAATTGTCGTGCATGTAGAAATACAAATTAATTTTTTTAGTGAATCGGAAAGAAGGGCGAGATATTTGATATGCGGCATAGGCAACGCGGGACCAAGGGCTGTCCAATATATGCTCAAGACTGACAGCTTTTATGAGTGCGTTATCATAAAAGAGACTAAATACATGATGAATGAACGCAACGGGAACGGTATTCATGGCGACGATTCCACGAATGGCCAAACTCCATAAATGTACAACATGCTGCGATGCTTCGGTAGGTGCGAAAGGTCCTTGAGTGAAATCACGACATGACAGAGGCCAGGAAACAGATGCATCTCGAATGTGTCTTGGCGTCGGTGTCTTTGTCGGTAACGATAAGCTACAATTAGGCAAATGTCGGTGGCGCAAATGTCCTAGTGTCAGGGTTCCGCCCCGGCGTTCCCGCGTTTCGCGAAGCCGCCTATAAAAGGCGGCAGTCGCCAAGTACAAGAATGTTGCGAGGGGGTTGGAGTTCACTTGCCGCTCTCCGGCAATGGCTCCGGCCCGACTCTCTGCCCACCAGCAGAGAGTCGGCGATGCCCCTCGCCGCTCCTGCCCCTGTCTCCTCTGCCACCCGCCTCCGTGTCCCCGGCATTATCCATATCTCCCCCCTCTCCTATGTGATTTCTATTCTGACCTACACCAATAAAAGCACATTATTAGACTGAGCTTGACCAGGGGAATCACACATGCCCTTGAGCACCGAACTCGGTGTCCCACGGACACGACATTAGTACCGAAGAAGTGCAAACTGGAGGTAGAGAAGAAGAAGAGTAGTCGTGGAAGTGTTTTGTTATTTATTCAGTCATGAACATAACGTTATGTAGTCTATAGTTGTCAGTTTAAAAAGGCAATAAAACCTCTTTGTCTTTTGAATGTTGACCTTCCATTGGCGGTCGGTAGGATGCCATACTTTCATGCAACACTGAAATGATAACCTGATTCCTGACCGAAACAGAAACTACATATGAAGAACTTTATTAAATACATTTGAAAATTACAATACGCTTTGCACTTCGTTGTCTAAGATACGAATATTGCGCAATTTTACATTTTAAATACGGCTATATTTCCCATTATCATCGCTACTGTAGCATCGTTGACAGTGGAGCTTCGCGCCGCGGACTCGGACGTCGGCTCCTTGCGTACCGTTTCCGAGGGCCATATTGCACACGTAGCAGCGGAAGCAGCTCAAGTGGTAGAAGAGTTTGAGCGACTCGATGATCATCGCAGCTCCGCGACCTGGAAAGGCGTTTGTGACAGAAATGACGATCGTTACTATACCCAGTTCCATGTCACAATGAGCGCACTTATGACGTCCACTCACGGCAAACAGCTTCTCCCCAGAAGACGTGGTCGTTTCCGTGGTGATCGGTGGCTCAACCTCTTCTTGCACGTGCGTAGAATGGCTCTTGTTCACGGTCTCAGCGATGACGCGCTCGGTCATCTTAGGAAGAGTTCCATTCACAGGCCGTAGGTCCTTCATGGAATCGACACTTTTCTGGATGACGTCGTATTTTGGGTTATTCTCGAATGTGGTCTTGCTGTATGGGTTCCCAGGATTCGGAAGTCGTTGCTCTCGAACGATGTGGCGCCATTCCTTTGCGTCCTGAAACCGAATTTTACCCCAATGGCCCTTTTCATTATGGAAAATATTGATTTTTTGGTGTTATTGGTGTAGTACCATGACTTCGGTGAGAGTTGGTGCCGGCGATGTGATCACCTCCCTCTCCCTGCGTGCCAGCAAGTCCTCCACCGACCGAACCCGTCCCATTTCCTGACCATCATGGTCATAGAACCGATAGGACACGTCGCTAATCCCGTCGTCTACTTCCGTATATCGCTCTTCCACCGGCTGACGCTTGAACTTGAAGCTGGATGGATGTCCAGTGAGCCGAATGGGAACGTGCCTTTCGTAGGGCATCTTTCGTGTCTCGTACGTTACGGTACCCCTCTGGATAGGGATTTCCTTTTCGGGTTTATGCTGTGCAAACGGCTCCGTGGAGCGCGACCGCCGGGTTAGTTGTGGCGGTACCGCGTAGATGGGCGCTTCGAGCATCGATGACGGAGACGCTTGGCGTCGGTAGTCATCGATGTTGGCGTAGTCATCGTGGCCATGGTCGAGCGGAGTGACTTGGCGGAGGTGTTTCCTCTGAAAGCCTTCTTAGGTGAGCGCACCGAGTGAGGCGGTCAGCGATGAAGCGAAAGACGACAGATCCGGAGTGGCGATGTTAGTCGAAGTTAAGTTTGTTTTGTGTTAGTGGATAGTTGTTGTTGATGGGTGGAGAGGCTAACTTACGAGGAATGCACGGCCCGGCTGGGTGTCGTCGTCGGTGCCGGAGTGGTCGGATGCTGGGGTCTGCTGAAATTGGGTTTGTTAAATGGAGACTTGGTATATGAGAGTCAAGATATGGTCCTTCGTGGATCAAGTATGGGTTGGCTATCCCTTTAAATGGACTCCAAATTGATTATGTAGCGCCCATTTATGAAAACCTGATCATATATCCCATCGATCCCACAAGAATCCAAAACACAGGTAAAGCTGTAAAGGTCAGACTTTCATGGGCGTACGTCTGACATATGTAATACACCAGAGAAGGGCACCAGCTTAACCGTATATCCACATCAGCTGTTCAACTGGTTGGCCAGCCTACTCAACAGATCCGTGGGTTCGACTAAAGGACCGATCGGCAGTGCCCTGAGCCGTTCAACAGCTGAGGGATCGATTACATGGGCTAACCTATCCGATCCGATTTGTTCATGCCCATCTCTGCTCTCGGCATGGCCGGACGGTAGTTTTTGATGTAACAGGAATTGGATAACAAACTCACATTGCGGCTCTCCCTTGGAAGCGAGCTACTGTTCACCCATTTGTGAATTTTCGGGGCGTTGTTGTTATTGTTGTTGGCAGTCGGCTGTGGCGGTGGCACGTCGAAGTTGCTCTTTACAATGTTGTAATTGTAATTGCGGATTAGCTTCGGCTGATCGGCGTTTGGGTTCCCGATAGGGCCGTCCAAGTAGGACACTGAAAACCGTTTCTTGCGACTGGCTCAATCTGCGTTTAACACACCTTTGTTAACGACGCCACGCTCAACTTCTGGAATGAAGTCAGTCAACTTGCCCGGATCCGGTTTGTCATGTATGGCCGTTACACGATAGTCATGATAGCTCTTGGTCGTCGATCCGAGACTCTTATTGCTCTCCAATGTAGAGGTACGGTACTCATTAGAGGACTGAGGACTGATCGAAGACATGCTGGGCGAGTAGGTCCGGTCGGGTAGTCCGTCGGTGGGTCCTTCGCGAGTATAGGCCCGTCTTGTGTCGGCACCCCACTTTGAAGGCGTTTGCATCTTCTTCTTCTGCACGAACTGCGCGTAGGAGTTGACTCCTCGCTCGGCCTGGTCGAACATGGTGCGCTTCTCGTTGAACGAGGTGGTCGAGTAGTCTACTTGTCCCTGTCCCGTTGGGATAGTCCCATTGGCTTTAGCATGGCCATTGGTCGTCAAGTAGCTTGGCCTTCGGATGCGGATCTCAATGGCGCCCACCCACGTCGCTTCGCTGATCATCCGCTTGACCGTCTTGTGGTACTTTTCGATGACACTTTCGCCATTGATGTCCAAGATGTGGTCGCCGACTTGGAGACCGGCGCGGTCGGCAGCGCTGCTCACCATGACCTTCTCGATGATGACCGGCTCGTGGCGGTCTTTACCACCGGTTACGGTGAAACCGAAGTCGTGCCGACCCGAAGGACCATGGTCGATCTCGAGATTGATGGTCATGATGCCGTTGTTATCGGGGAGCGGGCCACCCAGGGGGATGTCCACAGTTTTGAGAGGAGCGGCCAGTTGAGTGTAAACCATTTCTTCCGATTTCTGAAAAAAAAACCAAAATGGGATGAGCAATATTCAGAATAGGATTACCTTTAGAACGGATGCTGGTGGGGGAGAAACACTGAAGCGTACAGAATCAAAGGATCTTCGAAGCGGAAATTTGCAAGCTGTGACGTGGCCGTTCTGCTCTCTGCAAAGCTCGATGCCAAGCGCAACTAAACGATTGGTAGTTTCGAGGGTTCACCCTGATCACCACACCTGTTTTTGAGCCTTTCTTGAACTTCTTCTCCTCCTTCAAAGCATCAGCTTTCGGTATGTCCTTCTCCTGGAATTGTGTTGCTGTTTCCTTAACCTTGCTTTTGGGAATCGGCGAGTGCTGATCGATGTGAAGTCCGATGACAACTTGATCAAGCTTCGGAGAAGGTCTCGGTTCGAGGTCGAAGGTTACAGTCTTGCGTGAAGACGGTCGCGACTCAAAGCGGTCACCTAAAAATCATGACATCAAATAAAGTGCATAAGTTAGGGTACGGAGTCTAATCTCTGTTTACGGTAGAGGTTGTGGAAAATAGGCATAAAGCCGTTTCAACCGTCCGTTTGGAGTTCAGACGGTCTTTTTTGTCCACTGTTTTTTTATCTGAACCGTCACCTCCCAGATTGCAACCGTCTATCGAAGATCTGGAGTGTCCTCGGATGTACTACTCACTTCCGAGCTCATTTCTGAGAAAATCTTCGCGATCTGTAGAGTACATCCGGAGACGGCCGAAATCTCAGCTCATTTCATAGGGGGCGGTTGAAAGCAATGGGTGACGGTCGAGATCCCTGATGGAACGGTTTAAACGGCTTTATATCCTATTGAGTGTTATTATATTTAAAAAACCCCAAAGGCTCCGCAAGAACTCGAACCAGAATCCATAAAACAACAGGCTGACTCTCTACCGACTGCGTCACCTGATTATTGTCGACAAGAACACAGAAATGAATGTAGTGCTAAAGACCTATAGCCACTATTGAAACCTTATTTTTTGGTCATACTTGAGCGAGGGCATCTCATTTCGCGTACAGATTTATGCACTCATTAAGGCCTATCGTTTAGTATTGGACTCATCTCCGATTTGAGCAACGCAGAGAGATTCAGGCAAGCTGCTAACCAAGGCTCAGGTTATGCTTCTAATAGCTTAGCTACAAATCATGACTTGATCTCCTTTGAGCTCAGGCTTGTTCACTCTTTATGCACTGTTCATGCTGGCCATTCTCCTCTGATTTTGTAAATGTTTCACCTTTTTTGCTCTCCTATCTTTTCGTCTTATCAAAACGGAACCCCCATGTTGTAACAATTCGATGACCACCCATAAACGAAAGGCGCCAAGAAGGCGTGCACTTGTGCGCCACGTTGAGAGATCAAAGAGGGTGGAGCCGCCTGTCGAATGACCTTCCGCGCCTCGAGCGGCAGCGCTAAACTTGTAGCCACATGGCTTAACCCTTCTGTTTCTAACGTGACCACGGCGTTCTCGTGTTTGCAGAGTCACTTACTCATCGCCTTATCAGCGCTATCAGCATGAGTCAGATCACGTCATCACTCAAAGCCTATAAAAGCGGCGCTCCTCTTGACAAGCTGATGTCGTCGATCATGATCGCCAGCTGTCTTCTGAGCGTTTTTCCCTACTCGCCGTCGCCAAGCCCACAGGATGCCGGTGGATCTGTCGAAGTGGACATCGAGGAAAAGAGGCGTCGTAACCGTATTAAGCAACAAAGACATTATCAACAGGTAGGCTGCCATCGATCCTGCCCCAAGTCACATTCTAATAACTATGTGTTTTGTGCCCAAGTTGTGAGAAAACCTGTTTCCTGGGGGTTATGACCTGTTGCAATCTGGGGTCATTACAGATGTCGCTCATAGGCTGGTGTCGTCTTTAAGAATATTCAATTTGCACCGAGCTTTATCATAGGAAGGGTACCTCAAACAGAAGCATAGAGGGCTCAAAAACGAAATAAACTATTCGAATTTCTGAATGGTTTCGCCGGCTAGATTTCGGTCTCAAGTGCGAGGTACATCCTGTATTATGGCTATAATAATAGTTGTGTCAGACGTCTGAGTGGCAAACGTCCATTTAATTGAAAATAAAGGCTACCCCAACAAGGTACATCAGATAGAAATATAGCAGAAATTTAGAGAGCCATGCAGGAATTCAAATCAAGGGATTGGTCTCTTTTCGTTGTCCGGACTCATGGAAGAATGCTCTGAAATGACTTTCCGGGCTACTTTCTAAAGGGGCTTTCGTAGAGCTTTCCTCAAACTACCGGTTTCAGGTGTCATGGAACGTTTCAGAAAGGCTGGTTACAGGCTATTGAAGGTTATTATCAATGTCCATTAAGGTCATAACAGTGACATTCTTCCAGAAATTTGATGAGATCATGCAAATGCCATTGGATCTATCTCGATTCCTAGCGGGCATTTCATCTTTTTTCTTGTTTTAGAGCTCTTTTTCTTAAGCCAATCTTGCTGGCGATTGTGGTCAATCTGTAGGTTGTACCTACGTTCAAATAGCTTTCATATTGCCTGCCCTCTCATCGCCCCGTTTCTCGCGATCAGTCGGAATTGGTCCCAGTCCCATGTAAACCCATCATTTTGCTCAGCTTGCTCCTAATGTACGCGACTACTCAAGTTCTCATTGTTCTATGTGGTTGGCGAAGAGAGTCATAAAGTGGAAGAAAAAACGTTTTCTGTGATCGATGTTTCACTTTTGTTCTTTCCGTGTGCACCCGATTTGTCAAACTTCTCGCCTTTTACCTCTTCGCACCCGGCGTGCCGATAACGTCTCCCCGTTTTTTAGGTCAAGGAGCGTCGCAAAGAGTGCGAGCTGAAACTGGAGGCGCTCGCCTCGGACATCGAGCAACTCCGCCGAAGCGTCGAGAAGACGGATCAGAACGCGCAGTTCCTCCGCGACCGTGACTGTCCCTTCCACACTCCCGGCGACGTTTTCCACTTCTCAGCGGCGCCGGTAGCGTTCGCCGAGCCCGACAGCGACGTAGGCTTATCAATCATGACAGCCGGTCAAGACGTCCTTTTAGGAGCAAGAAGCGGCGGAACCCGTCGCTGAGTCACCGGTCACGCCGGAGAGCAAGAAACGCGACAAGCAGCGACGTTTCAGGAGGAAAGTGGATAATCTAGAGAAAGCGATCCAGAAGGGTCATAAAGAGGTGCGCAGGCTGAAGGACTATCTCGAAGAAACGACCGAAAAGAGGCGATTCTACCAGAAGATGGTGAGCGAGTGCTGGAGTCAATGCAACAAGATCCACTTGATCGAGTTGAATGCTGTGCTTCAGGGTTACTGAGCCCAAATAGGGAGAGGTCTAAAGGTCATGTCTGCCTCATATAGCCATTATTGTTGTTGTGTTCTTCTAACGGGTAATAAATGAATCGTCTTAAACAAATATGGTTTTTCTCGAAAAGGTCCATAAATTTTCGGGTAATACTAAACAAGATGTGTGATCCTGTTATCAAAGTGACTCTCCCCGGTAAGGTCGTAACAGCCGCCTGAGTTTTAACTGGAAAAAGATGAAGCTAAAAAACCAAAAAAAATGAAAGAAGAACTGGCGAAAATGTCCATCTTATGAAAACAGAGTTGATAACGCTAATCAGCTCCACTCAAAACACCTGATTTCCATGTCTGCCCCATAAATTAGCGGCTACTCTTGCGGCGTTCTTCGGTGCGGGTAATAAATCGAGCGCACACCTAGAGGCCAGCCGATCTCCCCAGCCATCGGTCATCTTCCGCGACGACGTCTCTCTTCAAGCCTAGATGATATAACACTGATTTACGAGCGCAAAAAGAGCCGCCGGTTTTTTTTTGCACACCCGTCGGGTGGAGGGGAAGGTGTTGCGGCGCATAACAAATGAATTGGGGGCTAGGTGGTCAAACGGTGGGGAAATGGAGTTTAAATGCATGGGGAGATTAGGTGGATGAGGATATTATGGACACAAAAAAGTGCACAACAAGTGGCATTTCGATTTTGAAACTGACCGAAAATCTTAATATGTAAAACTTCTTAAACAGCTTCTACAGATTAGTCATCGGAAGATAATCAAAATTGGTTCCGGGGACGCCTCTCTGTCTCATACGTGTCTTGTCGTATATTACACTTATACGCATAAAGCTCAAATATTGAAAGTATGTTGCTTTGCAAAACGCTTAGATTTCGAAATTCAAAGTTATCTCTATGTATCACAGGAAAACCTTCCGAGGTGTCCGTCTCGATTGGCACAGAAGATCGAAAAGTGGCACAAATGCATTAATGGATATTATCCCCATAAGCATCGGCTTATAGACCATTCGAAAGTTATGTCCAAACCAGTAAGGCAGTATTGTGAAACATTCCAGAAAGGCTCAAACTTTGTTATGTGCTTTCGCTAATCACTTCAGGAAGCGAAAACTGAAAAAGCTATGGCTGGGAAAGGCGTCGAACTCGGACCCGAGAAATGACGACCAAGGCACTATCCAGTTAGGCCACACAGGCAGGCGGCCAGAGGTTGGCACAGTCAACTGTAGTTAGTTGAACGCAATTTAATAAAAAGTGTTTGTTTGGTTAGGTGTCCATAGAAGCCAACAGGCTTTTGGAGTTAACGTTTACCGTTGTTTCCCTACACAATTTTTGCTCAATGCACAACATGGTCCACGATATAAATCTCAGCTATATTCAAGGAGGGCACACCGTAAAGTTACTTATGCTGTGCGCCAATTTTCATCTGTATCCAAGGCGGACACTTCGGAAGGCTCCATTAACAAACCTACGATATAACAAGATCCTCTATCATGAGTTAAGATAAGATAGATGTGTTCCGGTGTTGCAACAAGGAAATCATCAGTTATGCATCGAAGAAATTGAGTGACTAGCCCCGATGATTGAACGTTGAGGAAGTGACGGAAACACAAAAAAGTGCAAGAAACTAGTCTTCGATCTTATCGAGCCAAACCTGTTTCAATTAATAATCTGACACCTTTGAACAGATTCTTATCGAGCAGTGTACTTTTTGAGTTCATTTGAGTTCAGTCAACATTGAGGGAGGCGAACAATCACCTAAAGAAAGTACAAATTCTTCCATTGGACACTGTTCTGTCTCTCTTTGCTTGAAATATCCCACAGGTTAAGCTAGACAGATATTCTGAGTACAAAAAAGCAATGACTGACCAAAGTCGGGGACTATCTAAGAAGCTGTGACCTCTTATTGGCTCAAAATATTTGTTGAAAAGACGGTTCAATGCAGAGGAAATCTAGTCCCTAGTCTCCGGTACAAAAATTGCGTCACTGCAACAAAGATCGTGGACTTTCAATCGGTGATCTTAATGACTCATCCTAACGCAAATTGCCGTGACCTCACAGCCCTTATCTTATCATCTTCTGAGCAAATACCAACGTGTCCAGATGCACACCGATTTGATCAGTCGATAGGAAAGTTCCATAATGTGAGGTGTAGTCTGTCCAGTAGCCAAAGCGGTTCAGCACTTTTCCAAAAGTCTCAGCTTGGCCGTATTACTGCGAAATTGTGATTTTTAAGCGACCCCATCCCTTGAAATGAGACTGGTTCCAGTGAAAACAGTTGATGACCTAACAATTCACTTTAATGAGGTCGTCGATGATCGTTAGAATAACAAAGACAGTTTAATGGAGCTGGAACTGGTTTCTTTTATTTGTACCCTTTTTCAATAAACTGGACAGAATACCATGCATCAGAGGGGCTGAGAGGTGTAACGAAGCTGAAAGACGCCCATGGATCAGCGACAAGAAGGAAGTGGAACTACGCCTGGAAGATCGCTCGTGAAACGACTGAGAAGTGGTCGACCAAGCTCGAAGAATGGCGGCCACCGAAGACGCGCCCCATCGGAAGGCCGAGGACCAGATGGCGAGATGACTTCACGAAGAAAATAGGAACGCAAAGATGGCGACAACGAGCAAGAGAAGAGGAACGGCAACAATGGATTCATATGGGGTGTGGCTCGATGTAATGTTGATGATTCCACAAATAAATCGTAAATCGTAAATCAGAGGGGCATTGACTTCGATTCGATTAATATACAAGCACTGAGCAGATCATAACCTTTCCTGTATGAATGAAAGTTGTAATTAGTTCCTTATTTCAAGCAATTTTGGTGAACAGAACATAAAGAGTGTTAGGAACGTTCTACGATGCTCCTTGCATTCTACGCGGCTAAAACAGAGCATTGTCTATCATAAGGAAAACTGGAAAATGTGAAAGTGTGAAATGACTATCATATTGGAAAACGACTGGGAAACGGAAAATGTGAAATGACTATCTATCAATTGACAACTATGGACCACCCACGTTCATCAAGAAACTGATGATCTGGAAGCATGATTCCTTATCTCACTGAACCTTCTGACACTAAGTATGGCGGCCAGATGTGCTAATAGTACACGGACCATCCGACCTTAATATGGTTTTCCTAACGAAACTATTTGTAAAATATCAGGAATATACTATAAGCTAACGAACCAAAAAATTGGTGTCGAATGCAGCCCACCTGGGTTGTATGATGTCCATTTCTCATTTGAAACATATTTTTCAGCTTTAAAGAAACACCAGTAAGAGAAGTATGAAGATGTAATACACGTGTAAATACTTTTGTGACGGCAAAAGTCAAAGTCATACGAGTGGTTTCATGGTTCTAGCTGCAAATGAGGCGCAAATAACGATTGGCAAACAATATCCGGATTTCATACGATTCAACAAATATGAATCTTTCGAATGAAGCGCTACAGGTGGCAAGAATGGTGTTCCCAGAATCTGTTTTATCGAAGTCAGATCAAGAAAAGAAATGGATGGCTCGGCGGCATCCATAGACATAGTGCCAGTGAATTTTAAAGTTTAGTTTTCTTTGAAATTAAGTTTTGTTTTTTGGGGCATAGTTTTAAGAACGGAGCGCATGAAAGAACCTACACACCAACGAATCTGTCAGTTCTCTAGCTTATATGTGGAATATAAAAGGTAGGGGTATAACAGCTGGTTTTTGTCGATTGTTCCGAACAATTACGGCACTGTGTCAACATAAACTGTGAATCCTAACAGCTAATTTGCCGCTAAAATCGCTTTTTTGTGTCACTGCGAACGTATATCTGCCAACCTGCAACTAATTTGCAGTTTAACCTTGAACTAATCCTCTTCAATCGGAAAGGATATGCCCACATTAGAGTTGCGCTTTATAAATGCTCGAAAAGCACAATGTGCGCATTATTGTTCTTTGCAATGAAACTTTTCGTTCTGTTCTTTCTCGTCTCCGTCGTCGCGGCTATGCCTGCTCGAATCGCCATGAGACCTATTTGGGTCTATGGACCGTGCACAAAGGAGGTTGGATGTCCCTACGCTACTGATTTTCCTGAAGAGGATACTACAGTTACGATGATCACTATTCAGGTTTTACTTTTGTCTATTCACGATTAGCATACTTTCAATTCAGGTTGATAAGAAAGAGCCGAATTCCGAAGAAATCTTCCTGTTTCCCTCCCCAGCTTTTGGGAAATGATTCTATTGAGTAATTCGATGTTAAAATGACGTCTTAATAAATCATTCTGTACTCACGTTCAGGACCGACTTTCCGATTTTTGTCTTATTTGGGGGTATTCATCAGTGCTGCAACGTAAGAATGGGAAAAAATTGAACTACTAGTGCCCGGATATGTGCCTAGAACGTTACTTCGAGTGCAATTTTTGTCATCAGGAATATTTACTGACATTGGTGGGACCCGAACTGTTCGAACCTACGAACTTGCTTACTAGTGTCGAGGAAGTTGTAAATTCAGAAAATAGTGGCGAGACCCGACCTTTTCTTGGATGCACTTGGATAGACCAGGTTTCGAAATGGAGTCGGAGTCGGCTCGGACCCGAGCTCTTCGATTGCTGTAGAATTTTACTGTAGCTGGTTGTACCCAAATATCTAAAACCCAGACCCGGGGCGAAAGAGTAGGGGTGACCGAACAGAGAAGAGAATCTATTTGCCATTCGAAATCTTAAAAAGTTTCACCCATATGTTGATATCATATACAAGATGATGCGTGTATAGCCAGCAGAAATGGACAAGGGTCCCGGAACTGTGCTCCGAAAAATCGAAGCCCTTTGCAGGCAGCACTCTCTCTCCTCACCGGCGCAGATGATCAAAAGAAAGCAAAACAGTACCCGATGTATCAGTTTCCGTCTTCTCTCGCTTCCGAATATGTCTCAAGACATACTTTCTATTCTAATACCTAGCACCATAGACCCACTTTTCGCTACGACTTTGATCAGCAGATCCAACAGATCTTTTGAATCAGATGAACCTTGGCTCTTAACGAAGCATTCGAGATTGTCTTATATTGATGATTTGACCTATTGCAGCTTAATGCTAAAACTCACTTCTTGGCGAATAGTCGACGGAAGTGGTGGGCGACTGGAAGTTGCCGTTGTTTTCGATGCCCGAATCGGTGAAGTCGTCACCCGGAACGGGGCTGATCACGGTCAAGATCTCTTCTTTGGAGTCCTAAAACGAAGCGTTTCACTCTTTTACTCGCCACAATTAAAAGTTTAAATTCGAAGTCCCCACTTTCGATTTTCGAATCGCCCAAGTTCAGATCGAAGGATCGTGCGACGGCGAAGGCGACGGCGTGAAATCAATTCGGCCGCTCGAGCAGGATTAGCGCTTCGGGTCGCCGGCACCGAAACCGGAATGCTGAGGGGATCGGCTGAGCGGCGACTTCAGCGCGCTAATGACGTGAATCCGGCGAGGACGGAGCGGAGCGCACGTTGCGCCACACCGTTAGCCCGGCGGAAAAACGGCGCCCAAGGACCGTGAGGCAATTAGTGTGTGTGCGCGCCAGGAGCGCCACAGGCCGATAATGATCGTTCGGACGAAAAAGGGGACATCGACGCTTCGGAATTCAAAATAAACAGTGTCATTAGTGGAGTGCCTGCACGACGCTGCGTGTGGGAAGGGAGGGGACAGGGGTAATTATACTTGTTTGTTTGTGGTTGTTTTGAAACAAGTCGAAAGAAACATAGAATCGTCAAAAGGCCAAAGGTATGTTTCTTGAGGAAACAGATCAAAGAGCGGGAAACGTTTCTGTCGAAAAAAGTGATTTTCGACTTTGCACATGGCCGGTTGAGGTGAAAACCAAAAAATCAAAGGATAGCGAAAAATGGACCCATATTTAACGGTAGCTGATAGACAGGAAACTGAATATAAATCAGATGCAAATTCATCGAGCGCGTTGCGGAATGTAGCACCTTCCGGGACCCCTAATGTGCATCGATCGATTGTTGAATACGATTTAATAAAAGGGTACTAGAGGTTTGATAGAAGAGAGACGGGAAAAAGCAGTTCGATCACCCCGGAATCGATCTATAGTAAAAGAGACAGGACCAAACTGGAATCGAATAGCAGAGCTCGTAAAGCTAAAACATAGGTTGGACCACCCTAGAACTGAATCTAGTAAAGCCACCCTTCAAAACATAGGTTGTACAAACTCGAATAGAGTAACAACCTTGATAAGAAAATGACGCAATAGCCTAGACTAATTTCTGGGAATAACAAAAAATGGAGGCTGAATGGAAGGATGATGAATGAGTCAGCAAAAATCCTAGTGTCGTCTGACAATTTTGGTGGTGCTGATCTCTGAATTCGTACGGGTCATTTTGGTAAACTAGTGAAGGTTTTGCCGATTTTTCCTGGAAGTTGTAGCCATCGGAACAGTGATCCGTCTTACTATACCAAAAAGAAAGTGTGGCTGAAAACAGATCGACGGCTCAGAAGAACTCATTCAACACATAATTAGTAATCATGCATTGGCCCCTTTTTAGGGCGTTCGAGCGCCTCCCTAATATAGCGAAAGAGACGCGAATGAGATGGGTTCAGACTTGTACACATTATCAGCCATTTTTGGGCTTCCTTAAGTAAAAATCTGAGGGATAGAAACAATCCAAGATTGTATCAGTTGTCGTTAGAAACTACCAAGACTGATATACAAAAAAAAGTCCAAGATAGTCTGCCAAAACTGCCCTATAAAAGGAATAGGCGGCCTAAAGTGCACGTTTGACTTAAGACTACTTAAACAAGGTATAGAAACGGATTGATATAGAAACGTTTTGGGATCAAAATGGTGATCGATCATAGACAACACTAGATTATGCTATTGTTGCTCATCTTTCACTGAGACGGGCCGTTTGGGACCGTTTGAAACAGTCCTATATCAGCATACTTTATCTCTTATATCGTTTATGCACGAACCTAAAAACAGGTCTCATATACTTAGGGCCCATATACTTACGACACTCTTTTGACACTTTAAATTCAATGGGAGGGGTTGTACCCTAAATTCTGTTCTGTCAAACCCTCGATGGAAAGAGCCAACAGATTTTTCGTCAATGGAAGATACTTCACAGAAAGCGGCTTCATTGCTTGAGTATAGAGCATTTCCCATCAGCCCTTAATTCTCTACTTGAAACATCAACCAACCGGCGTCACAAAGATCCTTAGTACAGTTGAAGGACTCTCCGACGCCCTCCGCTCCGGCATCTCCTCCACTAGAGGAGGATACTCCACCACGTTCCTATTGTAGTCCTGCACACCGTCATTGTTTTCGTAGAAGCTGATCAGCTCCTCTGTCTGCACGTTCCTCATCATCCTCTGACCGTTGCTGCCGATTTCCAACAGATTCACACATGTCTCTTCGGGCTCGCGAGTCGATGGGGTGAATCCGTAGAGGAATCTCAGCATTTCTGGGTTGTTGTAGCCCTTCTCCTTCTCCATCTGGTAGATCGTCTTTCCGGCCTTTTTCTGCTCCAATGCAAGCTTGTAGGAAGATGAGTCATTCGGGAACTTTTCGGCTACAGGAATCGTCGATTTAGTGATTAGCCTCTCGGGTGATTTCCCAAGGTATTCCTCAAAAATCGACGGCCTTCTCGTCTTCCGTTTCGGGAACGTCCCAGCCAGCGGGACATCGTGCTTATCCTTAGGCAGTCCGGCCACTTTAGACTCAAATTCAGAGTTGAGCGCCTTGAACAGGCCCGTCTGACGGTAATAGTCCGTCAGATCTTCGAGGGATGACGTCATTGTGGGTGTTCAAAGGGTGCAAGACACGTCCATGGACCAGACGACAGGACGAAAACAAAGGCCACACACAGCCGCCGACGAGTTGTCAATTAGAATGCGCGAAAAACGGACGCCGTTTTGTCGGCTGCTCGGGGCGAGATCGAGGCGACGAGATAGTAATCGACGCGAAATCCCCGCCCGCGTCGCCAGAATTGGGACTCCGCCGTTACTATTTGCAACAAATAGTTATGCGGCGTGCAGATCTATAATCAAGCGGTGGTCGCTGGGGGGGGGGGGGGGGGGGGCGCCTTCGCCGGTAATTGCCGCATGAAGAGGAGAAGAAGATGGAACGCATAAATTGACTCTTTTTTTGAGTGCCCGAAGGGATCCGGTTTCGAGGCGACCGTAAATGAGCGTTGGGCATCCATGTACAAAATAGGCAATATGCGCTGATGATTATGGTGGCGGTGATCATGTGAGTTGTGATGATTTGTGGTTTTGATTGCGAGGCACGAGATGATTAGGATGTTTTTGCGTGGAGGATATTGCAGTGAGAGGAGCGTTCCCGTATGAACGGATGAAAAGGGGGGTAGACTACGTTTGGATAACTTTCACTAGTCCATCAAAACATATTTTTGAGAAAAAGGACTGTTTGAAGCCCGACTTTCCAGTAAGACCTTCGCCTTCACACACCGCCAGAACGACTCTTGACTGGCTTCGGGCCAACACGTAACAACGGATTCCCTGAAGAGCACTCTGGAGCGGGGATGGAAGGTGATTACCCCAAAAATTATCGAGGGTTTGTTCCGTACTAGTATTGAGGCGTGCATCAAATTGAAGGAGATCATTTCGAGCATTTCTTGTAATAATCTTGTTCAACAGCGTTGTAGCTTAATTTTGAGCATAAATTTTTAATCACAAAGTTTGAAGAATGCTACAGGAAATTGTACTAAATTTATCATGTTAGAGTTTAACTAGCCCTCCCTTTACGAAGATGATTTTGAACGTACATATGATAGTAATAAGATACCTTCTTTGGCTTAAGAAGGAAAAAAAATCTCTAGCTATTAACTAGCTTATCTGAACCCCAATCGACCCTCAACATATCCAAAACCGACTTTAATAAAACTGGGGATTATAGTGGTCACCACCTTGCTTACAAGTGACGAGTTGCGTGCGCCAGGATAGCATCCAACTGTATAGCATATAGGCAGAACCTAGCCTAAAGATGGCCATTAATCATCACATCAAGCGTGAACTTAGCTCCCCGAAATGACAGCTAAAAATGCCCATATCGGTTCGCTGTTCATATCCGATCGAACCAATCCTCCTCGAACCAATTTCACCCATAGCTTTCGGTATGAAAAGTCTTATCTTAAATCTCAGAAAATATGCTTAGTCACATCTCTATACAAGTCACTGATTCTCCTATGCCTCCAAAAACAAGAAAATTCTCTATATTCTACGACATAAGGACCACCTTCTATTCCTCATCGAAATGGCAGATAAAAATCAATTCTTCCTACCCATCAACCCATATCCACATCATCAAAACACTCCCTCACTTTCCCTCCGGTAGCAAACAAACACTCGCTTACCGTGAGGACAAACATCTGCCTGTAGATCATAACCAGTTGTGTTTCGAACAAACAGATCGCCGCCAACTCA
Source organism: Steinernema hermaphroditum (assembly GCA_030435675.1). Taxonomy (NCBI): domain Eukaryota; kingdom Metazoa; phylum Nematoda; class Chromadorea; order Rhabditida; family Steinernematidae; genus Steinernema; species Steinernema hermaphroditum. Next base: position 15,564,619 of record CM059623.1, read on the forward strand.
GACGGATTTCCCCTTTATAACCACCGCGCCTAATGCGCCACTCATCTTGCCAACATTGTGTCACCGCGATTAGCTGACTCACTCTTCGGACTTTTTGCCCGAATCGATCGCACTTTCCTCATGCAAACACTCAAATCTTCTTCGCCACTCTTGTCACTTGGCCCTTCAGACTCTCAAAAACGCGAATTCGTCGCCGGACGGGAAGCGACATTGGCGACGTTATCGCCAACAAACATCGCCGCAAAAATGGGTTCTTTTCCGTTTCGCGCAGATTTCGATCTTCCGCCGGAGTGGCTGACCTCGTGGTGTGTAAGGTCACAAAAGGATCTATTGAGGGGATGTGTCAAAATTTGCAGATTTTAAGATTTCAGGATAATGCGCCAGATATGATGGGTGTAAAAACCGGCAAGATCGATGTGGATATGGGGAAAAACTAACAAAGGAAGCAGTTGCACCTTCCATGGTGTGGCGTTAAAAGGTCTCATAAATACACGATCTAGAGCCCAGAAACTAAACCGTTAATCCAAGAGCGGATACTTGAGGGAAAGGGAAGCTAACTACACAACTAAAACGACCGATATCAGTAGAACAAATGCCATGTCATGTCACAGTATTCACGCCCCAAAGTGAGCAGGAAAAGATGCGCTACTAGAGCTATGGCATGTACCATCATCCTAGCCTTGTCGCCTCTAGGTCAGGTAAGGAACTTACAGGGAAGATATGTATCTGCAGAACGGAAAGCTCCGCCGGAGAGCGCATCTCGTCCAAATTCATTTTTTGAATTTCGGAGCAAGCGGCGTCGACGGGCCGCGAAGACGAATTGGACTGACAAACAGGCAAACGCCGATGCGATGAAGACGCATTCCGGATTTTGGCCGCGTGCGCAAGAAGTAAACATTAGGATTGCGGCGGCAAGGCGTCGAGATGACGATGTGATAAGAGTGGATTATGAGGCTCTGAGGGCGAGAACTTTGGTGTCTGCATCGATTGTGTTTCTCCTCGTTTTTTGTTGTTTGTTTACTTGAAACGGCAGCGCGCGGGTGGCGAAGCGTAATCGGGTCAAACGGCGACGACGACGCACCTCGGCGACGGGGAGAGCGAAAGTCGATCGCTGATCGGCGGGAAATTAATGGCGCTTGGCAATTAGGCGCGATCACGTTGGCGAAGCTGAGCTGAGAAAGGGGCAGGGAACCATGTGATATAATGGTTTATTCAGCGTTGCCAATCAGTCGATGCGTAAAACAAATCCGAATTTGTATTGGCACATTGGCACATTATAGAAGTACAGGATCACAAAATCGGCAAAAAATTTGGAACGCTTCACGAATTTGCGTGTCATCCTTGCGCAGGGGCCATGCTAATCTTCTCTGTATTGTTCCAATTTTAGTATATGTTCATGGAATGAACGAGATGGAGGCGAGACGACTCGCTTTTATTATACCCAGACAAATCCAACAGTCTAGTTGCATGGGTGTGGAGAGAGTCAGACGAACAGAGAAACACATAGACAAAGACTCACATCCAGTCTTGCGAACTGTGAGACAAGAGGTCCTGTGGTGTAGTGGTTATCACGTCTGCTTCACACGCAGAAGGTCGCCGGTTCGAACCCGGCCAGGACCTAGTTTTTCCCTTTCTTTATTTTATTAGAGGCCTTTTTACAGTGTTTTACTAAAACGCAACCAGGAAAAATCTCGAGAAAGCCTTTCTATAACTAAAGGGATTTCCAGAATGATACACATTAAATCGATGACCGTTTTTAAAACGCGACTAAACTTACTTCCTCTTGCAATAAACTCTTCTGTCGATTCAGAATAATTCGCCTTCGCGCAGACATGATCACAACTAAATCGGCACAAAGCAGATCAGAACCTATCGCATCAAGCTCAAATATCGCAATTGAATTCGAGTGAGGGCGGGCGGCGACAAGAATTGATACTCTCGACGGCGCCCTCAAGTGGATGACCGGCCAATTGGTTAATTAGATCGATTATGAGATCTGTTGAGTGGAGGTGCAAGTGGAGAGGTATGATATTCAAGGGGAGAAAACGGCCCGAAAGAGACTAATCGGGCATGTAAATACGATCCATTCAGATAGACATTTCTCTACACGTTAAGAAAGCCAAGTATGATACAGTGTGAAGTTTAGCGGGGTGCAAGCGGAGATGCATAATCATCAAAAGAACGCGAGGGGAGAAGATGGTCAGAAAGAGACTAATCAGTGATTTTGATTCAGATCCAAACGATTCACCATTTCCCTAGGTATGGTACAGCGTGCCGTCCAGGCCAAAACAATGCGTACAAACTCACGATTTATTATTAAAGTCCCACTATGTTAAAATTTTCAAATAAAAAATACAAGCACCCACCTGAAACAACTAACTGTACAGCAAATATTCGGTAGCCGTAATTGACGGAAGACGGTAAATTGGATGATCTTCCGTTGTAGTGGCAGCTGCGAGCGAATATGGGTCAGCGACCTTGGAGGATTCTAGCGGTGCGCCGCCGGGAACGAGAGCGGTCTCGGTCTTAAACCGCAACAACGCCGTCTTGCCCGCTCGCTTGTTTACAGCCGAGAGCGGTGCGCGATGATGCTGCAGGGAAGGAACGTCGCCGCGCGCCACCTTATAAACCCATCAGATCGGTGTGGTGTGCGGCGGCGAGAGCGCTAATTAGGCAGTTGTGCAAGTATCGACCACTTGATGACGAACTGAGAAAAAGTGTGATGGGACGGGGAGTGAGAGAAGAGTAGAATTCTGTTGGAAAAATTGCTATAAATGACGAAAGGGTTGTCAGTTCGTGTGTCCAGGGTGCACAACAAAAGGATATTTATGTAGAAGTCTGGAGTGCCATTTCCATGAGCATCATACGGTGGGACCGGTCGACGTCTAGCAAGTTATATGGTCGTAGTACGACAGATCCACCGAAGTTTAACGCCGATCCATATATCTCCTGATTTCCAGAGGTATCTCTCCGAGCGTCGTCAGAGTCCGGATACCGATAAGTTCATCGCGAGTGAATTGATGCATACACGACAGAGGAACAACTGATTTTGCATCCTAAGGCCCTCTACGATTGGTCCAATCTTATGATGCTCACGGAAATTATACTGCATAATTCTATCTAGACGCCCTTTCATTGGGCCACATTGTATTAGGTTGAGTCCTAAGTTCCCAGGCACTTATTCTCAATGCCTATCTACACAATTTATCGGCATAGTTTTCAGATGTTATATGCATGTTATACACGGTTTTGTGGGGAATTTATCGCGTTTTCACAAGCTGTATTTGACTCAGATTTTGGTCTTACACTGCGCGATTAAAAAGCAATACATTCCCAACGGTAAAATTGTGATTTCTATTGTTTTACGTCATTAATGCACACGTTAAAAGTAGCCAAAAACGTCCAGCAAAATATATGACTCACAATATACTCAACCTAATATGGAAACATATCCTTAGTTACAGCAGGTATCCGTGAATATTGAAAAATTTCACTCCAAATACTGAACACTCTGTTTTTTATAAAATGCTTGATATCGTTGTTCATTGACCGATGCAGTCAGCGACTCGATGATGGTGAACAAACCATCGCGAGAGGAAAGGGCTCATGTTTTCATTACATGACTCACCTTTCACCGTTCCAGACGCAAAGGGCGTCTGTGGGGCTTTAGGGGAACGTATTAGTGTTGCTGTCGATTCCTCCGTGAGCTTTTTTTAAGAGCCCAGTAAGTTTATATCAAAATTCCATTTGAAGATACTAGCGTCGTTTCAGAAATATCGATGTGAGCTGAACACAACAATGCGATATACGATAATGTCAACGATCGTTTATTGAACTACACAATTCATTGGCATCGGTGCAACATTGGTGCATCGGCGAAATCCAAACATCGCCGCTCGCGCCATTCTCCCCACCAATCGCCGGACCGGAAAACGTCGGCCCCCTGAGTGCCTCTGCCGTATTCCCTGATAGGGTGGGACTTCGAGTCGATCCGACTCGACTCGACCAATCAGGACGAATCTTGATGCACGAACCAATGTAAGTTTCATCTCATCTTTTTTTCAATTCAGTCTATACTTACTTCATAGATTCGCTTTTGATTTCTTAATTTTCATCGTTACAGCACAACTATGCGGCAGTTATCCGAGTTGGTTCGAATCCCTCGATCGGAGTGAAGCGTGTTTCAGTGATATACCGTCCCAAAAGGCAAGCCTACCGTATGTAAGTTGACTGAAATACATGTACATATAATTGAAACCAATCTTCTTTCAGTCGATATGGACTGTCGAGACTGGAGTAACAACCCTTCGATTTGGAATTGAAGGAGTACATCCAGAGAAAAGAGAAAATAATATTGTGATTGATTTGAATGTTGACGCCACTTATGTTTATGCGAGCTTCCCAACCCTCATCTTCGTTTAATAGAACCTCTTTATTTCACTATACATGAGATCAGACGGAAGATTCAACAGCGAGATAGGGAATCAGGTAGCGAATCCAATACTAAATATTCATATTTCATCGTTCAGTCTTGCAAATTTTAACTTACCGTAATATTAAACAACATGAAAAAGACAGGAAATAATATCCTCGACAGCAAATCGATCTTTCTGCTTTTCTCTTTGTACTTCACGTCCCATAGCCTCCTCCACCACGTTTGCTTTCGAGGCAGTTGCATGGGCAAAATCTCTGTTTGTCCGAATCCGTTCGGGACCGGACCTATAGGATTTTGGAAGTGTAGTTCACCTTCCGTTTGACCGATTGGGCTTTCTGGCCATTTTCTGAACGGACAGTAAGAGCACGAACGATTTCGAATAGCTCACACTCCCATAAGCAAATTAGCCGTTTGCTGTCGAGCTATATTTCGGTAAGAAGTCCTCACGAAGTCTTGTCTGGCAGCCCAGTTGACAAGTGCGAACTCGAGAAGGGCGCCGAAGATGAAGGCTAGGCAGACGCCGATCCATATGTCTATAGCCTTAAAACATAATTATGAATTTGTTAGGGCGTCGGAAATGGCGTTTGTTTGTTGTAGACATTCCCACCAAAATGCAAAAATCGGCAAAAAATTTGGAACGCTTCACGAATTTGCGTGTCATCCTTGCGCAGGGGCCATGCTAATCTTCTCTGTATTGTTCCAATTTTAGTATATGTTCATGGAATGAACAAAGGTCATACGACGCGGTGCGCTTTTATTAGACCCAGACAAATCCAACCGTCTCGTCGTATCGGTGTGGAGAGAGTCAGACGAACAGAGAAAGCCATAGACACAGACTCACATCCAATCTCGCAAGTGCTCAGACAAGAGGTCCTGTGGTGTAGTGGTTATCACGTCTGCTTCACACGCAGAAGGTCGCCGGTTCGAACCCGGCCAGGACCTAGTTTTTTTAATAAAATAGCACTCCTATCAAGTTTTACATCCCCTACAATACTTTATTTTTAGTATACCTTCGTGTAGCTGACAGGAGGCAGATTAGCATTAACACCAGATGCCTGAGTGGTCATCGTGAGCAGTGTGGTCACTCCAAGAGTAACTCTCGCCGGAACAGAGTCCTTATCCAGCCAGAAAGAAACCTGAATCGAAAGTGAATGGCGGAAAAAAATATTTACGAACCCAGGAAACAGCGACAAGCATAAAGGAAGGGATGTATAATTGGAGAAGGTAGTAGCTAAACTCCCGTTTTAGTTCGATTATCGTTCGGAGACAGCTATATGTACCTGAAAAGGGTTACTGTATTACTGTCTCTTCGCCGAATCTAACCAGTATTAGTAACCGAGGTGCAGTTCCCCGTCCTCACATCGCTGAGCAAGAACGACGGTAGGGACTGTCTCAAACCCGCTTTGATCTGTATAGGAGCCTGCTCCTTCCAGTAATACTCGATATCGTCTGTAGTGTAGGCATAGCTGGCATAATCAATGTAGCAAGTTTGGATGTCCAACGGGTAGTCGTTCAGCTTCATCGGGCAGCTTAGAGTCAGGGTTAACCTGTAAAGGTCGTACAAGATGGTGAGCCAGTAATTTACCGGCAAGAATAGAGAATCAGTCCTGTCGCGTTGTGCACCCTTATCAAGATATTCGGCGCGTCTATGTCGTGCTTCTTTCCGTCTTTTTCGTTTTGAAAGAAAGTGTCCGGTAGCCAGATCTTCCTGTCCGGGCTTAGAACAATGTGCTGGAGAGTGGGACTGTAGAAGAGGAGACGCTCATCGACCCATTCTTCCCGGAACGTGAAGTGCATACTGTACTCCATGTTAACGTCGTCCACTTTTGAGATGCTTCTGGAAAGTGGATTCATTATATAAAAGTAAAAAACGGAGTTTGATGGCATTTATTGTAAGAGATCCGATGTTAACACAAGCCAAAGGAAAAGGGGTATAGTGGAAGTGAACCAGCAGGATTTCCAGTGTCGATGTTGCTCATTGGAAACGCGCTTGATTTGCGATAGGAATGGGTGGGTTCGATGCCCGCCCGGGTCGGATTTTGTCTTTTCAGCTTATCGGACTGGTGGAAATGACTTCTTATTGCTCACTGTTTCACTAATCCTATTTCTCCCCTGAACAATAGTTTTAAAAATGCCTAGGGAATGCTTTTCATTGCATGCATACCAAGTCTTCATCGCCAATTACGAACGCATCAGATGGACTTCTTTAAATCCTTATTCTAGCACTATCACACCAAATATTCCTACGTTAATGTTCAAAATATAGAACCTTCTCTATTACATCATTAAAGCCATGCTTTCTTCGGCAATAAAACTAACAACCTACCTGAGATACATATTAACAGCCACCTTAACGGGACTATCCTCCACCAAAGGATCGATCGTACCCCTGGGACGGACCCTCCAATCGTAGTTGTCGGACCCTTCTCTGAGCAGATTCTTGATGATCCTCTGTTCGTCAAGTAGACGTTCGTAGCTAAATCGACATCCAGTCAGCAAAAACACCCCCTTCCACCTCCTCACCCCTCAATCATAGGTCGATTGGCGATCGTATTATGCACCATCAGCAACAGGTGAAGCAGCATCGCTGTGACAAAAGTCGCGCGTTCGACCCGTCCACCCGGACTCCCCTGAAATTCGGGCTCTTCTTCAATAATTCACGCACCCATAACCGACTACGCACTCGGCCGTGTTCGGTTACGCAAACAAAAAACTCGCACGCCCCGCCACGTGCAGCGCTAAAAGGACGTGCGGTAGTCGTGAGCAGGGCGCAGACAAACACTTAGAACTCGGCGGATTTATGACTTTCCGGCGAATCGTCGTATGAAGAAGAGGGCCGCGAAGTGACGTGTCAAGGACGTCAAAAAACGAAATCGATTATTAATAAGACGAATGGGAGGAGGACACGAAATTAATAATTAAAATGGAGATATGAGTTGCGTTTGTTTGGATTACGCATGGCCGATGGCAACAGACGGCGACGGACACTGGGAAAACAGCTTGGAATAGTGATGCTCGAAGCGGAATAATAGGGTAACATAAAATAATAGCCAAAAGAGACCTTGCTCCGTGAGTCCAGCTTGAGCTGGACATGGATAAGCTTGTGTAGAGTACCCGATCGTATCAAAACAACGGGCTGGAAAAATCGAAAGCTATTCTTCCTAAAACACTCAAATTCCATCCTGGTCCCATCTAATCAATCTATCCTCACGAGTAGGCCAACGATAGGTAGCTGAATTCCGGAGATGGCAACAGATTGCATGCTCAGACAATCCAAACGGGCGAGACAAGCTTCTCCGGTGATCTCAGGTGACGAAGCCAATAGACAAAGTTGCCAAACACGCCCAGAGCCACCCACATAAACGTGCAGTCGCACTGCTACGCAACGAAACCACTCCGTCGCTAGGTTATTTACTTGGACTAAATGCTTCCGGGAGCACCGAGCACAAATAAATCATCGTTTTCTTTGAAGAAATTGCATCCGTAAACATTGGTGTTCTTATCGAAATTTGACCTTTTCGCTAAATTGCTGGAAACTATCGTTTGATAGAGATCTTCATCTAAAGGCAGAAAGAATATTACCATATGGCTAGACGAAGGTTCTGGAAGGATAATGATGATTGCAGGGTGTGAATGCAAATCCAGAAATATCGTCGGCCATTTAGAAAACAAAATAATGCGTTGTTTGAATGGCTACAACAAAGACTCTTTTCATCATTACAGCAAATGCATGACTAGACCATAGCGTTCAATAGCAGTATGATGATATGACATTAAAGGTAACCAGTCTGATCAAATCTAAACCATTGTTAAATCGCTTTCAATATTACATCTTACTCAACTAAAAATTTGGCTGTAGAGAAGTCATCTGGAATGAATTCCCCCTCCTCTTGTTATCAAACTTTGTATGCCTGTGAGGTTCAGGCGACGTTAGAACACATCATGAAATTATCAGATCATCAATGTGATCAACTCAAGTGGTTGGCTCGTTTCAAAAGCAGTCAGGTTTGGCGCCAAGTTTGCGCGTGTCTACTGTGTAGAACAATGGACAGTTTTTACGCTCTGTACCCAGTCTGATCAAATCTAAACCATCGTCATAGATGCCGAAATCGCTTTCAATATTACGTTTTACTCAACAAAAAATCATCCGAAACTGCTCTTGATTCCTATGCACGTAGTGTTCCGTTTAAACAGATGCCATTGCGCATCCGATTTGTTTGGAAAACTCTCAGTGGTGACAGACAGGAAACCAATTAGTAACCAATAAGGATCACATAGAAAGACATAGTCATACAACCAGAAATGCCCACTCGGTGAAATTTCTATCTATGCATAGAACACAAGAAGAAACGTGTGTATACTGAAGATGAGGATCGATGCCATTCAATTATGTGCAGCTACGACATGTATAAGGATTGCATTTCATAGCTAAACGAAAAAATCGAAAAAAGCCAAAAACAAGTGGAACCACGGATGAGTGCCCTGGTGCCCTTTTCGGTTTTCCAGTTCAACGCGCGTTCAAAGTATTTTCAAAACAGAGAGCTTCCACTATTAGAACTACAGACGAAAGAGTCGCCGCCGGAGCTGTCGAGGGCACGAAACAGAAGAAGGGTCGACGCGTGCTCAATTGGCGCCATTGTTGTCGTGGGAAACAAAGCCGGCGAGAGGGCGTCGAGACGACGTGATGTTTCTAATGAAGCGCCAATTTTCACGCGCATATCTGGTTCCTTGACGCGAAACGCGTAATTGAGTGAAATGAAAGCAAACAAGAAACGGAGTGAGTAGTGAGAATTTCCTTGGGAGTTAGATGGCATGTTGAAATATTAAAAAGGAAATGTTTCTGTCTGAGCACCAGCTTGGTGAGGTCTGTAGCAGGTTGCTGAGATTTGAAAACTGAACATTTGATTAGGGGACACTACCAGCCAAAATTTACCAGTTCTGTAAGGTGACCTACAAGAATCCGTTGAACGGCTAGCGGATCGGTTGAACCGTGAGCCATTCACTGGTCGGCTAGCCGATCCGATCCGTTCGTCAGTGATTCCGACGAGTCTACCGACGAATCCACAAACGAGTTAGGCGAGAAAAGACAACTGAAAAAACATTTACATTCCCAAATTTTGGGCATATTTCAGAATACATTTTAGAAGAATAAGAGCCGCTTCCTTACTGTAACATTTTAGGTTTTTTCGGTTCTCAAATCAACTCTAGAAGGCCGAAAGTGCGCTTAAAATGCGCCCAAAAACGAAATTGTAACCCTTCTCTGTTCGTTTACGATCTCTCTCGCGCCTCTCTTTTCCGAATCAAAGTTGTCCAGGTGTCCCGAAAGTTCCAAAAAATCTGAGCTGACCCGAAATGGATCAATGGACGCTCAATTTCGACTGCTTTTGGACTCTTTTCTGAATTCGATGGATTTGCAAGTCGCTGAGTTCCACTTCAGTAAAAACGTTGTAGCAATTTTTGCGATTGATGGAAGATCACAAACGATTTTTGACATCCCGGTACCGAAGATCCCAATGAGTCTACCGACGAATTCACAAACGAGTCCACCAGGGGTTGGTATAAAACATGGATATGGGTATGGATATGGATATGGGTGAGTGGTATAAAACATGGATGGGTGGGAAAACATGGGTAAGGGTGATCGTGGCGAGACCCAATTCATGGGTAGCGACGATTTTCATTTTTTTCGCTTTTTTTCCATTTTCCCCATGGATCGTCATGGGTAGTCATGGGTAGCCTCTGGAAAGTCATGGGTAGCCTCTGGAAAGTCATGGGTAGCCTTTAGAAGGGCATGGGTAGCCTTTAGATCGCTTGGAGAACCGGTATTGGAATGATCAAGAACGAGTCAATTATCCAAGGCAAGCAGTTCATTCTGGACGAATGCTACAGAGCCAACGTTGACAAGGTACACTTTCAACAATTTGCAAATGATTTAAGATTTACCCATCGCTTAAGAGTAATCCTATTGACCTGACGGAAACCGAATTCGAGTGCTTTCTGAAACACCTTGGAGCTGCTCATGTATTCACTGTCCGAAGTCAACTTGGATGCGATGGAGATTGCGACATGTTTGAAGGATACACCATTCAAACACACTCAAATTTTTCAGTACCGTACGTTTCAATCACTACGTCCAAAATATTAAACACACTTTAGAAAGTCTTTAACTACTGGGAACTTCGTATGGCAGAATGTATTGCTAAAGGCTATTAAGCATACGCCTCGCCGAAGTCAATGCTGTCAGTTACCTCAATACGTCGTGTCACAACGGTTTGAGCGGGACATTCCATGGATTCTGCCTATAGACGTCACACCATCAAAGTGTCCCACCCAAGAGATCGCGCGCTTACCAAGACAACTGGAGGTTCGCGATTGTAACCGGCAGATTTCAATATGATCTTGTACAGGTTCTTGACCGTCGCTTTGATTTAGTCGGTGTGACAGTATGGTCACGAGGACATTTCACGGCTTCCGTATTGATCAAGAATCAATGGTTCCATTACGATGGAATGGCATCGCCAACATTGCAAGAAGGACAGAGCAAGGAAGGTCACTTACGTACAATAATCTATATGCCTTCCCTGGCTCCACGTATTGCTTAAATTATGGAATCTCGCAAGTAATACTTCAACTACATAAAGCCATACTTCACCTATGTAAAACTACCCATGACGATCTAAAGGCTACCCATGACGTTCCTGAGGCTACCCATGACGTTCCTGAGGCTACCCATGCCCTTCTAAAGGCTACCCATGACGTTCCTGAGGCTACCCATGACTGCCCATGCCCTTCTAAAGGCTACCCATGACGATGCAGAGGCTACCCATGACTACCCATGACGATCTAAAGGCTACCCATGACGTTCCTGAGGCTACCCATGACTGCCCATGCCCTTCTAAAGGCTACCCATGACTACCCATGACGATCCATGACGTTCCTGAGGCTACCCATGACTACCCATGACGATCTAAAGGCTACCCATGCCCTTCTAAAGGCTACCCATGACTACCCATGACGTTCCTGAGGCTACCCATGACTACCCATGACGTTCTAGAGGCTACCCATGCCCTTCTAAAGGCTACCCATGACTACCCATGACGTTCCTGAGGCTACCCATGACTACCCATGACGTTCTAGAGGCTACCCATGCCCTTCTAAAGGCTACCCATGACTACCCATGACGTTCCTGAGGCTACCCATGGCTGCCCATGACGATCCATGACGTTCCTGAGGCTACCCATGACTACCCATGACGATCTAAAGGCTACCCATGCCCTTCTAAAGGCTACCCATGACTACCCATGACGTTCCTGAGGCTACCCATGACTGCCCATGCCCTTCTAAAGGCTACCCATGACGATGCAGAGGCTACCCATGACTACCCATGACGATCCATGGGGAAAATGGAAAAAAAGTGAAAAAAAGTGAAAGTTGTCGCTACCCATGAATTGGGTCCCGCCACGATCACCCTTACCCATGTTTTCCCACCCATCCATGTTTTATACCACTCACCCATATCCATATCCATACCCATATCCATGTTTTATACCAACCCGTCCACCAGGCAAAACAGCTGAACAGTTACATTCCCCCCTTTCTAGGCACAATACAGTTAAGTTAAGTATAAGAATTTTTGCGCTAAATTCGAACAAAAAATCGGAGTGAACCGCATTGGATCGTGTCTGTCTTAGAGAGGCCCGGTAAAACACAGCTGAACATATAAAACTTGTTCCAGATAATAGCCCCTTGATGGAATTAAACAGCAGAACCACTGCAATTGGCAAAGAAGTGGACTGTATGAACTGAGTTCTTCCCCGTAATTTGTTTATATTTTTATACATTCTTTTGTTGTGGTACAGAGCATTTAGACGTCTGAGCAAACACAAAGGACAAAAAATAGGCATCAAAATGATCATGGAGACATATCGTACTCCTGCGTGCAAACAGATTTCGCGCAGAAATTATGATGAACGCATAAAATTGGACTAGAGCGCACAAATCGATTCGAGCATTTGCTAAATAAGAGCCTCCTCACAGCGTTCCACTTGAAGTGTTCGACTATTCTCTGTCGCTTCTTCTTTGTTGGACCAAAATGCGTGTGGCCATCGGAAATCAAAAGAAGTTCTTTTTTTCGATCTTAAAGTGCCTAGGTTTCCTAAAAACGTTTGGACGTTTGAGTACAAAGTTCCGGTCCTGACACGACCGTCTACCCTTAACTGTGTAGACTTGGGTTGCTGGACCGTGCGAGGGGTTTCATGTTCAGTGTGTTTATGTGGTTGCAAGGAGCAATCCGAATGAAAGTATTGCTTTATTCGGTCTTGCCGTGTTTCATGCAACCACACAAAATACTCGGAGGGGAACCGAACCCAACACCTCCCGCTTCCAAACGAAACGCGTTTGCAATGAGCCACCCAGACAGTTCAGGCTCTGCCGCTCTACTACCGCTATGCCTCTGGTGATGCAAGGCCCTGCGTTTCCTTACAGTTTTTGAGTCAGATTTGGAGTTTTAGCCTCTTTTGTAAGTAGTATTCCTGCTATCCGCTGGGCTATGGTGTCTGCACCCTAAAAACCGTTAGGCCTTTCGTGTGTTTACAGTTTTTTGGTCAAGTTTTGGCCTGGGCTACATGGCCCTTAACACCAAAAATGGCGCGCAGCTGCGTTTGTCGAAACAAAGATCGCATCTGGTTCTCCATATCCAACTAAACATCATTGCAATTTATGACTTTTCCAAACATGCCTCCGCTATTCATTCCACTTTACAGGCCACCGTATAGTCCACATCCGTTTTCATGTGCAAAACGGCCACAGAAGACAACAACGTTCACATCAAAAGCGGCGCATTGTCCTTGCTATTTGCTCGTTCGCTTTCGCTTTTCGTTTTCTTCGCCCCTGCAGAAGGAGTCGATGCAAAAAGCGCGTCTCGACGCCGCTCGCAAACAGGCTCCCCTCCGTGCTCATCCGCTGATCACCCCGCGGCTAAGCTGGTTTCGCAATCAACTGACCACCATTTGCAACGTTTCGCTTATCGCGCGATGATCCGACCACTTGTCGTCTGCTTCCTCCTCTTCGTCACCTACTTCCCCCTTCACGCGAAGATCATTTCCGATCGGAAGCGCTGGTGGCCGGAGGGACGCGTTCACTACAGGATCCACTATGGAGGTATGGTAATCGACGAAAGAAAGGGTGATTGAAAAAAAAGTGATTTGCAGTGGACGTGCAAATGGTTCGCGACGCGATGAGGGAGATAGAGGATCGAACGTGTATTCGATTCGTGGAAAATGATGGTGGTCAGCATCATATCGACATTGTCGCAGCGGACGGGTGAGTTAATATTCCCTAAGAACATCTCTGAGGGGGTACCCGTATTGATAATACGCCGAAGTCATTCAATGGGCGACCTATCCAGTAGATCCGGATCGGTTCGGGTTTCCGTCTCAGGTCAAAATTCCATTTCTGAACCGGCTCGGGCAGAACCGGAATTCCGAAACGGTTCGGCTTAGTTTAGGTGGCTCGGCTCAGGTTCCGTTGGCTTCATTGGTTTAAATGTGAATATGAAAATCGGCAGAAAGCAGCGCTGGTCACCAGGTGGATCAGCTGATGTCCAGCTGCTCGAAAGTCGAGACATGAAAGGATATGAGTAGTTAAGGGTGCCTGTCTACCTCCGGCTCTACCAGAATCTGAACTCAAGGACGGCTTTCGGAATCCAACAATGTTAGGCTGTTTTCATACCCTTGCAGTGTACACGTCTGCGAAATTTATAGCCCTTTGAAAGTCTGAGGAAGCGGGCTTCAAATATGACTATTGGGGAGCTAGGAGTGGGTCTAAAACGTTACATGAGTCTAAAGGGCAAATGTAGATGACTTCAACATGGTTCGTTCCTTTTTTCATTATACAAAGCAAACAAACGGCTTTAAACATGATTATTGAAATGGGATGCTATGGAATAGATATGAGAGTCACGGGTTTGGACCCTGGATTTGGATGGATATCCGTTCAGCATAAAAAACAATCGGTCTCAAAAAAGCTCCCTATTGGTTTTGTCGGCCGAATCGGTGTGAGATCAGTCACCTCTCCACCGTCTGGTTTAATTAATCGCACATCGGATCCCGTTTTCATTCGAACAACCTGTCTGGAAACAAATCACGTCACCGCTCTCATGAGCAATCATCAAAATACGGAGATTACATGGCTTTTTTGGAAAATTTAGGGAAGCCAACATGAAACACGATACAACGGCATCACGAAGAGTAGCAAATTGCCAAAATGGGACGGGTGTTTTCGAAGTATTTAGGACTTTTTAGAATACGGACTTCGAAGAATGTCCTCCAGCGTGACTGCCTCTGTGTCTACTTTCATTCCATTAGAAACGCATAAAATATTAATAAATGGAATGAAAATAGTATAAAGGAAGTCAGGAATACGGAGGTACGTTCCTATCCAATGGGAAACGTCCATTTGCTAATTACTTCTTTCAGATAACAGGGGAAGCCACATGGAAAACATGGATGTACAGGTCTTATTCAATATATTCACATAAATATGAATGGATTGACATTTAAAGTAGTCAATAGAATTGCTGGGGATATAGATATATATGTCCAGCTGAAGTATCTTGTTAGAACCTCATATGAGCACAGTGATAGCTTTTTGTTCGAAATTGACTGCTGGGGATATGGGCAGGAAGGTGTGGATTAGGCTAAGCTGATATAGGTATCCATAGTTTGCTAGAGCCTAAGATTATACCTAGATACCGAGAAGCTTCTTTTTTGTTTGAAATTGAAAAAATCAGGTTTCCCATTACACCAGCCGAGCGTGTTCCAATGTGAAGGTCAGTCGGAATCCTTCTCACCTTACGTAATTTCGCTGATCTTTTCATTACTTTTATAATCGTAGAATAGGAGCAAAACGTAGAGCACAATTTTTCTGTCATATGTGACAAAGTTAAAGGTGTGGCCGAGGTGTGGATAGCCTCCACAGGAGGTACCTAAAGGGATATACCATAATATAAAACACTACGTACAGCTAGTTCCAAAAATTTTCAGCAAAACACGAAATAGCAGACATGCACTAAACACCAACAAACAGACTTCACCATGCGTGGCATTAGTCACGCAGACGCGTTCCGCTTCCTCGTTAATCCGTTTGACTTTTCCCCTCTTTCAGCTGCTTTTCCGACATCGGATATAAACACTCGACGCCTCCGTCGCCGACATCTTTCGCCGACATCCAGCTCCTCTCGTTGGGACCACTCTGCGCGTCAAAGGGCGTGGCCCTCCACGAAATTGGTAATTTAGAAATGGTTGAGAGTAGTTCTGGAAAGCGACTAATTATGAGCAACGCACCATTGAGATCTGGAAATAGGGTCTTTTTTAGGGATAAGGAGGGGGTGGTTTTTGAACGGTCCACAAGTGTAGAGGCGACAAGAGATCGTTGGCAATGAGGAAATTAACTTTGTGGGTGATGTACTTCTAGATGCACTTTCCGGCGGAGTTATGAATGTCACATGGGAGATCAAGATTGCATTTATAAGACCATGTTCTATAAAGGATTCTAGGGGGTGAGGTACGATTGAAGATGTACGGCATGGCAGGTGAACAACGCACACTAAAAATAACCAAAAAAGGCCCTTTCCTAAACTCAAATAAGGCCCGTAAATCCATTTCCATGTCTTTTACCAGGCCAACAGTGTCCATGTTCCAGGCCTTTGTGGGTTACGTACTTCTAGATGCACTCTTAGATGGAGTTATGAATGTCGCATGGGAGATCAAGACTGCATTTGGAATATCATGTTCTATATTTCGTTCCAGAAGGCGAGGATATAGCGAGTGGGGTGTGGGATATAGCGAGTTACAATGCTCTCTCTTAACCAAAGAAGTTCCTTCCCTAAACTCAAATGAGGTGCTGCATGATACGCAAATCCATTTCCATGTCTTTTACCAGGCGAACAGTGTCCACGTTCCAGGCCACGCCCTCGGATTTACACACGAACACAACAGAATGGATCGCGACTACTACGTTCATGTTGAGCCGAAAAATGTGCGACCAGGTCGCATACAAGAATACTATAGGAAACGGGATCTGGAGTATTTGGACGTTCCCTACGATCTTGGATCCATCATGCACTATTCTGCAAGGGTTCATATGCGCTATCATCAAATCAGTTCTTCTTTTCAATTTGCAGACCTTCGCTCGCGAGGGAGTGAACGCTATGTTGCCCTTGGATGAGAACTATCACCAGACTATGGGGCAACGTGGCGATATGAGTTTCTATGACATGAAGCTGCTCAACGAGGTCTATTGTTCAGGTTTCCTTATAATCAAAAATTTGTACAAGGAGGAAATTTAGATAGGTGCTCATCGTCCACCAGACTCAACTGTCAGAACTCGGGCTATGCCGACCCAAACGACTGTGCCAAGTGTCTTTGTCCTGTTGGCTTCCAAGGAAGACTTTGCGAAATGGTGGACAGCGACGAAAATTGTCCAATCTCTTCGGTCACGGCCAAGAACTCCTGGGAAACATTGACGTTCACCGCCGACAGAAACTGCTCCTGGATGATCCGAACGGAATATCCTAAACATCACGTGGAGTTTCGGGTCAAATCGATCAAAATAGCAAATCCCCCACACGGTATTTGCGATGACAATTACGTC